>CM068349.1:46274967-46369191 GCA_034769755.1 Odontamblyopus lacepedii | reverse complement strand
GCAGTACTGCAGTACTGCAGTACTGCAGTAGGTACCGCAGTAAACTGCAGTTCTGCAGTACAGTAGCACCGTATAATCGTAGCAGTAGCACCAGTAGCAGCAGCAGTACTCAGCCAAGTTGCAGTAGTGAGTACCGCTGTGGTGCCGTAGCACTCAATAGTAGTACTCTGTAGCAGTACTGCACTGTAGTACTGTAGTAGTAGTACTGTAGCACTATTGCATTGCTGTAGTTCCAGTAGTAGTGCTGTAGTACTGTGGTAGCAGTGCAGTAACTGCAGTAGTAGTACTGCAGCAGCAGTAGTGGCCTTCAGTAGGTACTGTGGTACCTGTAGTAGTGCAGTACTGCAGTAGTCAGTACCGTAGCACTGTAGTTCTGCAGGCATTTGAAAACTGGCCTTGCATGTAGTACTGTAGTTCAAGTAGTAATTGCAGTAGTGCAGTATGCAGTTCCGTAGTACTGTGGTACTTAGCAGAAAATTTGTACCTCGGGCAGGGTAGTACTGTAGTACTGCAGTAATAGTACTGTAGTGCTGTAGTGCTGTAGTCGGTAGTAGTGCAAAATTTGTAGTGCTGGTAGTAGTACTGTAGTAGTAGTACATGGTTCAGTAGTAGTACTGTAAATTCTGTAGTACTGTAGTACTGTAGTACTGTAGTACTGTAGTTCTGTAGTAGTAGTACTGTAGTACTGTAGTAGTAGTACTGTAGTACTGAAGTACTGTACTGTAGTCTCAGTGAGTAGTAGTAGCACCTGTAGTACTGCAGTAGTACTGTAGTACTGCAGTAGTGTAGTGACTGTAGCACTGTAGTTCCAGTAGTAGTACCGCAGTTCAGTAGCAGTAGTGCGACGCTGTAGTTCCAGTAGAGTAATGATGCACTGTGCGCGTAGTAGTAGTAGTACTGCAGTACGGCACAGTAGTAGTACTGTAGTTCTGTAGTAGTGACAGTAGCAGTAGCTGTAGTACTGTAGTAGTAGTGTTGCAATAGCACTGGTAGTAGTGCACATGATGGCACTGGTAGTTCTGTAGCAGTAGTGCTGTAACTGCAGTACTGCAGTAGCAGTACTGTAGTACTTTTAACAGTACTTGCACCGTAGTTCTGTAGCAGTGTAGTAGTAGTAGTACTGTAGTACTGTAGTACTGTAAGTAGTAGCAATGTGGTACTGTAGTGCAGTAGCAGTACTGTAGCAATGGCTGCAGTTCTGTATTAATTACTGTAAAAGTGTAGTACTGTACTGCTGGTAGTAGTACTGTAGTACTGTACTGGTAGTAGCTGTAATTCTCGTAGCAATTGCAGTTCTGTAGTAGTAGTACAGTGGTAGTACTGTAGTTCTGTAGTAGTAGTGCTGTAGTTCTGTAGTAGTAGCACTGTGAGTACTGTAGTAGCAGTACTGTAGTTCTGTAGCAGTAGTACTGCTGTGCAATTGCAGTAGTAGCAGTACTGTAGTACTGCTGTAGTGCTGCAGTACCGTAGTTCTGTAGTAGTGTAGCAGTAATTGCTGTAGTGCTGTGTTCCAGTAGTGCTGTAGTAGTGAATTGCTGTAGTACTGTGGTTCTGTAGTAGTAGTGCTGTAGTGCTGTAGTTCCTGTGAGTAGTAGTAGTGCTGTAGTACTGTAATTGCTGTAGTAGTAAAGTACTGTAGTGCTGTAGTGAGTGGTACTGTAGTACTGCTGTAGTACTGTACTGCCAGTTTCTAGTGATGGTGTAGTAGTAGTGCTGTAGTACTGCAGTAGTAGTGCTGTAGTACTGTAGTAGTAGCACTGCAGTAATTGCTGTAGTTCTGTGCATTAGTAAGTGCTGTAGTACTTTGTAGTGAGTAGTACTGGCAGTAGTAGTACTGTAGTTCTGTAGTAGTAGTACTGTAGTACTGTAGTACTGTAGTTCTGTAGTAGTAGTACTGTAGTACTGTAGTAGTAGTACTGTAGTACTGTACTGTAGTTCTGTAGTAGTGTAGTAGTAGTACTGTAGTACTGTAGTAGTAGTACTGTAGTAGTAGTACTGTAGTACTGTAGTTCTGTAGTAGTAGTAGTAGTACTGTAGTACTGTAGTAGTAGTACTGTAGTAGTAGTACTGTAGTTCTGTAGTAGTAGTACTGTAGTACTGTAGTACTGTAGTACTGTAGTTCTGTAGTAGTGTAGTAGTAGTACTGTAGTACTGTAGTAGTAGTACTGTAGTACTGTAGTAGTAGTACTGTAGTACTGTAGTTCTGTAGTAGTAGTAGTAGTACTGTAGTACTGTAGTAGTAGTACTGTAGTAGTAGTACTGTAGTTCTGTAGTAGTAGTACTGTAGTACTGTAGTACTGTAGTTCTGTAGTAGTAGTACTGTAGTACTGTAGTAGTAGTACTGTAGTACTGTAGTACTGTACTGTAGTTCTGTAGTAGTGTAGTAGTAGTACTGTAGTACTGTAGTAGTAGTACTGTAGTACTGTAGTAGTAGTACTGTAGTACTGTAGTTCTGTAGTAGTAGTAGTAGTACTGTAGTTCTGTAGTAGTAGTACTGTAGTACTGTAGTTCTGTAGTAGTAGTACTGTAGTTCTGTAGTAGTAGTACTGTAGTACTGTAGTAGTAGTAGTAGTACTGTAGTACTGTAGTAGTAGTACTGTAGTTCTGTAGTAGTGTAGTAGTAGTACTGTAGTAGTAGTACTGTAGTACTGTAGTTCTGTAGTAGTAGTACTGTAGTACAATCGTGGTGCAGTGCTGTAGTAGCAATTGCTGTACTGTAGTTCTGTAGCAGTGTGGCAGCACCGTAGCCGTGCAGCGTAGTGCTGTAGCAGCAGCAATTGTAGTCCGTAGTAGTGCAGTAGCACCGTGGTGCTGTAGTAGTAGTGACTGTAGTACAGTTCCTGTAGTGACAGGCTGTGGTACTGTAGTGCAGTAGCACCGTAGCACGCTGCAGTTCCTGTAGGTGCAGCAGTAGTGAGTAGTGCTGTAGTTCTGTAGTAGAGCAGTGACTGTAGTACCGTAGCAGTAGTGCTGTAGTTCTGTAGTAGTAGTACTGGCCAGTGCTGCCAGCAGCAGTACTGTAGCACCCGCAGCAGCAGCACCGCAGTCTGGCACAGTAGTGCAGCAGCAGCACCGTAGCACCTGTAGTAGTAGTGTAGTAGTAGTACTGTAGTACTGTAGTTCTGTAGTAGTGTAGTACTGTAGTACTGTAGTTCTGTAGTAGTAGTACTGTAGTACTGTAGTTCTGTAGTAGTAGTACTGTAGTACTGTAGTAGTAGTACTGTAGTACTGTAGTTCTGTAGTACTGTAGTAGTAGTACTGTAGTACTGTAGTTCTGTAGTACTGTAGTACTGTAGTACTGTAGTACTGTAGTACTGTAGTTCTGTAGTAGTGTAGGATTCCACTCCATGCGCATTGCAGTGCCCTCCTGTTGTCCTGGGATTGGCTGAGGCCCCTGATCATGTGACCTCACACTTGAACGATTGTTGCTTTATGAAAACCTGTCCTCCCTCTCTCCTCTCCTTCTTTTTAACATCCTGCTTTTCTCTGAGAGATGGAGGAGGAGAGGAGAGAGAGGAGGAGAGAGAGGAGGAGGAGAGGAAGAGGAGAGAGAGGAGGGGAGGAGAGAGAGGAGGAGGAGAGAGAGGAGGCGAGAGAGGAGGGGAGGAGAGAGAGGAGGAGGAGAGGAGAGAGAGGAGGGGAGGAGGAGAGAGAGGAGGGGAGGAGAGAGAGGAGGGGAGGAGGAGAGAGAGGAGGAGAGGAGAGGAGAGGAGAGAGAGGAGAGAGAGGAGGAGAGGGGAGGAGAGAGAGGAGGAGAGGAGGAGAGGAGAGGAGAGAGAGGAGGAGAGGAGAGAGAGGAGGAGAGGAGGAGAGGAGGAGAGAGAGGAGGAGAGAGAGGAGGAGAGGAGGAGAGAGAGGAGGAGAGGAGAGGAGAGAGAGGAGAGGAGAGAGAGGAGGAGAGGAGGAGAGGAGAGAGAGGAGGAGAGACTATTTTTAGTCTTTCCAGTCGTGAGCAGAAGTTTGTTCCTGGTGCAGATGTTCAGGAGCTCAGAGGAAACAAACTTCCATTTGTTCCTGTGGCCTTTGTGTGTTTGCATGTTCTGCCTGTGTCTGTGTCGCCCTCCTGAGGTCCGGGGCCCCTCAAACCTACCAGGCCTCACATCTGTCCTCACATCTGTCCTCACATCTGTCCTCACATCTGTCCTCACATCTGTCCTCACATCTGTCCTCACATCTGTCCTCTGTCCTCACACCTATCCTCACATCTGTCCTCACATCTGTCCTCACATCTGTCCTCTGTCCTCACATCTGTCCTCTGTCCTCACATCTGTCCTCACATCTGTCCTCTGTCCTCACATCTGTCCTCACATCTGTCCTCTGTCCTCACACCTATCCTCACATCTGTCCTCACATCTGTCCTCACATCTGTCCTCACATCTGTCCTCACATCTGTCCTCTGTCCTCACATCTGTCCTCACATCTGTCCTCACATCTGTCCTCACATCTGTCCTCACATCTGTCCTCTGTCCTCACATCTGTCCTCTGTCCTCACATCTGTCCTCACATCTGTCCTCTGTCCTCACATCTGTCCTCACATCTGTCCTCTGTCCTTTCATTGTTTTCTGCCGAAAGTCTCAGTGAAACTGTGGCATAATTCATGTGTAATAAATATAATATAAAATAATCGAATATACCAGTAATCTAATCTAATCTAACCTAATCTAATCTAATCTAACCTAATCTAACCTAATCTAATCTAATCTAATCTAATCTAATCTAATCTAATCTAATCTAATCTAATCTAATCTAATCTAATCTAATGTGTAAATAATGAAACTCTTTTCGCCGTTTTCATGTCTAATCTCATATTTGAAATATTTCCAAAGTTGGAAACTTTCTCCAAACTCAGGCCTCTCTTCTGCTCATGCGCAGCGGACCCTCGCGTGACCCTCCGCTGGGACCGTCACAAGCCCCCCACGTGCCCGTATCTCGCGCCTCGGACCCGGGCACTGTTTGGCACCGTTTGGCACCGTTTGGCACCGTTTGGCACAGTTTGGCGCTTTGACGCACTTCAGACTGATGATGATTACAGTACGCGCGCGCACACCCGGCCTGTGCGCGCGCCTTCACCTAGCTGACGCACGTGCACTGACGCCCCTCCCCCTCGCGCCCCTCGCGCCGCTTTGTCCCGTGTAAAAAAACTCGAGGCCAATGATTTATCAAACTCCTATTATCAAGAAAATGTCACGCGAAGGGCACCTTGCAGCTCGCGCGCTCATCACACGCGCACACGCTTCTTGGACTCTGACGCACGGCCCACGCACGACCCACGCACGGCCCTCGCGCGCCCCTGTCTCGCGCAGCTGAAGTAGAAAAGCTTTGGCGCTTTTGTTGGAGCCACAGTCGCGCAGTGCAGCGTGTGTCCCACGGATTGTCTCCGTCCCGCCTCCGTCACGGCCGCAGCGATGGTGAGTGTGCGCGCTCTCCGCGAGCGCTCCGCTTCTGTTCTGTGTTCTGACCCGGTTCCGTGTGCGCGCGCTGTGCCAAGTGCGCGGGACACGAGTTCATGAGACAAACTTGTCCCGCAGAGTAACTTATGTGAAGAGAAACGAGGCCAAAGCGTGTCAAAGTTGTGTATATTCCCTCTTCGCGCTTTAGACGCGCTTCAGAGGCGGTTTAAATGCGGTTTAAATGCGGTTTAAACGCGGGTTTAACGTGTTTGGAGCGCGTGTCTCTGTCCAAGGTGCTGAAACCTCTCCAAAGTGCGTCATTACGCACGGACCTGGCGCTTTGCTTCATATTCAGAGCGTAAAAGTCCATACAGAGTTCCGTGGAGCTGTTCGGGCATCAGGTGTAATCCGGGCCAAATGTGAAAGTGCCGCGTCAGAAACGCCTCCGCTCCGTTTGGACTTTGTTTGAATCAGAAAAACTCCGGTTCTGTGGGTGACCCGGAAAGAGCCGGTTCGTCTGAGTCTGAGTCCTCCGGGTCCCGTGTCCGCCTCACGCGGGTCTGAAGTCCACTTCCGTCCGGTACAAAGAGGAGCGCGTGCCGTGGGTCCGCGCGCTTCACTGCGACATTTTGCCGCATCAGCGTTTTCCTGCGCTCACTGTACCGCGTGTCTGCCACGCGTCTGCCGCGCGTCTTTCACTTTTGTTACAGTCACAAAAGTCAAGTTCGTGGATCAGACGCGTTTGGACGGAACCGGGACGTTACAGTCCGCTCCACGGCGCGTGAAGGATCCACGCGGCACGCGCCGCACTCTGAATCTGCCGCATCAGCGTTTTTTTAAATTTATTTTTTTTAATTAATTTATAAAATGTAAATAAACAAATGAATAAAACAATAACACAATAAAACTCACAAAGGAAAGAAAAGTGATTTTACGCAAATCTTTATTTGTGGTGATTCTTTTGTTTCATTTTTCCTGCAGAAATGTCCTGAAAACTCACGGAAAACACGGTTTTTATTATTTCCTCTTTTTATTCTGAATTAAAGCGGCGCGTTCTGATTATTTAGAAAAAATTAACAAAAAACTCTTTTCAGTTTTTCTTCGGGGAGTTCCCGGGTTCTGGGCGTGAACGTGTTTGTGCTGAATCAGCGTTTTGTAACGAAATAAAAATAAAATATGAATTTTCCTACTGACAAAAAATATGTTCCTATTTTAGTTTTAAAAGAAAAGTAAAAAAAAACACTGAAATATTTATGATTTTAATTTTAAATGTATTGAACAAATAATTGTCTACGTGAACGCGCGCAGGCGATTCTGTTTTTGGCGCAGCGGAACGAGCACATCCGGGCACCTGGGAACAGAAAATGTAAAGTGATGAAAAATACTTTCACATTTTAGATTTTGGATTTTATTGACTTTATTCTGACACAGAAACAGCAGAGGGGCCCCTGAGCTCAGAGCCCGGGTTTATTCTTCAGTCAATCAAACTTTATTTACAGAAAATGCTCAAAGCGCTTAAAACTAAATATTTAAACTCCGTCAAGACGCGAGTGTTTCGTGTTTTATATTCACTTTTTGATTTTACATTCACTTTATGATTTTAGATTCACTTTATGATTTTGTGGATTGTCGCAAATCTCAGAGTGACAGAACCAGTGACCGGGGCGCAGCGCGGACGCGTTGACGCAGCAGAATCGGATCGAAACGCTTCGTCACGGAAACAAATCTCCAGTTTAAAGTGAAACCGTGACACCTGAACATCCGGGTCCTTTTGGCACTCAAACCCCAATTTAAACCAAAACTTATGAGCTTCCGTAGCTTCTGTTTCTCATTTAGACCCGCGAATGGGCTGCTGGGTTCTGGACCAAATACCAGGTACTACTATTACTACTATTACTACTATTACTACTATTACTACTATTACTACTATTACTACTATTACTACTACTACTACTATAGGCTGTACTACTACTATCCAAACTCGAGGTTCATTCAAAAATTCTCCACAAATTCTACTCATCCATTTAAAACCTACTTAATTTATCCACTTCATATTTTTATACCAATTTTTATGAACAACAGATGTGAAAATTTGGACGCGAAAAAATGGATTTAAAGCGGGAACAGTTTTTTTTAACTTAAAAAACAAACAAACGAAACAAACAAACAAAACAAACAAAAAAAAAACAGAAATCCCCCTCTCCAACAGCTGCCCGGTCTATCCCCGGTCTATCCCCGGTCTATCCTCGGTCTATCCCCGGTCTATCCTCGGTCTATCCCCGGTCTATCCCCGGTCTATCCCCGGTCTATCCCCGGTCTATCCCCGGTCTATCCTCGGTCTAACCTCGGTCTACCCCCGGTCTATCCCCGGTCTATCCTCGGTCTAACCTCGGTCTATCCCCGGTCTAACCCCGGTCTATCCTCGGTCTAACCTCGGTCTAACCCCGGTCTATCCCCGGTCTATCCCCGGTCTACCCCCGGTATATCCCCGGTATATCCTCGGTCTATCTCCGGTATATCCTCGGTCTATCCTCGGTCTAACCCCGGCCTATCCTCGGTCTAACCCCGGCCTATCCTCGGTCTACCCCCGGTCTATCCCCGGTCTATCCCCGGTCTATCCCCGGTCTATCCCCGGTCTATCCCCGGTCTATCCCCGGTCTATCCCCGGTCTATCCCCGGTCTATCCCCGGTCTATCCTCGGTCTATCCCCGGTCTATCCCCGCTGTCTCTGCCCGGTCTCTGCTCTTCTGTCTCCGGTTTATTCTCGGTCTCTCCCCGGATCCCCTCCCCCTTCCCGGTCTCTCCCTGCTCTCCTGCCCCGGATCCAGCTCCGTGCCCCCGGCCTCCCCTCCGCTCCGCAGCCCTTCCCTGAGCCCGGATCGGAGCCTCTCTCTGGGGACACTGCAGCAGATTGTGTCGACCATAAACCAGCGCACCGCTCAATGACACCGCGGGAAATGGTCCGGAAAATTAAAGAATCCAGCACAGATCTGCCCCTCTACCCCCTCTCCTCCCCCTCTACCCCCTCTCCTCCCCCTCTACCCCCTCTCCTCCCCCTCTCCTCCGGCCTTCCCTCTACTCCCCCGGCCTTCCCTCTATCCGCGCTCTCCCCGGCCTCTCCTCTCCCCTATTCCTCTTCTCATCTTCGTCCTCTTCTCCTCCCTCTCTCCCCTCTCTCCTCTCCTCACCTCTCTCCCCTCTCCTCCCTCTCCTCCCTCTCTCCCCTCTCTCCTCTCCTCTCCTCACCTCTCTCCCCTCTCTCCCCTCTCTCCTCTCCTCTCCTCACCTCTCTGCTCCGGGACAGTAGATTCGCGCATTCAGCACTTTCAGCGCGCAGCGAATGGACTCGGCGCTAATTCAATCTGCCGCCGCCAATCAGATACGAATCAATGCGGAGGGAGGCGTGCGCGCGCGCGTACGTGTCCGTGCGCGCGTGTGTACGTGTCCATGCGTGCATGTGTCCGTGCGTGTGTGTGTGTGCGTGCGTGTGCGTGTGTGTGCGTGTGGTGGACAGAGCATCTCGCTTTGCTGCAGCCGTGAATGTGATTTTGGTTCAATTTAAATGAAAAATGTGTTCGGCTGTTTGAGGACGAGACCCGCGCGAAGAGCCGAGAGAAGTGATCACAGTATTCACGTGATTCTAATATTCACGTGATTCTAATATTCACGTGATTCTAATCTTCACGTGATTCTAATCTTCACGTGATTATGTCATAATAATCACCTAATCATGTGATAATCTGCCCCTGTCCCGGGCCGGTGTCTCTGCGCTTTTCTCAAACAAACTCAGATTTGAGATTGAATCGACTCCTGCGGCTCAGGTCCGCGCGCACAGCTACAGTTACAGCTACAGTTACAGTTACAGTTACAGTTACAATTACAGTTACAGTTACAATTACAGTTACAGTTACAATTACAGTTACAGCTACAGTTACAGTTACAGCTACAGCTACAGTTACAGTTACAGCTACAGCTACAGCTACAGTTACAGTTACAGTTACAGTTACAGCTACAGTTACAATTACAGCTACATGTTACAGTTACAGCTACAGCTACAGTTACAGTTACAATTACAGTTACAGTTACAGTTACAATTACAGCTACATGTTACAGTTACAGTTACAGCTACAGTTACAGCTACAGTTACAGTTACAATTACAGTTACAATTACAGCTACAATTACAGTTACAGTTACAGTTACAGTTACAATTACAGCTACAATTACAGTTACAGTTACAATTACAGCTACAGTTACAGTTACAGTTACTGTTCTCTGTTCTCTCTGTTCTCTGTTCTCTCTGTTCTCTGTTCTCTCTGTTCTCTGTTCTCTCTGTTCTCTGTTCTCTCTGTTCTCTGTTCTCTCTGTTCTCTGTTCTCTCTGTTCTCTGTTCTCTCTGTTCTCTGTTCTCTCTGTTCTCTCTGTTCTCTGTTCTCTCTGTTCTCTGTTCTCTCTGTTCTCTCTGTTCTCTGTTCTCTGTTCTCTCTGTTCTCTGTTCTCTGTTCTCTCTGTTCTCTCTGTTCTCTCTGTTCTCTGTTCTCTCTGTTCTCTGTTCTCTGTTCTCTCTGTTCTCTGTTCTCTGTTCTCTCTGTTCTCTGTTCTCTCTGTTCTCTCTGTTCTCTCTGTTCTCTGTTCTCTCTGTGTTCTCTGTTCTCTGTTCTCTCTGTTCTCTCTGTTTTCTCTGTTCTCTGTTCTCTCTGTTCTCTGTTCTCTCTGTTCTCTGTTCTCTCTGTTCTCTGTTCTCTCTGTTCTCTGTTCTCTCTGTTCTCTCTGTTCTCTGTTCTCTGTTCTCTCTGTTCTCTCTGTTCTCTGTTCTCTCTGTTCTCTGTTCTCTCTGTTCTCTGTTCTCTCTGTTCTCTGTTCTCTCTGTTCTCTGTTCTCTCTGTTCTCTCTGTTCTCTCTGTTCTCTGTTCTCTCTGTTCTCTCTGTTCTCTGTTCTCTCTGTTCTCTCTGTTCTCTGTTCTCTCTGTTCTCTGTTCTCTGTTCTCTCTGTTCTCTCTGTTCTCTGTTCTCTCTGTTCTCTGTTCTCTCTGTTCTCTGTTCTCTCTGTTCTCTGTTCTCTCTGTTCTCTGTTCTCTCTGTTTTCTGTTCTCTCTGTTCTCTGTTCTCTCTGTTCTCTGTTCTCTCTGTTCTCTGTTCTCTCTGTTCTCTGTTCTCTGTTCTCTCTGTTCTCTGTTCTCTCTGTTCTCTGTTCTCTCTGTTTTCTGTTCTCTCTGTTTTCTGTTTTCTGTTCTCTCTGTTCTCTGTTCTCTCTGTTCTCTGTTCTCTCTGTTCTCTCTGTTCTCTGTTCTCTCTGTTCTCTGTTCTCTCTGTTCTCTGTTCTCTCTGTTCTCTCTGTTCTCTCTGTTCTCTGTTCTCTCTGTTCTCTGTCCTCTCTGTGTTCTCTGTTCTCTGTTCTCTCTGTTCTCTGTTCTCTGTTCTCTCTGTTCTCTGTTCTCTCTGTTCTCTGTTCTCTCTGTTCTCTGTTCTCTCTGTTCTCTGTTCTCTGTTCTCTCTGTTCTCTGTTCTCTCTGTTTTCTGTTCTCTCTGTTCTCTCTGTTCTCTCTGTTCTCTGTTCTCTCTGTTCTCTGTTCTCTGTTCTCTCTGTTCTCTGTTCTCTGTTCTCTCTGTTCTCTGTTCTCTCTGTTCTCTGTTCTCTCTGTTCTCTGTTCTCTCTGTTTTCTGTTCTCTGTTCTCTCTGTTCTCTGTTCTCTCTGTTCTCTGTTCTCTCTGTTCTCTCTGTTCTCTGTTCTCTCTGTTCTCTCTGTTCTCTGTTCTCTCTGTCCTCTCTGTGTTCTCTGTTCTCTCTGTTCTCTGTTCTCTCTGTTCTCTCTGTTCTCTCTGTTCTCTGTTCTCTCTGTCCTCTCTGTGTTCTCTGTTCTCTCTGTGTTCTCTGTTCTCTGTTCTCTCTGTTCTCTGTTCTCTCTGTTCTCTGTTCTCTCTGTTCTCTGTTCTCTCTGTTCTCTCTGTTCTCTGTTCTCTCTGTTCTCTGTTCTCTCTGTTCTCTGTTCTCTCTGTTCTCTGTTCTCTCTGTTCTCTGTTCTCTCTGTTCTCTCTGTTCTCTGTTCTCTCTGTTCTCTGTTCTCTCTGTTCTCTGTTCTCTCTGTTCTCTCTGTTCTCTCTGTTCTCTGTTCTCTGTTCTCTCTGTTCTCTGTTCTCTCTGTTCTCTGTTCTCTGTTCTCTGTTCTCTGTTCTCTCTGTTCTCTCTGTGTTCTCTGTTCTCTGTTCTCTCTGTTCTCTCTGTTCTCTGTTCTCTCTGTTCTCTGTTCTCTCTGTTCTCTCTGTTCTCTGTTCTCTCTGTTCTCTGTTCTCTCTGTTCTCTGTTCTCTCTGTTCTCTCTGTGTTCTCTGTTCTCTCTGTTCTCTCTGTTCTTTCTGTGTTCTCTGTTCTCTCTGTTCTCTCTGTGTTCTCTCTGTTCTCTCTGTTCTCTCTGTTCTCTCTGTGTTCTCTGTTCTCTCTGTTCTCTCTGTTCTCTCTGTTCTCTCTGTTCTCTGTTCTCTCTGTTCTCTCTGTGTTCTCTGTTCTCTCTGTTCTCTCTGTTCTCTCTGTGTTCTCTGTTCTCTCTGTTCTCTCTGTGTTCTCTGTTCTCTCTGTTCTCTCTGTTCTCTCTGTTCTCTCTGTGTTCTCTCTGTTCTCTCTGTGTTCTCTGTTCTCTCTGTTCTCTCTGTGTTCTCTGTTCTCTCTGTGTTCTCTGTTCTCTGTTCTCTCTGTTCTCTCTGTGTTCTCTCTGTTCTCTCTGTTCTCTCTGTTCTCTCTGTGTTCTCTGTTCTCTCTGTTCTCTCTGTGTTCTCTGTTCTCTCTGTTCTCTCTGTTCTCTCTGTTCTCTCTGTTCTCTCTGTTCTCTCTGTTCTCTCTGTTCTCTCTGTGTTCTCTGTTCTCTCTGTTCTCTCTGTTCTCTGTTCTCTCTGTGTTCTCTGTTCTCTCTGTTCTCTCTGTTCTCTCTGTGTTCTCTGTTCTCTCTGTTCTCTCTGTGTTCTCTCTGTTCTCTCTGTGTTCTCTGTTCTCTCTGTTCTCTCTGTGTTCTCTGTTCTCTCTGTTCTCTGTTCTCTCTGTTCTCTCTGTGTTCTCTGTTCTCTCTGTTCTCTCTGTTCTCTCTGTTCTCTCTGTTCTCTCTGTGTTCTCTGTTCTCTCTGTTCTCTCTGTTCTCTCTGTTCTCTCTGTGTTCTCTGTTCTCTCTGTTCTCTCTGTGTTCTCTGTTCTCTCTGTTCTCTCTGTTCTCTGTTCTCTCTGTTCTCTCTGTTCTCTCTCTGTTCTCTCTGTTCTCTCTGTTCTCTCTGTGTTCTCTCTGTTCTCTCTGTTCTCTGTTCAGTCTCTGGCCACAAAAGCCGCAGGAAACAGAATCTTTTGGTCACGCACGCGTTTTTCTACAGCCAAAGATTTAGAAACAAACCGAGGGAATAATCCAGATGCCCTCCCGTGTGTCAGATGCCCTCCCATGTGTCAGATGCCCCCCCATGTGTCAGATGCCCCCCCATGTGTCAGATGCCCTCCCCGTGTGTCAGATGCCCTCCCCGTGTGTCAGATGCCCTCCCCGTGTGTCAGATGCCCTCCCGTGTGTCAGATGCCCTCCCCTGTGTCAGATGCCCTCCCGTGTGTCAGATGCCCTCCCCTGTGTCAGATGCCCTCCCGTGTGTCAGATGCACTCCATGTGTCAGATGCCCTCCCGTGTGTCAGATGCCCTCCCTGTGTGTCAGATGCCCTCCCTGTGTCAGATGCCCTCCCTGTGTGTCAGATGCCCTCCCTGTGTGTCAGATGCCCTCCCCGTGTGTCAGATGCCCTCCCTGTGTCAGATGCCCTCCCTGTGTGTCAGATGCCCTCCCTGTGTGTCAGATGCCCTCCCTGTGTGTCAGATGCCCTCCCTGTGTGTCAGATGCCCTCCCTGTGTGTCAGATGCCCTCCCCGTGTGTCAGATGCCCTCCCGTGTGTCAGATGCCCTCCCCGTGTGTCAGATGCCCTCCCGTGTGTCAGATGCCCTCCCCGTGTGTCAGATGCCCTCCCTGTGTGTCAGATGCCCTCCCGTGTGTCAGATGCCCTCCCCGTGTGTCAGATGCCCTCCCCGTGTGTCAGATGCCCTCCCGTGTGTCAGATGCCCTCCCCTGTGTCAGATGCCCTCCCGTGTGTCAGATGCCCTCCCCTGTGTCAGATGCCCTCCCCGTGTGTCAGATGCCCTCCTCGTGTGTCAGATGCCCTCCCATCCTCCTGTGGTGCATCAGTATTTTCCTTCTGACCCTGATCACAGATTATTTGTCTTGTTTTATTTTAATCTCACTTTTATTCCAAACTCTCGTTTTTCTTTCCCGCGCGATCATTTCCTTTTCACGAGGCGCGCGTGCCCAAAGTAATGAATGAAACCGCACGTGCACCTTCACGCACGCTCACGCACAGACGTAGCCGCGCACGTTCACTGTCCCAGACTGCGCTCGTGCCCGTGGCGCTCATGCCCGCGTGTCTGTGTCCGCAGGATCTCCACGAGCAGCGGGACATGTCCAAGCCGGCCCCGGGCGCCCCCGCCCCGGGGAACTTCTCCGCGGCTCCCGCTCCTCCCGCTCCGGAGGGCGCGCACCGGGCCGACGGCAGCGCGCACGCCGCCAACGACAGCAGAAGTTTCCCCGAGAGCAGAACCGGGGAGGCGGACACCAACCGGGCCTACGGGACCTTTAAAACCCCCGCGCCGGCGCCGCCGCCCCCGGAGCAGAACAACTGGACCAACACGAGCCAGAACCCGGGCCAGACCATGAGCCAGACCACGATCATCCTGGGCACGGACGGGAGCGCGAGTGTGCAGCCCGGGCCCGCGATGGTGAGTCCCGCTGGACCTGAGGTCCGCAGTCCTGCTTTAGTCCTGCTTTAGTCCTGCTTTAGTCCTGCTTTAGTCCTGCTTTAGTCCTGCTTTAGTCCGGGTTTAGTCCTGCTTTAGTCCGGGTTTAGTCCTGCTTTAGTCCTGCTTTAGTCCTGCTTTAGTCCTGCTTTAGTCCGGCTTTAGTCCTGCTTTAGTCCTGGTTTAGTCCTGCTTTAGTCCTGCTTTAGTCCTGGTTTAGTCCGGGTTTAGTCCTGCTTTAGTGGGTTTAGTCCTGCTTTAGTCTGGGTTTAGTCCTGCTTTAGTCCGGGTTTAGTCCTGCTTTAGTCCGGGTTTAGTCCTGGTTTAGTCCTGCTTTAGTCCTGCTTTAGTCCGGGTTTAGTCCTGCTTTAGTCCTGCTTTAGTCCTGCTTTAGTCCGGGTTTAGTCCGGGTTTAGTCCTGCTTTAGTCCTGATTTAGTCCTGCTTTAGTCCGGGTTTAGTCCTGCTTTAGTCCGGGTTTAGTCCTGATTTAGTCCTGCTTTAGTCCTGATTTAGTCCTGCTTTAGTCCTGATTTAGTCCTGCTTTAGTCCGGGTTTAGTCCGGGTTTAGTCCTGCTTTAGTCCTGCTTTAGTCCTGCTTTAGTCCTGCTTTAGTCCGGGTTTAGTCCTGCTTTAGTCCTGATTTAGTCCTGCTTTAGTCCGGGTTTAGTCCTGCTTTAGTCCTGCTTTAGTCCTGCTTTAGTCCTGCTTTAGTCCTGCTTTAGTCCGGGTTTAGTCCGGGTTTAGTCCTGCTTTAGTCCGGGTTCAGTCCAGGTTTAGTCCGGGTTTAGTCCTGCTTTAGTCCGGGTTCAGTCCCGGTTCAGTCTCGGGGTTACGTCAGGACGTTTTTGACTTTGCGGTTTGCGTTGCTGAGTTTGATTGACAGTTCAGGTAAACGCGTGTTTATGGTCAGGGGTTTGAGGCGCGTGACGGAGCTCTGGTCTGACACGAGGCCGCGCTGACCCGCGCTGACCCGCGCTGACCCGCGCTGACCCGCGCTGACCCGGATGTGCGGAGTTCAGGGGTTTTTTCGTTTGTGGTGCAAAATTTAGCGCCGTTTCCCACCGTCATGAGGAGGTCTGAGTCTCTGCGTGACTCTAAACCTACTTCCGGTGTTTAGTCTGAGTGCACGTGCGGAGGGAACATTCAGACTCGGATCTTTGTGTCAGAGTTTGCGAAGAACTGAGCGCACAAACTGTGGAACCGAGTCCATCACCCCGGGCCCGAGAGAGCGGCTCTGCCCAAACTCCGCACGGACAGAGACAAGACCCTGCTCCTGGTCCGGGTCTGGTCCTGATTTAGTCCTGATTTAGTCCTGGTTCAGGTCTGGTCATGGTTTAGTCGTGGTTCAGTTCTTGTCCTGGTATAGTCCTGGTCTAGTTCTGGTTTAGTCCTGGTTTAGTTCTGGTCCCGTTCCGTGAGTCTCTTTTCTCGGTCTTGTTTTATTCCGTGTTGTAGGCGCCTGTTTTTATATTTGCGTTTTAAACTTTCTTATTTTCCGTTTCCTTTGTGTCTGGTGCGCGCTGGTGCGGCGGCTCCTGACCGCACCGGGCCCGCATTGCGCAAAACTCAGCGCCCCTCTGCACCAAACCCGTGCGCCCCCTCCAAACCCGTGCGCCCTCTCCAAACCCGTGCGCCCCCTCCAAACCCGTGCGCCCTCTCCAAACCCGTGCGCCCCCTCCAAACCCGTGCGCCCTCTCCAAACCCGTGCGCCCTCTCCAAACCCGTGCGCCCCCTCCAAACCCGTGCGCCCTCTCCAAACCCGTGCGCCCTCTCCAAACCCGTGCGCCCCCTCCAAACCCGTGCGTCCCCTCAAAACCCGTGCGCCCCCTCCTTCCCCGTGCGCCCTCTCCAAACCCGTGCGTCCCCTCCAAACCCGTGCGCCCCCTCCAAACCCGTGCGCCCTCTCCAAACCCGTGTGCCCTCTCCAAACCCGTGCGTCCCCTCCAAACCCGTGCGCCCTCCAAACCCGTGCGTCCACTCCAAACCCGTGCGCCCCCTCCAAACCCGTGCGCCCTCTCCAAACCCGTGCGCCCCCTCCAAACCCGTGCGCCCTCTCCAAACCCGTGCGCCCCCTCCAAACCCGTGCGTCCCCTCCAAACCCGTGCGCCCCCTCCAAACCCGTGCGCCCTCTCCAAACCCGTGCGCCCCCTCCAAACCCGTGCGCCCTCTCCAAACCCGTGCGCCCCCTCCAAACCCGTGCGCCCCCTCCAAACCCGTGCGCCCCCTCCAAACCCGTGCGCCCTCTCCAAACCCGTGCGCCCTCTTCACAGTGGGATTACAGTGGGAATACAGTGGAATTACAGTAGGATTACAATGTTTTTACAATGATATTACAGTAGTATTTCAGTGGGATTACAGTGGGGTTGCAGTTGGATTACACTGTTTTTACAATGGGATTACAGTGGTTTTACAATGGGATTACAGTAGTATTGCAGTGGGATTACAGTGGGGTTGCAGTTGGATTACAATGGTTTTACAATGGAATTACAATGGGATTACAGTGGGATTACAGTGGTTTTACAATGGGATTACAGTAGTATTGCAGTGGGATTACAGTGGGATTGCAGTTGGGTTACAATGTTTTTGCAATGGGATTACAGTGGGAATACAGTGGGATTACAGTAGGATTACACTGTTTTTACAATGGGATTACAGTGGGATTACAGGAGCCCGCAGATCATTAGCGGCCCGTGCACGGTCCCACACGCGCGCGCTCCTGTGAGTAACGCTGAGGCGCTCGTGGCGTGTAATTACTCCAGAGTCTGAATGTTTAAAATGTTTTTTCCGCTGCGCGCGTTTTCTCATAAATAGCCGCGCGTGTTTGGGGGGAGGGAGCGCGAGGAGGGAGCGCGAGGAGGGAGCGCGAGGAGGGAGCGCGAGGAGGGAGCGCGAGGAGGGGCTCTGGAAAACAAATGAAACCAGGACAAATGCTCAGTTTAATGTGTGAGTCTACAGAGAGCGCTAAAGGACAAAATAGAGTATTGATTAGGATTATAAATCGCGTTAATAAATCCCACCGCCTGTCAGAGAGCGGGAAACACAGCGCACGTGGATCTGCTGGAGGCCGAAACTGAGGCGGTCCTGACCCTGAGTTTTATACAAAGACATGTCCCAGTGTCGCTATTTAGGACCAAACTGCTCCTGCCAACAGCGAAGAGGCAGAAACTGACGTGTGTTTGGGTAAAAAACAGAAAAGCTGCGTAAAAACGACCAAAGCACAAAGAAAATGTGACTAAACTGACTCACATGGGCCGAGCGCAGAACAGGTTTTCTTAATTACGCGCTTGATTCACAGTTTTATTATTACCAACCACCACAGACCAGGGCCGTCCCCGGTTTTAAAAATCTGCTCTCTACGTAGAGCTGAACTTCCAGAAGAAACAAAGGCTCAACTCCAGTTTCAGCTTCAGTCCAGGAAACAAACTGTGAAACACCGAACTCCGCAGAAGCGCTTCCCTTTTTACGCTTTTTACGCTTTTTACGTTTTTTACGCTTTTTACGCTTTTTACGCTTTTTACGCTTTTTACGCTTTTTACGCTTTTTACGCTTTTTACACTGTCCACGCTGTCCACGCTGTCGGCTCAAAGCCCAAAGCGCCTTTTGGTGAGAATATCGTTTATTTGATGTAAAATCTTTCACAAAACCGAGTCCCGCGCGTCTGTCTGAAAGAGGTAAATCCAAAACACGAAGGCCGCAATATTAGAAACACGTCTCTGCTTCTGCACATTTGTTCCTTATCTCGCGCGCGTTCGCCCCTTATCTCGCGCGCATTCGCCTCTTATCTCGCGCGCATTCGCCCCGCACCTCGCGCGCGGTGGGCGTGGACGCCTCGCGCTGATGCGGGGCAGATCTCGCGCTCCAGAGGCGCGCGCGGACAGGTGATGGATGGATCAGCGCGGAGCAGGTCTCCCCGCGGGACCGTGACACCGGCCCGCGCGCGATTCCCATCATCCCCCGCGTCACGTTCACCCGTGTTCACCCCCCGCGCGCGCGATTAGGGTCATTAGCGCGCGTGGGCGGAGGAGCGGGGGCAGTAAGGGGGGCAGTAATAGTAATAATAGTCCTAGTAATGGTGGTATTAGTATTGTTATTAGTACAAATAGTAATAGTAATATTAGTATGGAGATATAGTAGTATTAGTGGTAGTATTAGTGGTAGTATTAGTAGTGGTAGTAGTAGTGGTAGTATTAGTAGTGGTAGTATTAGTAGCAGTAGTAGTAGTATTAGTAGTGGTAGTAGTAGTAGTATTAGTGGTAGTATTAGTAGTGGTAGTATTAGTATTCATGCTTCGTGTTAAATCAGTGTTTTGCGGGTTCCTGACTCAGCAGGATTTTCGCTGACTGCGCCACAGCTCCACCTGAAGCAGGACAGATGTGATTTTCATGTGACTTAAAATGTGATTTTTAAGGTGATTTTTAGTGTGATTTCTGGGACGTTATGTCACAGTTTAAAGGCTCTGATTATCGGGCGGTGCATTGGCGTTAATCTGGCGATACGATACATATCACGATATCCCTGCAAAAAACAGAATCTAGTCTAAACGCTAAAATGACTTGGATTAAGAAAGTTTTACCGTCATTTGTGTAAATTTCACTTGACAAATAAAATGATCGGCCAGTGCAGTACGATTTTTGTACTTAACATACAAAAATACATTTTATTACACTTAAAATAAGAAATAAAATCAAATGTAGCTTAAATAAATAAAAAGCACTTATTCCTCTGTCAGATTATTTCACTTGTCAAAATGAATCTGTTCAAATAAAGTCAAATGTTCTTAATTTAAGTCATTTTAACATTTTTTTCCAGTGTGTCACGATTCAATATATCGAAGTATCTCAATACTAAACACAGGACGATATACTGTGTTAGTACTGTGTATATATATATATATATACACACATATATATATATACATATATATATGTATATGTGTATATACACACACACACATATATATATATATATATATATATATATATATACATACACATACATTTCCCGAACAGGGAAAAGAAGAATGATGAGACCACAGAGTGTAGTTTTGTCACTGGAGGATTTGAAGAGTTTGTGCCCACGACACTTCACATCATTTTAATTAAGAATGAATAAAAAAAAGACAAAATAAAATGACTGGACTGGGCCCAAACTCCCCTCATGTCCCAGAGACTCTGATGTGACAAATAGAAATATGTAAGAAAACACTTTTATTTGGTTGGAATCAGGTTAGAAAATGTGCTCCTTGGACAGAATGGCCACAGGAGCGAAAAAAAAGTAGAAATGGTGATAATAAATTCTTGCAAAAAAGAGCAAGAAACAGGAGTCAAATAAGGCATAATTCTAAAAGTAAATGTACAGGTCAAAATAAACTAGAAAAATACGCCATAAAATCCAAAGTCTTTGGTGTGAGCAGAAATCTGCGGCTCCAGATCTGCCGCGGGCGCTTTAAACTTTTCTTGTTTTTAACGCGTCATTAAAGTCACAAAAATGAACCAAATCTCGGAACATTTCCCGTCACAGCCGCTCGCGCCACGGCCCATTGATTTCGCTGGCGCGCGAGGCCTCGGGCGCTCTGCACATGCGCACAACGGTCAGAACGCAAACTAAACGCGTTTTTCGTTTGTCACGGAGCAGTGTTTTTTGACGCTCGTGTCGGACGCGCTGGTCACGCGCGGAGCAGTTCGCAGGGTTTTTGTCGTGCGTAAAGCGCCGCCTCACGCTTACGTCACGACGTCTCAGCGGGGTTTTGCCCTTTTCTTTTTGTTTGTTGTAGTTTTTGCTGAAATGTTGCGGCTCTTTACGCGCGCTGGGTTATTTGGGGATTTTTTTCTGATTTATTATTTATTATTGCCGCGTTTCAGATGACGTCACAACATTCTATTGGCCAAAATGGGCTAAAGTCATTAGCGCTGAACGATGCACATTTGTTTGGTAAAACAGTGAGATTCGTGAAATGTTCTGTCCCTGCGGTGAGATCATTTTACTGTTCAAATAAACTCCTCTAGACGGGAATGAAGCGTCTCTGTGAGTTCAGAGGCCGGAAATAAGTTTATGGACGCGACGTTTGAGATAAACAGACTTAAAACCAGTTTAGGATCAGCGTTCATGGCCGGATTATAAATACAAACATGCCAAATTCTAGATAAAATGCTGTAAATTCCCCTAAATTCTAGATAAAACGCTTTAATTCATGCCAAATTCTACCAAAAATAATGCTTTAAATTCTGCTAAATTCTAGAAAAACAGGTTTAAAACCAGTTTAGGATCAGGGTTCATGGCCTGATTATAAATTCAAAGATGCCAAATTCCGGCATATTCTAGATCAAATGTTTTACATTCTGGCACATTCTACATAAATGTTTTAAACTCTGCCCAATTCTAGATAAAATGTGTTAAATTTGGATAAATTCTAGAAAACCAGGCTTAAAATAATGAGCCTGATGATAAATTCAAAGATGCCAAATTCTGCCAAATTCTACCAAAAATGCTTTAAATTCTCCTCAACTCTAGATAAAATGATTTAAATTCTGCTAAATTCTAGAAAAACAGGCTTAAAACCAGTTTAGGATCAGGGTTCATGGCCCGATTATAAGTTCAAAGATGCCAAATTCTAGATAAAATGTTTTAAATTATGCCAAATTCTACAAAAAATGCTTTGAATTCTGCCAAATTCGATATAAAATGTTTTAAACTCGGCCAAATTCTAGAAAAAAATGCTTTAAATTTAGCCAAATTCGAGAAAAATGTTTTAAATTCTGCTAAATTCTAGATAAAAACACTTAAAACTAGTTTAGGATCAGGGTTCAGGGCCTGAGACTAAATTCAAAGACGCCACATTCTCGATAGAAGTGCTTTAAATCAGTGATGTCATTTATATCGGTGACAAATTTTAAGACGATTCAGAGAAAACAGAAAATAAATCCGAAAACAAGATTTAGAACGTGATAGAAGTTTGAACGTCTCTGTGTGTGTGCGGATCATCCTTTTTCATCAGTGTTTTATGAAAGAAACTCGAGCTGTTTCGACGCGTTGAAATAACAGCCGAGCTCGTCCTGAACTCTTCCTCTTCCTGTTTCCTCCGCAGATCGAAGACGAGGACGAGGGCGGAGACGAGAACAAAGCTCGAGGAAACTGGTCCAACAAACTGGACTTCATCCTGTCCATGGTGGGCTACGCCGTGGGGCTGGGGAACGTGTGGCGCTTCCCGTACCTCGCCTTCCAGAACGGAGGAGGTGAGGGGCCTTCAGCTGCAGCTTCAGCTTCAGCCAAACTAAAAACCAAAACTAAACTCGGAGCTTTAACCCCCGAAGACCTGAGGGCAGTTTTAGTACATTTCTCCTCGTCTGGATTTTGTTCTTAATTTCACTTTTCAAACTGCCCCTTTTCCCCCTAATGAAGTGTTCTACCTCCTTCTGTTCAGTCCAACCTGTTATTTCACAATCTGCTGCTGTAGTTGTGTCATGAGGCTGTGAGAAAAGCTACAGGACCAGAAATAGAGATGAAAACTTTTATAGAAAACCCACAGCAAACATGTAGAAACAACTTTTTGGACATAAAAAATGCTTAATTTAGGGCCTTAGCTACAAAAATGCAAAATCTCAAGTCTGTAAGTAAATTAAAAATCTCCTTATTGCCCTAAAAACAAAAAAAGTGCAGTGGCTCCATGACTTTCCTGGTCCAGTCCTGGAAACAGCTCCTGTCAGGACCACGGCCAGAGCCACAGCACTTCTGCATTTCCAGGGTGGAAATTACATTTGGATTTGTTCATTTGGACTGAAATAAACCTTTAAATAAAAATAGAAAGAGATGCACAATTACACACACCAAGATGTGTCATTTTCCATGTGTGTGAGAATTAACTCCACTTAGAGCGACTTTTTCCCTCGTTATAAACACACACAGTCAGAGGAGTCGACCATCTTGACTCACTTCACTCTTTGGCAAAGTTTGGCTCCATCAAAATGGACGGAGCGCATGAGTTTGGGGAAAACAAAGTTCCTGTTGGACACTCGTTTTGCTCCCGTCATCACACAGCGTGAGTGTGACGTAGGATAAAGCCGCAGAAATGTACGGAAACCTCTGTGTCTGCACTTTCAGAGGGGAAAAGGACGTTTCTGTCTGTTCCTCTGAGTCGTGCAGATACTGTAGGTCTTCAGGGTTAAACAGGTTCTGATGTTTCCTCCACACACACGGAGCCGGAGTCGTGTTTGTTTCATTCACACGTTCGAGGAACTCTTTATGATCCACTGTTTTCATCTCCGGAGCCTAAAAGTGCCGAGTTTGTGTGAATGAAACAGGACGAACGGCTGCAGCTGTGCAGAGCCGTCGGGGCAGATGGTGCAGACTCGTGCTGGTGGTGCTCGACTGCAGGGACGACTCTCACAAAACTGAACAAAACTGAACGATCTGAGGCTCAAAAGGCAGAAAATGATTCAAACGGCAGATAAAGTTCACCCTTCATTTAAAAGCACAAACTGTAAATGTGCGATTCCTCTTTTTAACATCTCCATCGAACCGCCTGAGATCAGAAGATCAGAAGATCGGCCCTTTAATATCTTACACAGATTCTACTCCAGAAGAGCCTCCGCCTGACTCACTGTGTCTGAATGTGGAGCTCACAGTTCCTCCGGGGCCCGAGTTTCTCTGTGTCTGAATGTGGAGCTCACAGTTCCTCCGGGGCCCGAGTTTCTCCGTGTCTGAATGTGGAGCTCACAGCTCCTCCGGGGCCCGAGTTTCTCCGTGTCTGAATGTGGAGCTCACAGTTCCTCCGGGGCCCGAGTTTCTCTGTGTCTGAATGTGGAGCTCACAGCTCCTCCGGGGCCCGAGTTTCTCTGTGTCTGAATGTGGAGCTCACAGTTCCTCCGGGGCCCGAGTTTCTCCGTGTCTGAATGTGGAGCTCACAGTTCCTCCGGGGCCCGAGTTTCTCTGTGTCTGAATGTGGAGCTCACAGTTCCTCCGGGGCCCGAGTTTCTCCGTGTCTGAATGTGGAGCTCACAGGTCCTCCGGGGCCCGAAGCCTCCGTGTCTGAATGTGGTGCTCACAGTTCCTCCGGGGCGCGAGTGTCTCTGTGTCTGAATGTGGAGCTCACAGGTCCTCCGGGGCCCGAGTTTCTCTGTGTCTGAATGTGGAGCTCACAGTTCCTCCGGGGCCCGAGTTTCTCCGTGTCTGAATGTGGAGCTCACAGTTCCTCCGGGGCCCGAGTTAGTCTGTGTCTGAATGTGGATCTCACATTACCACCGGTGCCCGATGTTCTCAGTGTCTGAATGTGGAGCTCACAGTTCCTCCGGGGCCCGAGTTTCTCTGTGTCTGAATGTGGAGCTCACAGTTCCTCCGGGGCCCCAGTTTGTGGGTGTCTGAATGTGGAGCGCACTGTTCCTCCGGGGCCCGAAGTTTCTCCGTGTCTGAATGTGGAGCTCACAGTTCCTCCGGGGCCCGAAGTTTCTATGTGTCTGAATGTGGAGCTCACAGTTCCTCCGGGGCCCGAAGTTTCTCTGTGTCTGAATGTGGAGCTCACAGTTCCTCCGGGGCCCGAGTTTCTCTGTGTCTGAATGTGGAGCTCACAGTTTCTCCGGGGCCCCGAGTTTCTCTGTGTCTGAATGTGGAGCTCACAGTTCCTCCGGGGCCCCGAGTTTCTCTGTGTCTGAATGTGGAGCTCACAGTTCCTCCGGGGCCCGAGTTTCTCTGTGTCTGAATGTGGAGCTCACAGTTCCTCCGGGGCCCGAGTTTCTCTGTGTCTGAATGTGGAGCTCACAGCTCCTCCGGGGCCCGAGTTTCTCCGTGTCTGAATGTGGAGCTCACAGTTCCTCCGGGGCCCGAGTTTCTCTGTGTCTGAATGTGGAGCTCACAGTTCCTCCGGGGCCCGAGTTTCTCTGTGTCTGAATGTGGAGCTCACAGTTCCTCCGGGGCCCGAGTTTCTCTGTGTCTGAATGTGGAGCTCACAGTTCCTCCGGGGCCCGAGTTTCTCTGTGTCTGAATGTGGAGCTCACAGCTCCTCCGGGGCCCGAGTTTCTCTGTGTCTGAATGTGGAGCTCACAGTTCCTCCGGGGCCCGAGTTTCTCTGTGTCTGAATGTGGAGCTCACAGTTCCTCCGGGGCCCGAGTTTCTCTGTGTCTGAATGTGGAGCTCACAGCTCCTCCGGGGCCCGAGTTTCTCTGTGTCTGAATGTGGAGCTCACAGTTTCTCCGGGGCCCCGAGTTTCTCTGTGTCTGAATGTGGAGCTCACAGTTCCTCCGGGGCCCGCGTTTCTCTGTGTCTGAATGTGGAGCTCACAGCTCCTCCGGGGCCCGAGTTTCTCTGTGTCTGAATGTGGAGCTCACAGCTCCTCCGGGGCCCGAGTTTCTCTGTGTCTGAATGTGGAGCTCACAGCTCCTCCGGGGCCCGAGTTTCTCAGTGTCTGAATGTGGAGCTCACAGATCCTCCGGGGCCCGAGTTTCTCTGTGTCTGAATGTGGAGCTCACAGATCCTC
The DNA here is from genome assembly GCA_034769755.1 of Odontamblyopus lacepedii. Classification (NCBI taxonomy): domain Eukaryota; kingdom Metazoa; phylum Chordata; class Actinopteri; order Gobiiformes; family Gobiidae; genus Odontamblyopus; species Odontamblyopus lacepedii. The sequence continues at coordinate 46,344,539 of CM068349.1, read as the reverse complement.
CGGGGCCCGGAAGTTTCTCTGTGTCTGAATGTGGAGCTCACAGTTCCTCCGGGGCCCGAGTTTCTCTGTGTCTGAATGTGGAGCTCACAGTTCCTCCGGGGCCCGAGTTTCTCTGTGTCTGAATGTGGAGCTCACAGCTCCTCCGGGGCCCGAGTTTCTCTGTGTCTGAATGTGGAGCTCACAGTTCCTCCGGGGCCCGAGTTTCTCTGTGTCTGAATGTGGAGCTCACAGTTCCTCCGGGGCCCGAGTTTCTCTGTGTCTGAATGTGGAGCTCACAGCTCCTCCGGGGCCCGAGTTTCTCTGTGTCTGAATGTGGAGCTCACAGCTCATCCGGGCCCGAGTTTCTCTGTGTCTGAATGTGGAGCTCACAGCTCCTCCGGGGCCCGAGTTTCTCTGTGTCTGAATGTGGAGCTCACAGCTCCTCCGGGGCCCGAGTTTCTCTGTGTCTGAATGTGGAGCTCACAGCTCCTCCGGGGCCCGAGTTTCTCTGTGTCTGAATGTGGAGCTCACAGTTCCTCCGGGGCCCCGAGTTTCTCTGTGTCTGAATGTGGAGCTCACAGCTCCTCCGGGGCCCGAGTTTCTCTGTGTCTGAATAAACTCCTGTGACGGAGGAAAAACTTTCCACAGAAACATTCAGATTTAAATGAACCAAACTGTTTAACTGCAGCAGGTCTGAAACATGTGACTGTAAACCAGGACTAAACCAGGACTAAACCAGGACTAAACCAGGACTAAACCAGGTCTAAACCAGGTCTAAACCAGGACTAAACCAGGTCTAAACCAGGTCTAAACCAGGACTAAACCAGGACTAAACCAGGTCTAAACCAGGTCTAAACCAGGACTAAACCAGGACTAAACCAGGTCTAAACCAGGTCTAAACCAGGACTAAACCAGGACTAAACCAGGTCTAAACCAGGACTAAACCTGGTCTAAACCAGGACTAAACCAGGACTAAACCAGGTCTAAACCAGGTCTAAACCAGGTCTAAACCAGGACTAAACCAGGACTAAACCAGGTCTAAACCAGGACTAAACCAGGTCTAAACCAGGTCTAAACCAGGTCTAAACCAGGTCTAAACCAGGACTAAACCAGGTCTAAACCAGGTCTAAACCAGGACTAAACCAGGACTAAACCAGGTCTAAACCAGGACTAAACCTGGTCTAAACCAGGTCTAAACCAGGACTAAACCTGGTCTAAACCAGGTCTAAACCAGGACTAAACCTGGTCTAAACCAGGTCTAAACCTGGTCTAAACCAGGTCTAAACCAGGTCTAAACCAGGTCTAAACCAGGTCTAAACCAGGTCTAAACCAGGAAACGTTCTGAAGGTTCTGAAGGTTCTGCTCAGTCCCGTCAGTGAGGTCTCGTTTTGTGTTGGTCTCAGATTTTGTATTCTGACTCTGTTCTTTTGTGTGTGTCTGTGTGTGTGTCTGTGTGTGTCTGTGTGTGTGTCTCTCTCTGTGTGTGTCTCTGTGTCTCTGTGTGTCTCTGTGTCTCTGTGTGTGTCTCTGTGTGTGTGTCTCTGTGTGTGTGTCTCTCTCTTTGTGTGTCTCTGTGTGTCTCTGTGTGTGTCTCTGTGTGTCTCTGTGTGTGTCTCTGTGTGTGTCTCTTTGTGTGTCTCTGTGTGTCTCTGTGTGTGTCTCTGTGTGTGTCTCTCTCTCTGTGTGTCTCTGTGTGTGTGTCTCTGTGTGTGTGTCTCTCTCTCTGTGTGTCTCTGTCTCTCTCTGTGTGTGTGTGTCTCTGTGTGTCTCTGTCTCTCTCTGTGTGTGTGTGTCTCTGTGTGTGTCTCTGTGTGTGTGTGTGTCTCTGTGTGTGTGTCTCTGTGTCTCTGTGTGTGTGTCTCTGTGTGTGTCTCTGTGTCTCTGTGTGTGTGTCTCTCTCTGTGTGTCTCTGTCTCTCTCTGTGTCTCTGTGTCTCTGTGTGTGTGTCTCTGTGTGTGTGTCTCTCTCTCTGTGTGTCTCTGTCTCTCTCTGTGTGTGTGTGTCTCTGTGTCTCTGTGTGTCTCTGTCTCTGTGTGTGTGTGTGTCTCTGTGTGTGTGTCTCTGTGTCTCTGTGTGTGTGTCTCTGTGTGTGTGTCTCTGTGTCTCTGTGTGTGTGTCTCTCTCTGTGTGTCTCTGTCTCTCTCTGTGTCTCTGTGTCTCTGTGTCTCTGTGTGTCTGTGTGTGTGTGTCTCTGTGTCTCTGTGTGTGTGTCTCTGTGTGTGTGTCTCTCTCTCTGTGTGTCTCTGTGTGTGTGTCTCTCTCTGTGTGTGTCTCTGTGTGTGTGTCTCTCTCTCTGTGTGTCTCTGTGTGTGTGTCTCTGTGTCTCTGTGTGTGTGTGTGTCTCTGTGTGTGTGTCTCTGTGTCTATGTGTGTGTCTCTGTGTGTGTGTCTTTCTCTGTGTCTCTGTGTGTGTCTGTCTCTCTGTCTGTGTGTCTCTGTGTGTGTGTCTCTCTCTCTGTGTGTCTCTGTGTGTGTGTCTCTGTGTGTGTGTCTCTGTGTCTCTGTGTGTGTGTCTCTCTCTGTGTGTCTCTGTCTCTCTCTGTGTCTCTGTGTCTCTGTGTCTCTGTGTGTCTCTGTGTGTGTGTCTCTGTGTCTCTGTGTGTGTGTCTCTGTGTGTGTGTCTCTGTGTCTCTGTGTGTGTGTCTCTGTGTGTGTGTCTCTCTCTCTGTGTGTCTCTGTGTGTGTGTCTCTCTCTGTGTGTGTCTCTGTGTGTGTCTCTGTGTGTGTCTCTGTGTGTCTCTCTCTGTGTGTCTCTGTGTGTCTCTCTCTGTGTGTGTGTCTCTGTGTCTCTGTGTGTGTGTGTGTCTCTTTGTGTGTCTCTGTGTGTCTCTGTGTGTGTCTCTGTGTGTGTCTCTTTGTGTGTCTCTGTGTGTCTCTGTGTGTGTGTCTCTGTGTGTGTCTCTCTCTCTGTGTGTCTCTGTGTGTCTCTGTGTGTGTCTCTGTGTGTGTCTCTTTGTGTGTCTCTGTGTGTCTCTGTGTGTGTCTCTCTCTCTGTGTGTCTCTGTGTGTGTCTCTGTGTGTCTCTGTGTGTGTGTCTCTCTCTCTGTGTGTCTCTGTGTGTCTCTCTCTGTGTGTGTGGCCCTCGGGCTCCAGGGGCCTTCCTGATTCCGTACCTCACCATGTTGGGAATCGCCGGGATCCCGATCTTCCTGCTCGAAGTGTCTCTGGGGCAGTTTGCGAGTCAGGGGCCCGTCTCCGTGTGGAAGTGCATCCCGGCGCTGCAAGGTAATCTGCCCTGGACCTGTGCAGGGGCCCGGAGCCAGAGGGGCCCGGGGCAGACGCACACGCCGGGCTCCAGGGGCCCGGACACACGGGGGTCTGAGACGATACCGGTGCCCGATGTCGCGCCGATACTGGAACTTTGGCCACAAATGAGCTGAGGTCACGTTTAGACTCAGCGTCTCATTCGGTGTTTTTCTGTTTCAGTTTCTACGTTTCAGACGCGAACAGAAGAACTCAAATACACGAAGCAGGAACAGGGAATTATGGGAAGACAAACCAACAGACAGAGCAAAGGGCCGGAGACTTTGAGCATTTGGATATAAAATATAAACAAATATTCACACGAGTGACGACCTGCGTAAAGTCGCCCATGAAACTCAAACCTGCAGAAACTGTGTCAGTCGTCATTCTTCATTATTATTTCTGTGGTAATTACAGGACGTCATTTCTGCTCAGCCGACGGAGACAAACTCCACAAAACTAGAGAAGAGAAACGACCTGAGGCTGAGGAAAAGTCTGCAGCACAAACGACTGATTCAGTTTTTGTGCAGGTCTGAGTTTCAGGTGCGACGACTTCTGTTTGAGTCTGAAACGTGGAAAATGTCAAAATAAAAAAACGTTGACTTCTGTTTGTGTAAAACTCAGTTTAATTAGACGATTATTTCCTGGTCGTTCGAACCAGAAAGTCTCTGAATATTTGAGTTTTATTTACAAAGTTCCTCAGAGAAATTATCACTATGATTTATTTTAGTCTAAAGGAAATAAAGGCAGTTTTCAGTCTCGGTATCGGTCGATATCGGTATCGATCGTGAAACTCTGTCTCAGTATTTTTCGATCTTCCTTGAGGCTCTTACTCATGTTTAGTGTGTGTGTTTGTGTGCGTCTGCCCCGTGTGCTCTGTGCTGCCCCCTTGTGTTTGTGTGTGTCTCTGCTCCTCAGTAACGCCCTCTTGTGGTTGTCTTTATATTGTAGGTTGCGGGATTGCCATGTTGATTATATCTGTCTTGATAGCCATTTACTATAACATTATAATGTGCTGGACTCTGTACTACCTGTTCGCTTCGTTGAAGGGGACTCTGCCGTGGGCCACGTGCCGGAACAGCTGGAACACGCTCGAGTGCAAAGACAAAGACATGCTGGCCCTGGGTGAGTCTATACGCCTGTTATTCTGTGTTATATATGTGTATAAAGACAAAGACATGCTGGCCCTGGGTGAGTCTATACGCCTGTTATGTGTTATATATGTGTATAAAGACAAAGACATGCTGGCCCTGGGTGAGTCTATACGCCTGTTATGTGTTATATATGTGTATAAAGCAAAGACATGCTGGCCCTGGGTGAGTCTATACGCCTGTTATGTGTTATATATGTGTATAAAGCAAAGACATGCTGGCCCTGGGTGAGTCTATACGCCTGTTATGTGTTATATATGTGTATAAAGCAAAGACATGCTGGCCCTGGGTGAGTCTATACGCCTGTTATGTGTTATATATGTGTATAAAGCAAAGACATGCTGGCCCTGGGTGAGTCTATACGCCTGTTATGTGTTATATATGTGTATAAAGACAAAGACATGCTGGCCCTGGGTGAGTCTATACGCCTGTTATGTGTTATATATGTGTATAAAGACAAAGACATGCTGGCCCTGGGTGAGTCTATACGCCTGTTATGTGTTATATATGTGTATAAAGACAAAGACGCACTGGGAAAAGTACTTTGATCATATTATAAATTAAATGTGTGTGTACGAGTCATACAAACATATAAACATAATTAGAACGTCAGGATCTAAACGCGCTCGGCCTGTCCGAGGCCCCGGGCACAAATATTTGTGCAATAGAAATATTAAACCCCGAGCATTTGGAACAAAAAGACCCCGACAACAGGAGGACCTGGAGGACCTGGAGGACCTGGAGGACCTGGAGGACCTGGAGGACCTGGAGGACCTGGAGGACCTGGAGGACCTGGAGGACCTGGAGGATGGGTAAAAGAAGGTGAAGGGCTGAAAGATCCTGGAGAAACAACTGTTTATTTTCTGACATTTGTGGAGTTTCAGTTTAGTCGTTTGGACAAACCGTGTGGAGCCGCGTGTCTGTGAGGAGCTCTCCGTGGTGCTGACTGGAAACTGCAGTGTCAGAGTACAGTGTTAGAGCCCAGGGAACAGCCTGATCCCAGTGTGATTAGAAAATGAATTCTGTTTTCTTTTTATCACAAACTTTGAGTTTTTTTCTCGTGATAAAAATTGTGTAAAAACGTCATCAGAAGCAAACTCAAAGTTTGTCCCAAAGTAAAACAGACTGTGTGGGGAGGAGCTCTCCGTGGTGCTAAAGGGAGCTGCTGCGTCATGTACAGCGTTATACTCCAGGAAATAGCCTGATCCCGCTGAGGAAAGGTCTGTCTGTGCGAGGAGCTCTCCGTGGTGCTGATGAGAAGCTGCTGTGTCAGTGTGCGGCGTTACAGTCCAGTGAATAGCCCGATCCCAGGGAGCAGTCTATCTCCTGTATCTGTGAGGAGCTCTCCGTGGTGCTGAAAGGAAACTGCAGTGTCATAAATCCAGACCTACAGTGTTACAGTCCAGGGAATAGCCTGATCCCAGTGTGTTTAGAAAATTAATTTAGTCTTCTTTTTATTACAAGAAAGAACATTAGTGTAAAAAAAAGCTATTGCCAAAAATGACGATGTCGAGAAATGACTTTTACACCATAAACACAAAGTTCACCTGATCCCAGAGTTACGGCCCCGGGTCGAGAGTCCGGAGAGGACGACGACGACGACGGGTTTGAGCTGCTGGAGCGTTTAATACGTTACATAAATATGTGCAAATAATTGAAGCGCGTCGTGGAGATCGAGTCAATAATTCACACACACAACAGGGTCCGTGCGCCGATCCATCTTTTGAATTTCAATTAAGAACGAAAAACAGTAAAATGGGAAAACAGGTCATTTCATTTTTATGTTTAGTGTCACACAAAAAACAAAACCGATTTCGACCTCGATTTCCAATATTTCATTTAAAGTTTATTTCTCAGGTTTTAATGTTGATCTTTTCTTCTCTGGTTTCTGCTGAAGGACTCGTCTGAAAACGTGTTTCTTCTTTTACAGCGACGCGTTTCCTTTGGCGTCTGAGACAATAAATGTTGAACTCCAGGACGAGAAACAGGAAGTGAAATGTTTAAAAACGCGCAGCAAATTTCTCTGATCGGGCCACGATTTTTAAACTTCTCTCAGGTCCTTCGTGCGTTTTCAGATTTATTCTCCTGACGCTCCATTCTCGTCTGGAGGTCGTTTTAACAGAACTCCTCACTGCAGGAACAGATCATTTCACGACTTTTAACTCATTTTCTGACAGATTTAAGTGTTTAGATTTTACATTGTGCGTCTCCTGTTCAGGTTCATGAATAAACTCGATAAATAAAATAAAAAATAAAGCAGCGGTGACGCGAAAAACTCTCCTTTTGTTCAGTCGACTCTGAATTCAATAAAGGAAAGAAAAGAAAATATCAGAGTTAAAATCGACGACACTGTTTTTTGATCGGTGTGAAATAAACTTTAAATTAAATATTGGAAATCGAGGTCAAAATCGTTTTTTGTTTGACACTAAAATGGAAAAATGAAATCAACTGTTTTCCCATTTTATTGTTTTTCTTCTTCATTGAAATTCAAAAGATCGAACGGTGCAGGGACCCGGGGCCGTGACGCTGGAGTAAAAAAGACTGAGTATGGAGGAGCTTTCCGTGGTGCTGAAGGGAGCTGTCGCCTCAGCGTTATCGTCCAGTAAATAGCCTGACCCCGGTGTGTACGGCCTGTCTGTGTGAGGAGCTCTCCGTGGTGCTGAGTCACACATACAGAGTTTATTTATTTATTTATTGCTGATGCTATTATTTTCTTGGCATCAACTTAAAGAGAAGAACAATGAAAAATCTGACATTTAACATAAATACATCCCAACTATTATCTGCAGCGTCTTGGAAACAAGAAGATAAATCTTAAAAACCTGCTCCTTTCACAGATATAAAAAACAAACATTTATTCTTGGGCTTTTGTTCACTTTAAACGTTTTCCTCAGTCACGTCGTCATTATTTTGTCTCCCAGTTGGAATAATCCGTTTGATTTTTGTGTCATAAACGCAGGATTAAACTCTGAGCCTTTGAGCGGCCGGAGCAGAGACGTGGAAACAGCGGAGAGTGAACGCTGGACAGAGGAAGAGGAGTTTTGTTTTTAAAATATTTCCCGTTTGACAGAAACAATCGGACGTTTTGGATTTAATTCCTGTGGAGCAGCTGCTGGACACAGAAAACCAAACGACTTCATCTGGACAAAGTCTCGTAGAACAGAAGAACACAGGCGTATGAAAATATCAGATGTACATGTCTGTAAACGGCTGTTTAATGTTTACATTCATTTATTAGTTAAATTCATTAATTAAAACAGAAAACAAAGATTTAAGGGGACAGAAAATATGTAAATGCAAATATTGATTTGACAGCCTTAAAATGTAAATATACAGACGCACTGCAGCACACGACCCACATCCCGTCTGTTTATTTGGTTTTTTAAGAATTTGTTTTGTTTTTTGTTTTATTTATTTATTGTTTTATGTTTGTGTTAGTCGTATATTAATTATCTTTTATGTTTACTTTGATATTACAGAAAATTACAAAAATTAGAAAAAAATAAAATAAAATAAAAAGGCCCATAATATTCTAACGAACTCCAGCAGTAAATAAGGTAATTCTGAGTTAATTTTTTATTATTCCTCCCTTAAACCAAACCTTAAAACCTTAAAACCTTCAGGACCTTGGACAGTGACGTGCAGCTCTGGTTCTGCTGAAGTTTCACGTTTGTTTTTTGTAAATGGATAAAATAAACTCTGAATCTGTTTTTGCCGCAGTTTTTGCCGCTTCAGCAGAAACAACGCTGCTCGTGCACGTGTACTGTAAACGTGAGCGCGCACACACAGCGCCACAGCAGCGCCTGGTGGAGGATGGAGGGACTGCAGCCTCAGGACACGGACTCAAAACACATAAAAACATTTAGACTGAAACATTTAGACTGAAACATTGAGACTAAAACATTTAGACTGAAACATTTAGACTAAAACATTTAGACTGAAACATTTAAACTGAAACATTTAGACTGAAACATTTAGACTAAAACATTTAGACTGAAACATTTAAACTGAAACATTTAGACTGAAACATTTAGACTGAAACATTTAGACTGAAACATTTAAACTGAAACATTTAGACTGAAACATTTAGACTAAAACATTTAGACTGAAACATTTAGACTAAAACATTTAGACTGAAACATTTACACTAAAACATTTAGACTGAAACATTTAGACTAAAACATTTAGACTGAAACATTGAGACTGAAACATTGAGACTGAAACATTGAGACTAAAACATTTAGACTGAAACATTTAAACTGAAACATTTACACTAAAACATTTAGACTGAAACATTGAGACTGAAACATTGAGACTGAAACATTGAGACTAAAACATTTAGACTGAAACATTTAAACTGAAACATTTAGACTGAAACATTTAGACTAAAACATTTAGACTGAAACATTTACACGCAAACATTTAGGCTGAAACATTTAGACTGAAACATTGAGACTGAAACATTTAAACTGAAACATTTAAACTGAAACATTTAGACTGAAACATTTAGACTAAAACATTTAGACTGAAACATTTAAACTGAAACATTTAGACTGAAACATTTAGACTAAAACATTTAGACTGAAACATTTACACTAAAACATTTAGGCTGAAACATTTAGACTGAAACATTGAGACTAAAACATTTAGACTGAAACATTTAAACTGAAACATTTAGACTGAAACATTTAGACTAAAACATTTAGACTGAAACATTTACACTAAAACATTTAGGCTGAAACATTTAGACTGAAACATTGAGACTAAAACATTTAGACTGAAACATTTAAACTGAAACATTTAGACTAAAACATTTAGGCTGAAACATTTAGACTGAAACATTGAGACTAAAACATTTAGACTGAAACATTTAAACTGAAACATTTAGACTGAAACATTTAGACTGAAACATTGAGACTAAAACATTTAGACTGAAACATTTAAACTGAAACATTTAGACTGAAACATTTAGACTAAAACATTTAGACTGAAACATTTACACTAAAACATTTAGGCTGAAACATTTAGACTGAAACATTGAGACTGAAACATTTAAACTGAAACATTTAGACTGAAACATTTAGACTAAAACATTGAGACTGAAACATTTACACTAAAACATTTAGGCTGAAACATTTAGACTGAAACATTTAGAATAAAACATTTAGACTGAAACATTTAGACTGAAACATTGAGACTAAAACATTTAGACTGAAACATTTAGACTAAAACATTTAGACTGAAACATTTAAACTGAAACATTTAGAATAAAACATTTAGACTGAAACATTTAAACTGAAACATTTAGACTAAAACATTTAAACTGAAACATTTAGAATAAAATATTTAGACTGAAACATTTAGACTAAAACATTTAGACTGAAACATTTACACTAAAACATTTAGACTGAAACATTTAGACTAAAACATTTAGACTGAAACATTTACACTAAAACATTTAGGCTGAAACATTTAGGCTGAAACATTTAGACTGAAACATTTAGAATAAAACATTTAGACTGAAACATTTAGACTGAAACATTTAGACTGAAACATTTAGACTGAAACATTTAAACTGAAACATTTAGACTGAAACATTTAGACTGAAACATTTAGACTGAAACATTTAAACTGAAACATTTAGACTGAAACATTTAAACTGAAACATTTAGACTGAAACATTTAAACTGAAACATTTAGACTGAAACATTTAAACTGAAACATTTAGACTGAAACATTTAGACTGAAACATTTAAACTGAAACATTTAGACTGAAACATTTAGACTGAAACATTTAAACTGAAACATTTAAACTGAAACATTTAGACTGAAACATTTAGACTGAAACATTTAAACTGAAACATTTAGACTGAAACATTTAAACTGAAACATTTAGACTGAAACATTTAAACTGAAACATTTAGACTGAAACATTTAAACTGAAACATTTAGACTGAAACATTTAGACTGAAACATTTAAACTGAAACATTTAGACTGAAACATTTAGACTGAAACATTTAAACTGAAACATTTAAACTGAAACATTTAGACTGAAACATTTAGACTGAAACATTTAAACTGAAACATTTAGACTGAAACATTTAGACTGAAACATTTAGACTGAAACATTTAAACTGAAACATTTAGACTGAAACATTTAAACTGAAACATTTAAACTGAAACATTTAAACTGAAACATTTAAACTGAAACATTTAAACTGAAACATTTAAACTGAAACATTTAGACTGAAACATTTAGACTGAAACATTTAAACTGAAACATTTAGACTGAAACATTTAGACTGAAACATTTAGACTGAAACATTTAAACTGAAACATTTAGACTGAAACATTTAGACTGAAACATTTAAACTGAAACATCTAAACTGAAACATTTAAACTGAAACATTTAGACTGAAACATTTAGACTGAAACATCTAAACGTGCAGATTTAAACTCGTGTCATTTCCTTCGTTTGTTCTTTTCTTCTGTTCTTTTTCGGTCTTTCGTTTTCTCTTTTGTTCTTTTTTGTTCTTTCTTCTGTATCAGTGGACTCGTCCTTGTACTTTTCCCTGTGTCTGTGCAGTAACCTGTGTACTCTGTGTACTCTGTGTACCCCGTGTACTCCATGTACTCTGTGTACTCTGTGTACTCCATGTACTCTGTGTACTCTGTGTACTCCATGTACTCCATGTACTCTGTGTACTTGTACTTCCAGACGCGTGTATCCTTCGCGACAGAAACTTTTCTTCGGTCAGAAACTCGTCTTTCTGTTTGTCGGCGAACGCGGCGGGAAACCTGAGCAAACTCCTGAACATGAGTCTGGACGCCAACAAGAGCTACGTGAGCCCCAGCGAGGAGTACTTCAAGTGAGTACACGGAAAGTACACCCAAAATACACAAAATATACACAAAATATACACAAAACAAGAGCTACGTGAGCCCCAGCGAGGAGTACTTCAAGTGAGTACACGGAAAATACACCCAAAATACACAAAATAAACACAAAATATACACAAAACAAGAGCTACGTGAGCCCCAGCGAGGAGTACTTCAAGTGAGTACACAGAGTAGATGGAAAGTACACACAAAATACACAGAAAGTACATGAAGATGTTTGACAAAATCACTAAAGAAACAAATTAACGAAGTACTCTGTACTTTTGTGTACTTTTTCCTCATGGTTTATTGTGTTTGGCCTTTTCCGTTTCAACTAAGTATTTGCAGTAAGTATTTGCAGTAAGTATTTGAAGTAAGTATTTGTGTACTTTTGTCCTTTCAGGTATAACGTCCTTCACATCTCCAAAGGCATCGAGCACCCCGGGGACCTGCGCTGGCCTCTCGCCGGGTGCCTGTTTCTGGCCTGGCTCATCGTCTACGCCTCCCTCGCCAAAGGCATCAAGTCCTCAGGGAAGGTACGCTAACGGCTAACGGGCTAACACAGGCTAACAGGCTAACACAGGCTAACGGGCTAACGGGCTAACAGGCCAACACAGGCTAACGGGCTAATACAGGCTAACGGGCTAACAGGCTAATACAGGCTAACGGGCTAACAGGCTAATACAGGCTAACGAGCTAACACGGTCTAACGGGCTAACGACTAATGGGCTAGCACGGGCTAACGGGCTAACAAAGGTAGGGTGACCAGATTTTCAAAATAAAAAACTGGGACATACCCGGTTTTTGGTGGTTGTTCATAAGTTAAATGAGTAATTAAGGAAAACTGATATGCAGAGACCACTGATGGCTAACGTGTGAGTCAGGATAGTCACATTTTCTTTGTGTCTGGTTTATTTTTCTGAATTTTACCTAAACAAATGACAATTTATGCCTCCCTTTACTGTTGGCACGGATAAAATGGGTCAAATACGGGGACACCTGGGACATTTCTTGTATAAAACTGGGACAAATCACCTGTTTTGGATAAATCTGCTGGGACAGGGGACACAGGGCTCAAAACTGGGACTGTCCCAGGTAAACAGGGACGTCTGGTCACCCTAAACACAGGCTAACATGCTAACAGGCTAAAACATGCTAACTCGGGCTCGCGTCTCCACAAACCCGGCCTCTTCCCGCTCGTTTCCACGGAAATGTCGTTGCTTTGGCTGTATTATTTCATAGCGTGTTATAAAACGTCTCTGTCTCTGTGGGGAATGTTCCGAAGTGTGGCTTTAACTTTCCGTTTCCATGGCGTCAGGCAGGCGACGGGCCTCCTCCAGAAGGTTACGCACTGTAGCTTTTAATTCATGCTTTAGTTCTGCCTTCAGCCCCTCCTCAGTTTTCACCGAGACGAGTTCTGAAGACTTTAGTCGCGGTTTAGCGCAGTGGACGCCACAGTTTTTAAGATTATACAACCAGTTCAGAACGAGTGAGTCGGTAATGAATCTGAAACCGACGTGAGGCGCCTGATGGAAGGTGCGGTCCTGCTCCTGTCAGAGCCTCGTCCCGTCACATCTCACACGCTCAGCAGGTCCAGGTCAGGACTTGGATGTGGAATCAGAGCTGGATAAATATTGTTCTATACCCGCAGCCCAGGGAAAAAGAAATCCCACAGAAGCACAGCATTTTTTGTGAAATCAAACTGCCCGTGTTCTCCGGGGCGTCCACAGCTTTTATAAAGGTCGGATTTTTGTAGGATTCTTCTGTATTTTTACAATATGAACTTAAAAAATCAGCCTCAAAATCAGCTTTGTTAGAGTTCTCCTCCGCGCTGTGGTCGGTCAGAACACGTTGGGCTGCAGAAGTAAACTGTTTTCGGGCTCTGTTCATAGACTGTGTAAAGAAGAGTCTGAGCGTGACGTCTCCACAGCGTCGGCGCCGCTCAAATGAGGCTCGCGATGCCACAGTTACAGGAGCCAATCTGGAGCCAGACTCTGTGTTATGAATAGGATTTTTTGACGGATAAAATAGCGTAAAAAAAAATCAGGATCCTGTGTCGCGGGTTCACATGAACATTTTAAAACCAAATTGAGGAGGCCACAGCAGCAGGAACAGACAGAGGGACGAGAAGGTCCTAAGGAGGCTTCCTAGGAGCCGGAAGAGCCTCCTGGAGCACTTCCTGTTTGGCACGCGGCGGCTAACGGGTTAGCGGCTAACGGGTTAGCTTAGTCCACCCACATATACGGACTATGGGTCTGTCGTGGATTTCTAAATCTGAGGTGAATAAAACTGGAGAGAAGTTGTCTTCACTCAAACAGTCTGAATTTATTAAAGTAACTGTGCCACAGTCACAGAGAAAAGGAAAAGGAAACCTTCTGTTCCTCACACAAAGTCCGTCTGTCCCTGATCTGATGAACGGCAAAACAAAAAACACCTTCTGACAAATGTCACAAAATCAACATGTGGTGAAACTATATGTAAACAGCCTCCAAACAGAAAGTGGTCTGGTTCAGCTGAGGCGTCGAGCAGATTTACCCCGAGGATCCACTGCTCTACACGAGCAGAAAGAGCAAAGCAGCAGCTCCATGTTTACATGATACTGGATAAAAACAGAGTCCTGAGATCCTCCAGGAACATTTACACCACCACATGTGGCAGGGACACAGACATTCGTTAGTGAACAGTTTCTAAACCCACAAAACACATTCTTCAGCTTAAATCGGCCACAACAGAAAACAAAGTAAAAGTTTTCCACCACAGGGTCGTTCGCTAATGAGGACAGACGCTGGAAACAACACGACGCCATCTTGGATTCATCTTCAGCTTTGATTGTAGTTCTGTGGTCTGGACTTGGGAACACCAGGGCCACAGGGGGGCGCCACTCACAGAGACTGGGACTGGAGCCTCTGCCAGTCTGTCCCAGGGCGGCTGTGGCGACAGGAGAAGTTTAACCACCGAGTGTGGAGAGAATGAAGAATGGTGTGAAGCACCTGGGCCCAGGCCTGTAGAACTGTAGAACTGTAGAACTGTAGAACTGTAGAACTGTAGAACTGTAGAACTGTAGAACTGTAGAACTGTAGAACTGCGATGATCGATTCATTCATTAATTAATAAGGTGTAAAATCTCGTCCAGATGAGAGATTTGCAGGTCTGGACCTCGGTGAAGTCGCCCATCGAACACAAACCTGCACAAAAACTGTGTCCATCATTTGTGCTGCAAAAGGTTTCATTTGTGCTTCTTTAGTTTTGGAGAAATGAACGATTCTTTTACAGGTCAAACTGGGGTCAGACCCACAGGAAGAAGAAAAATGCTCAAAAACGAGTGAATCGTTTGTGCTGCAGCGAAACGACCTGAGGCTGAGGAAAAGTCTGTGTTATTATAAAATCTGAATCAAAAGCAAAAGACTAAAGACTGAGACAGACTTTTCCTCAGCCTCAGGTCGTTTCTCTTCTCTAGTTTTGTGGAGTTTGTCTCCGTCAGCTGAGCAGAAATGACGTCCTGTAATTACCACAGAAATAATAATGAAGAGTTTTAGAAATAAACTCACACAAATGAAACTGTCACAGCACAAAACAGCACAAACCAAATACAAACGACTGACATCATTTTCTTCTGTTTTGAGGCTGTTTCACATTCTGAGGTTCTGGACGACGTCATCGACCAAAATAAAACTGTGAATATCTGAAGAACCAGAATCACAAACTGAACTTTCTGCAGCACAAACGTGGACACAGTTTTGTGAGTCTGTAAAAAGAGCAGATGATATCAGATTATGTCTTTTATATCTTATGAACAAAATCAAATAAATAAATCAAATCAAATAAATAAAAGGGTGCATTTGATTTAATTTCACTGTAAATAAAAAGCAGATATAAATATGAAGCTCGGGGCCTCTGGGTCCGTCCGGCGCTTCTTCACTGGAGCGTTTGTGTCGCTGTGCTGCCCCCTGGTGGACAGAGCCGAGCAGCACATCCGCAGCTCTTCTGCTCACGGGACGAGTCGAGGGAAGTTTGAATATTTGTGCCACAGATTCAGACGCTGAAAAAGAAAAAAACACAACTTATGTCCACAGAGTAAAATGAGCCGAGAGACGAAAGAACAGAGACACAGGATCTGACAGCGCGAGCTCCGTGTACTTATATTTCCTCTGAGTACTTCAGGGTGTGTACTGATATTTCCTCTGAGTACTTCAGGGTGTGTACTTATATTTCCTCTGAGTACTTCAGGGTGTGTACTGATATTTCCTCTGAGTACTTCAGGTTGTGTACTGATATTTCCTCTGAGTACTTCAGGGTGTGTACTTATATTTCCTCTGAGTACTTCAGGGTGTGTACTTATATTTCCTCTGAGTACTTCAGGTTGTGTACTTATATTTCCTCTGAGTACTTCAGGTTGTGTACTTATATTTCCTCTGAGTACTTCAGGTTGTGTACTTATATTTCCTCTGAGTACTTCAGGTTGTGTACTTATATTTCCTCTGAGTACTTCAGGTTGTGTACTTATATTTCCTCTGAGTACTTCAGGTTGTGTACTTATATTTCCTCTGAGTACTTCAGGTTGTGTACTTATATTTTTGGTGTACTTCAGGTTGTGTACTTATATTTTTGGTGTACTTCAGGTTGTGTACTTATATTTTTGGTGTACTTCAGGTTGTGTACTTATATTTTCGGTGTACTTCAGGTTGTGTACTTATATTTTCGGTGTACTTCAGGTTGTGTACTTATATTTTCGGTGTACTTCAGGTTGTGTACTTATATTTTCGGTGTACTTCAGGTTGTGTACTTATATTTTTGGTGTACTTCAGGTTGTGTACTTATATTTTTGGTGTACTTCAGGTTGTGTACTTATATTTCCGGTGTACTTCAGGTTGTGTACTTATATTTCCTCTGAGTACTTCAGGGTGTGAACTTATATTTCCTCTGAGTACTTCAGGGTGTGTACTTATATTTCCTCTGTGTACTTCAGGGTGTGTACTTATATTTCCTCTGAGTACTTCAGGTTGTGTACTTATATTTCCTCTGAGTACTTCAGGTTGTGTACTTATATTTTTGATGTACTTCAGGTTGTGTACTTATATTTCCGGTGTACTTCAGGTTGTGTACTTATATTTTTGGTGTACTTCAGGTTGTGTACTTATATTTTCGGTGTACTTCAGGTTGTGTACTTATATTTCCGGTGTACTTCAGGTTGTGTACTTATATTTTCGGTGTACTTCAGGTTGTGTACTTATATTTCCGGTGTACTTCAGGTTGTGTACTTATATTTTTGGTGTACTTCAGGTTGTGTACTTATATTTTTGGTGTACTTCAGGTTGTGTACTTATATTTCCGGTGTACTTCAGGTTGTGTACTTATATTTTTGGTGTACTTCAGGTTGTGTACTTATATTTTCGGTGTACTTCAGGTTGTGTACTTATATTTTTGGTGTACTTCAGGTTGTGTACTTATATTTTCGGTGTACTTCAGGTTGTGTACTTATATTTTCGGTGTACTTCAGGTTGTGTACTTATATTTTTGGTGTACTTCAGGTTGTGTACTTATATTTTTGGTGTACTTCAGGTTGTGTACTTATATTTTTGGTGTACTTCAGGTTGTGTACTTATATTTTTGGTGTACTTCAGGTTGTGTACTTATATTTCCTCTGAGTACTTCAGGTTGTGTACTTATATTTCCTCTGAGTACTTCAGGTTGTGTACTTATATTTCCTCTGAGTACTTCAGGTTGTGTACTTATATTTCCTCTGAGTACTTCAGGGTGTGTACTTATATTTCCTCTGAGTACTTCAGGGTGTGTACTTATATTTCCTCTGAGCACTTCAGGTTGTGTACTTATATTTCCTCTGTGTACTTCAGGTTGTGTACTTATATCAGGGTGTGTACTTATATTTCCTCTGAGTACTTCAGGTTGTGTACTTATATTTCCTCTGAGTACTTCAGGTTGTGTACTTATATTTTCGGTGTACTTCAGGTTGTGTACTTATATTTTGGGTGTACTTCAGGTTGTGTACTTATATTTTTGGTGTACTTCAGGTTGTGTACTTATATTTTGGGTGTACTTCAGGTTGTGTACTTATATTTTTGGTGTACTTCAGGTTGTGTACTTATATTTTCGGTGTACTTCAGGTTGTGTACTTATATTTTGGGTGTACTTCAGGTTGTGTACTTATATTTTTGGTGTACTTCAGGTTGTGTACTTATATTTCCGGTGTACTTCAGGTTGTGTACTTATATTTTTGGTGTACTTCAGGTTGTGTACTTATATTTTTGGTGTACTTCAGGTTGTGTACTTATATTTTGGGTGTACTTCAGGTTGTGTACTTATATTTTGGGTGTACTTCAGGTTGTGTACTTATATTTTTGGTGTACTTCAGGTTGTGAACTTATATTTTGGGTGTACTTCAGGTTGTGTACTTATATTTTGGGTGTACTTCAGGTTGTGTACTTATATTTCCGGTGTACTTCAGGTTGTGTACTTATATTTTGGGTGTACTTCAGGTTGTGTACTTATATTTTGGGTGTACTTCAGGTTGTGTACTTATATTTTTGGTGTACTTCAGGTTGTGTACTTATATTTTGGGTGTACTTCAGGTTGTGTACTTATATTTTGGGTGTACTTCAGGTTGTGTACTTATATTTTGGGTGTACTTCAGGTTGTGTACTTATATTTTCGGTGTACTTCAGGTTGTGTACTTATATTTTGGGTGTACTTCAGGTTGTGTACTTATATTTTTGGTGTACTTCAGGTTGTGTACTTATATTTTTGGTGTACTTCAGGTTGTGTACTTATATTTTTGGTGTACTTCAGGTTGTGTACTTATATTTTTGGTGTACTTCAGGTTGTGTACTTATATTTTTGGTGTACTTCAGGTTGTGTACTTATATTTTGGTGTACTTCAGGTTGTGTACTTATATTTTTGGTGTACTTCAGGTTGTGTACTTATATTTTGGGTGTACTTCAGGTTGTGTACTTATATTTTGGGTGTACTTCAGGTTGTGTACTTATATTTTGGGTGTACTTCAGGTTGTGTACTTATATTTTGGGTGTACTTCAGGTTGTGTACTTATATTTTGGGTGTACTTCAGGTTGTGTACTTATATTTTGGTGTACTTCAGGTTGTGTACTTATATTTTTGGTGTACTTCAGGTTGTGTACTTATATTTTTGGTGTACTTCAGGTTGTGTACTTATATTTTTGGTGTACTTCAGGTTGTGTACTTATATTTTTGGTGTACTTCAGGTTGTGTACTTATATTTTTGGTGTACTTCAGGTTGTGTACTTATATTTTGGTGTACTTCAGGTTGTGTACTTATATTTTGGTGTACTTCAGGTTGTGTACTTATATTTTTGGTGTACTTCAGGTTGTGTACTTATATTTTTGGTGTACTTCAGGTTGTGTACTTATATTTTTGGTGTACTTCAGGTTGTGTACTTATATTTTTGGTGTACTTCAGGTTGTGTACTTATATTTTTGGTGTACTTCAGGTTGTGTACTTATATTTTTGGTGTACTTCAGGTTGTGTACTTATATTTTTGGTGTACTTCAGGTTGTGTACTTATATTTTTGGTGTACTTCAGGTTGTGTACTTCACGGCCACGTTTCCGTACGTGGTTCTGATCATTCTCCTGATCCGAGGAGTCACTTTACCCGGAGCCGGAGACGGGATCCTGTACTTCATCACTCCGAAGTGGGAGAAACTCAACGACGCAAAGGTACTGCAGTACTACCGAAGTACTACTACCCAAGTACTACAATAGTCCCAACAGTACTACAACTGTACACATATATATGCACTTGAGAACGCGTTTCTGTGTTTTTCTGTAGCTCATAGTACTTTTTCTGTAGTTGATAGTACTTCAGTACTTTTTCTGTAGTTGATAGTACTTTTTCTGTAGTTGATAGTACTTTTTCTGTAGTTGATAGTACTTTTTCTGTAGTTGATAGTACTTTTTCTGTAGTTGATAGTACTTTTTCTGTAGTTGATAGTACTTCAGTACTTTTTGTCAGTATCTGACCCGTCCTCAGTAAACATGTGTTTGTGTTTGAGGTTTGGAAAGACGCAGCGACTCAGATCTTCTTCTCTCTGTCGGCCGCCTGGGGCGGACTCATCACCCTGTCCTCCTACAACAAGTTCCACAACAACTGCTACAGGTACAAATACACCTATCAGTACTACAAATACTACTGTAATACTACAAATACTACTGTAAAACAGCTGCTCCAGGTACAAATACACGTATAAACTCGGGCTGTCAAAGTTAACGTGTTAATTCATGCGATTACTCACAAAAAAATCAGTTTTTAGTGCAGATGAACCCAGTTTGTTGTGAAGCTCCTGTGTTAAAGTGCGGATGGTGAAAGGCGGCGCAGGTGATTAGGTCAGTGATCAGGTCCATAGGGACTTTAGATAAACTCAGGGAGTTTGCAGATGTTGCACAGATGAACTTTCCACAGAAGCACAAGTTTAAAACACCGTCTGAAAGCAAAACACGGGTTTGATTCAGCGACTGTACAACAGCAAACAGCACAACAACAACACTACAGCCACACAAACATGGCAACAACACTACAGCCACACAAACATGACAACAACACTACAGCCACACAAACATGGCAACAACACTACAGCCACACAAACATGACAACAACACTACAGCCACACAAACATGACAACAACATTACAGCCACACAAACATGGCAACAACACTACAGCCACACAAACATGACAACAACACTACAGCCACACAAACATGGCAACAACACTACAGCCACACAAACATGACAACAACATTACAGCCACACAAACATGGCAACAACACTACAGCCACACAAACATGACAACAACACTACAGCCACACAAACACGACAACAACACTACAGCCACACAAACATGACAACAACACTACAGCCACACAAACACGACAACAACACTACAGCCACACAAACATGACAACAACATTACAGCCACACAAACATGACAACAACACTACAGCCACACAAACATGACAACAACACTACAGCCACACAAACACGACAACAACACTACAGCCACACAAACATGACAACAACACTACAGCCACACAAACATGACAACAACACTACAGCCACACAAACATGACAACAACACTACAGCCACACAAACATGACAACAACACTACAGCCACACAAACATGACAACAACACTACAGCCACACAAACATGGCAACAACACTACAGCCACACAAACATGGCAACAACACTACAGCCACACAAACATGGCAACAACACTACAGCCACACAAACATGACAACAACACTACAGCCACACAAACATGGCAACAACACTACAGCCACACAAACATGGCAACAACACTACAGCCACACAAACATGGCAACAACACTACAGCCACACAAACATGGCAACAACACTACAGCCACACAAACATGGCAACAACACTACAGCCACACAAACATGGCAACAACACTACAGCCACACAAACATGGCAACAACACTACAGCCACACAAACATGACAACAACACTACAGCCACACAAACATGGCAACAACACTACAGCCACACAAACATGGCAACAACACTACAGCCACACAAACATGGCAACAACACTACAGCCACACAAACATGGCAACAACACTACAGCCACACAAACATGGCAACAACACTACAGCCACACAAACATGACAACAACACTACAGCCACACAAACATGGCAACAACACTACAGCCACACAAACATGGCAACAACACTACAGCCACACAAACATGACAACAACACTACAGCCACACAAACATGACAACAACACTACAGCCACACAAACATGGCAACAACACTACAGCCACACAAACATGGCAACAACACTACAGCCACACAAACATGGCAACAACACTACAGCCACACAAACATGGCAACAACACTACAGCCACACAAACATGGCAACAACACTACAGCCACACAAACATGGCAACAACACTACAGCCACACAAACATGGCAACAACACTACAGCTACACAAACATGACAACAACACTACAGCCACACAAACATGACAACAACACTACAGCCACACAAACATGGCAACAACACTACAGCCACACAAACATGGCAACAACACTACAGCCACACAAACATGGCAACAACACTACAGCCACACAAACATGGCAACAAGAGGACTTTTGGATAATGAGGTGGATTTTTGTCCAAATATTTTTTTTTTTTGAAGAATAATGAACTGCGATTAATCGTGATTAATCAAAATTCTAAAGTGTGATTAACCTGATTTAAAAATGAATCGTTTGAAAAGACTAGTATGAATATTACAGATACTCCAAATACTACTGTACAAGTTCCTCACACACTTATGTGTAAATACAATTCAACCGCTACAGGTAAAATATAAATATATATGTATAAATACTACAGCACTGAATGTGTGTGTGTTCTGTGTGTGTGTGTGTGTTCTGTGTGTGTGTGTTCTGTGTGTGTGTGTTCTGTGTGTGTTCTGTGTGTGTGTTCTGTGTGTGTTCGGTGTGTGTGTTCTGTGTGTGTGTTCTGTGTGTGTGTTCTGTGTGTGTGTGTGTGTGTGTTCTGTGTGTGTTCTGTGTGTGTGTTCTGTGTGTGTTCTGTGTGTGTTCTGTGTGTGTTCTGTGTGTGTGTTCTGTGTGTGTTCTGTGTGTGTGTTCTGTGTGTGTTCTGTGTGTGTGTTCTGTGTGTGTGTTCTGTGTGTGTTCTGTGTGTGTTCTGTGTGTGTTCTGTGTGTGTTCTGTGTGTGTTCTGTGTGTGTGTTCTGTGTGTGTGTTCTGTGTGTGTGTTCTGTGTGTGTGTTCTGTGTGTGTGTTCTGTGTGTGTGTTCTGTGTGTGTGTTCTGTGTGTGTGTTCTGTGTGTGTGTTCTGTGTGTGTTCTGTGTGTGTTCTGTGTGTGTTCTGTGTGTGTGTTCTGTGTGTGTGTTCTGTGTGTGTGTTCTGTATGTGTGTGTTCTGTGTGTGTGTGTGTGTGTGTGTTCTGTGTGTGTGTATGTGTGTGTGTTCTGTGTGTGTTCTGTGTGTGTGTGTGTGTTCTGTGTGTGTGTATGTGTGTGTGTTGTGTGTGTGTGTTCTGTGTGTGTTCTGTGTGTGTTCTGTGTGTGTGTGTGTTCTGTGTGTGTGTTCTCTGTGTGTGTGTGTTTCAGGGACACTATCATCGTCACCTGCACTAACAGCGCCACCAGCATCTTCGCCGGATTCGTGATCTTCAGCGTCATCGGCTTCATGGCCCATGAGCTCAAAGTGCCGATCGAACAGGTGGCAGACGAAGGTAAAGCCCAGACACACACAGAGAACACACACACACACTATACACACACACACACACACACACACTATACACACACACACCAGGGGGCGCTGGTTCAGTCCTGGTTCAGTCCTGGTTTAGTCCTGGTTCAGTCCTGGTTTAGTCCTCATTTAGTCCTGGTTCAGTCCTGGTTCAGTCCTGGTTCAGTCCTGGTTCAGTCCTGGTTCAGTCCTGGTTCAGTCGGGTTTAAATGTTTTGAACAGTTTCTTGTGTTTTTGCTTCATTTTTCTCGTTCAGGACCCGGAATCGCGTTCGTGGTTTATCCGGAGGCTCTGACCCGACTCCCGCTGTCGCCGTTCTGGGCCATCATCTTCTTCCTCATGCTCCTCACCCTCGGACTGGACACGATGGTGAGGGAGGGCATCTGAGGCACGGGGAGGGCATCTGAGGCACGGGGAGGGCATCTGACGCATGGGGAGGGCATCTGCAGGACAGAGAGTGTTCCTTTTGTTCCAGTTTTAAGTAAATTCATCTCGTTTTGTTCCTTTTGTTCCAATTTGAAGTAAATTCATCTCCTTTTGTTCCAGTTTTAAATAAATTCATCTCCTGTTCCTTTTGTTCCAGTTTTAAGTAAATTCATCTTGTTTTGTTCCTTTTGTCCCAGTTTTAAGTAAACTCATCTTCTTTTGTTCCAGTTTTAAGTAACTCATCTCCTTTTGTTCCTTCTGTTCCTTTTGTTCCAGTTTTAAGTAAGTTCATCTCCTGTTCTTTTTGTCCCAGTTTTAAGTAAACTCATCTTCTTTTGTTCCAGTTTTAAGTAAACTCATCTTCTGTTCCTTTTGTTCCAGTTTTAAGTAAACTCATCTTCTGTTCCTTTTGTTCCAGTTTTAAGTAAACTCATCTTCTGTTCCTTTTGTTCCAGTTTTAAGTAAACTCATCTTCTGTTCCTTTTGTTCCAGTTCGCCACCATCGAGACGATCGTGACGTCAGTTTCGGACGAGTTTCCCAAATATCTGAGGAAACACAAACCTGTGTTCACTCTCGTCTGCTGTGCCTCCTTCTTCATCCTCGGATTCCCCATGATCACCGAGGTCAGAATCCGCCCCGTTTCATCCTCCGCCCCGTTTCATCCTCCGCCCCGTTTCATCCTCCGCCCCGTTTCATCCTCCGCCCCGTTTCATCCTCCGCCCCGTTTCATCTTCCGCCCCGTTTCATCCTCCGCCCCGTTTCATCCTCTTCCCCGTTTCATCCTCCGCTTGTTTCATCCTGCCCCGTTTCATCCTGCCCCGTTTCATCTTCCGCCCCATTTCATCCTGCCCCGTTTCATCCTCTTCACCGTTTCATCCTCCGCCCCGTTTCATCCTCTGCCCCGTTTCATCCTCTGCCCCGTTTCATCCTCCGCCCAAATTCATCTTCCGCCCCGTTTCATCCTCCGCCCCATTTCATCTTCCGCCCCGTTTCATCCTGCCCCGTTTCATCTTGCCCCGTTTCATCCTCTGCCCCATTTCATCCTGCCCCGTTTCATCTTCCGCCCCATTTCATCCTGCCCCGTTTCATCCTCTTCACCGTTTCATCCTCCGCCCCGTTTCATCCTCTGCCCCGTTTCATCCTCTGCCCCGTTTCATCCTCTGCCCCGTTTCATCCTCCGCCCCGTTTCATCCTCCGCCCCATTTCATCCTCTGCCCCGTTTCATCCTCCGCCCCGTTTCATCCTCCGCCCCGTTTCAGCCTCCGCCCCATTTCATCCTCCGCCCCGTTTCAGCCTCCGCCCCGTTTCCTCTTCCACCCCATTTCATCCTCCGCCCCGTTTCAGCCTCCGCCCCGTTTCCTCTTCCACCCCATTTCATCCTGCCCTGTTTCATCCTCTTCCCCGTTTCATCCTCTTCCCTGTTTCATCCTCTGCACAGATGAGTCTCTGCACCATCTGCTCCTCTCATTTTCATCCTTTGTTCCTCCTCCTCCTCTTCCTCCTCCTCCTCCTCCTCTTCCTCCTCCTCCTCCTCCTCTTCCTCCTCCTCCTCTTCCTCCTCCTCTTTCTCCTCCTTTTCCTCCTCCTCCTCTTCCTCTTCCTCCTCCTCCTCCTCCTTCTTCTCCTCTTCCTCTTCCTCTTCCTCCTCCTTTTCCTCCTCCTCCTCTTCCTCCTCCTCTTCCTCCTCTAACCCTCCTCTTCCTCCTCTCGTCTTCTTCAGAATGGGATGTACATGCTGCAGTTGGTGGACACGTTCGCCGCGTCGTATTCTCTCGTCATCATCGCCATCTTCGAGCTCGTGGGGATCTCGTATCTTTACGGTGAGACTTTTACAAACGTTATTTATTATATTTCTGTCGCTCCATCGTCTGTCACCCCATTGTCTGTTGCTCCATCGTCTGTCGCCCCATCGTCTGTCACCCCATCGTCTGTCGCTCCATCGCTTGTTGCACTGTCGTCTGTCGCTCCGTTGCCTGTCGCTCCGTTGCCTGTCGCCCCGTCGCCTGTCGCCCCATTGTCTGTCGCCCCATTGTTTGTCGCTCCATCATTTGTCGCTTCATCATCTGTCGCTCCATTGTCTTTTGCCCCATCGCCTGACGCTCCATCGTCTGTCGCCCCAACACCTGTCGCTCCATCTTCTGTCGCCCCATCGCCTGTCGCTCCATCGTCTGTCGCCCCATCGCCTGTCGCTCCATCGCCTGTCGCCCCATCGTCTGTCGCAAAGGTGAAGGTGTGAGTTTAAAAACACAGTGGAGCACTTCCTGTATCACCACACCATGACATCACAAGGTGGAACAGAGTATTTTCAGTTTGAGAGCAGAACCTAGAGGATTGTGGGACATTTCAGACTCTGGTGTTCTCCTCAGGTCTGCAGAGGTTCTGTGAGGACATCGAGATGATGGTCGGATTTCAGCCGAACCGATTCTGGAGACTCTGCTGGGCCTTCGTCACCCCGACCATCCTCACGGTAAGAACCAGAACCACCAGAACCATCCCCACCATCCTCACGGTAAGAACCAGAACCACCAGAACCATCCTCACGGTAAGAACCGGAACCACCAGAACCATCCCCACCATCCTCACGGTAAGAACCAGAACCACCAGAACCCATCCTCACGGTAAGAACCAGAACCACCAGAACCCATCCCCACCATCCTCACGGTAAGAACCAGAACCACCAGAACCTTCCCCACCATCCTCACGGTAAGAACCAGAACCTCCAGAACCACCAGAACCTTCCCCAACAACCTCACAGTAAGAACCAGAACCTCAAGAACCATCCTCACGGTAAGAACCAGAACCACCAGAACCATCCCCACCATCCTCACGGTAAGAACCAGAACCTCCAGAACCACTAGAACCATCCCCACCATCCTCACGGTAAGAACCAGAACCTCCAGAACCACCAGAACCTTCCCCAACAACCTCACGGTAAGAACCAGAACCTCCAGATCCATCCCCACCATCCTCATGGTAAGAACCAGAACCTCCAGAACCACCAGAACCTTTCTCACCATCCTCACGGTAAGAACCAGAACCTCCAGAACCACCAGAACCTCCAGAACCTGATTCAGTCCTGGTTTAGTCCTGGTTTCTGACTTGGTTTAGTCCTGGTTCTGACCTGTTTCTGACCTGGTTCAGTCCTGGTTCTGACCCGGTTCTGGCCCGGTTCTGTGCTGTAGGGCATCCTGATCCTGAGTCTGTACCAGTGGAAGGTGATGACGTATGAGGACTACACGTACCCCACCTGGTCCATGGTCCTGGGCTGGCTCATGGTCATCTGCTCCGTCATCTGGATCCCCATCATGTTCGTCATCAAGATGCACCTGGCGCCCGGCTCCTTCATCGAGGTACGGCTCCTCAAGATGGCCGCCCGGGAACCTTCAAAATGCTCTAAAACGCCCAAAATGGAGTCAATCGTTTGTGCTTCGTTTGTGCTGCGACAAGTTTCGTTTGTGTGATTCTGGTTCTTCACAGTTTTATTTTTTATCTTTTTATTTATTTTCATTTGTGCGAGTTTATTTCTAAAATTATTCATTATTATTTCTGCGATAATTAGGATATAGGAATAGGACGTCGTTTCCACTCAGCTGACGGCGGCGACTTTACAAAACTCCACAAAACTCGTGAAGAAAAACGACCTGAGGCTGTGGAAAAGTCTGTTTCAGTCTTGAGTCTTTTGCTTTTGATTCACATTTTATAATAACACAGACTTTTCCTCAGCCTCAGGTCGTTTCTCTTCTCTAGTTTTGTGGAGTTTGTCTCCGTCGGCTGAGCAGAAATGACGTCCTGTAATTACCACAGAAATAATAATGAAGAATTTTAGAAATAAACTCACACAAATGAAACTGTCACAGCACAAAACAGCACAAACCAAATACAAACGTTTGACATCATTTTCTTCTGTTTTGAGGCTGTTTCACATTCTGAGGTTCTGGACGACGTCATCGACCAAAATAAAACTGTGAATATCTGAAGAACCAGAATCACAAACTGAACTTTCTGCAGCACAAACGACTGACTCAGTTTTGGGCGTTTTCGGGCATTTTGAAGCTTCCTGTGGGTCTGACCCCAGTTTGACCTATAAAAGAATCGTTAATTTCTCCAAAACTAAAGAAGCACAAATGAAACTTTTTGAAGCACAAACGATGGACGGTTTTTGTGTAGGTTTGCGTTCGATGGGGGCGACTTCACGCAGAAATACAAACCCCGTCCTCGGTTCAGCACTTTTTCATTTTCAGTCACGGCTTTAGAGCTGTTTCGGTTGAAGTTCACAGCGCTCTTATTCAGACTTTTACATGATCATATTGGGTGGGAAAAAAACAACATTTACCTTTTTTTTTTTTTTTACGAGATTAAAGTCGTGTAGCTCAGCGTTAAAGACAGGTCGGTATTCTGCAAAATCCACTCTCTCCACACTGTTCCTCATCACAAACCTACAAATGTCTCTGATCAGATTTGTGATTGACGAGGTTAGGTTAGGTTAAGTCCCCCGTAGGTAAATTTGTTTTGCAGATTTGAGAGGCGGGTCCCACATTTCAGTCATCCACACTCTGCACAATAAACATACCTGAAAACACAAATAGTGTTGCAGTTCTCCAGTGCAGAATGGTGTTGTTCCATAAATAAATGAATTCATCTGACGGAGCTAAAAAACACAATACATACACAGTTTATCCATAAATACAACAGCAGCTGGAACAAAACTCCTTTTAAAGCGATTTGTTCTCGATCTTGGGACTAAAAACCTCTGAGTTCAGAGGATGTTGCAGGTCTTGAAGCACAGGAAGTCTGGGCTGTTCTGAGGATGGACGGAATCACCTTAAACTCGCCCATTTAATCAACTGGATCGCGGAGTTCTTGTTTTTGGCAGAGACGGACTCGTTCTGAGACGCTTCCTTCTCGTCTAGAGGTCGTTCATTTTCAGAGAACTTGTCCAGTGAAATGATCTCGCTGCAGGAACAGATCATTTCACCACTTTTAACTCATTTTCTTATAGATTTAAGTGTTTAGATCTTACATTTTAGCCAAGCTTTTTTTGCAGTGTGTCTGAAGAGGTTCTAGAGTCCTCCATGCATGTTTGAGTAATCTAGAGATCTCTCCTGGGCCCTATTCAAGCCCCCCTTACGTTTAGCAGCACGAGCCTGTTGGAGCCATTGGACAAATGGCACTCTGCGAAAGCACGATGCAAAACAAAAAAACTACAACTTTACAAACCTTTTCCTGTCTCCTCCCTCCTTCCCCCCTCTCCGTCTCTCTCCTCCTCCTCGTCCTCCTCCTCCTCCTGATCCCCATCCTCTTCCTCCTCCTCCACCTCCTCTTCCTCCTCCTCCACCTCCTCTTCTTCTCTCCTGCAGCGTCTGAAGTTGGTGTGTTCTCCTCAACCCGACTGGGGTCCGTTCCTCATGAAACACCGCGGAGAACGTTACAAGAACATGATCGATCCTCTGGGAACAAACTCGCTCGGACTCAAACTCCCGCCCAAAGACTTCCAGCTGGGCTCCTACCAGTAGCACCACCCGCCCCCCCCGCTCCTGCCGTCGTACCCATCCGAGGAGAGCCGATCCTGGGGCAGACGAGGACCTCCAGCCCCTACACCTTCGCCAAACCTCCACCCGTCTGGACGTCCGCTTCATTTCCTCCAGGATTCCTGCTCTTCCGGATGCTCAGACAAAGGAGGAGTCACAAATTTGGTCTTGAAAATCTCCCGTGTTTCTTTTCATTTGAAAATATTTAAATGTGAAATTCCGACGGCCATTTTGATCCTGATTAAGCCAAGTAACCCACAAAATGTCAGACAAAACCGCCTCAGTTTACTCCTCATTTCTGTTCCCGTTCGTGTTTCCTGGACGGCGCTTTCTGCGTTTTATGGGATAGTTTTGGAGCTTGTATTGACTCCAGTTTCTGATCATTTCTGAACCCTTTTCTGGGTACATTTTAAGAGAAAAAAGTGTCATAAAAACATAAAAAACAAAGCGTGACACTGACTGCTCCGTGCCGTGGCAGACTCTCCGGAGCCCGTACCCGTCTGTGTCACTGTGTGCGGATCTCCACTCTTAAATATTAAATATATATGAATATTACGCAGAGGCAGAGGGGAAAACAAACACAAGGCAGCGGAAAGAACAGACTGAGAAAAAAAGAAAATGAAAAGACCACATTTCTGTTGAACGTTTGTGCAGATCAGCTCCTGAAGGGACGGTGCCTCCACATTCTAATCAATGCCAAAACGAGTATCGGGACGAGATCCTCATTTTCCTCAGGTCTGAAGAAAGAGGGTTTTATCATCATCGTGGTAACAAATTCAGTTCTAGAAGGTACCAAACAGATCCCGTCCCTTGTTTCTGCAATACAGAAAATTAGACAAAAACAATAATGAGATGTTTGCACCAAAGATTAAAACATGATTAACAAAGAAAGTGTCAAAATGACATGAAAACATAAAGAAAAAACGGCCCACAGTCTCCACTCCAGACAGCTGCAGGCTCAAAAGTGGATTTGTCGTTGTCGTCGTGTCCCTTGGCAAGACGCTGCGGGTGATTTTTCAACTGGAAGGGCATCTGGAGTAAAAATCTGCCCATTAAAAAACACTCAGTTTGTCCTTTTTGTCTAATTTTTGACTTGGTTTAGTTAAGTCCTGGTTTTGACCTGGTTTAGACCTGATTTAGACCTGATTTAGACCTGGTTTAGTTTAGATCTGGTTTAAACCTGGTTTAGACCTGGTTTAGACCTGGTTTAGTTTAGATCTGGTTTAAACCTGGTTTAGACCTGGTTTAGACCTGGTTTAGACCTGGTTTAGACCTGATTTAGATCTGGTTTAAACCTGGTTTAGACCTGGTTTAGGCCTGGTTTAGTCCTGGTTTAGATCTGGTTTAAACCTGGTTTAGATCTGGTTTAGACCTGGTTTTAGACCTGGTTTAGACCTGGTTTAGACCTGGTTTAGACCTGGTTTAGTCCTGATTTAGACCTGGACCTTTGCAGAAACGTTGAACAGAAATGTGTGAAGAACTCTGTGGACGGGTTTATCCGACGTTCTGCCTCTCGCTTCTGCTTTGTCTAAAAAAAAAGAAACAATATTTTACTGAGATCTGCTGTTCCTCCCGAGTCCACAGGGGGCGCTCCCTCCCGAGTCCACAGGGGGCGCTCTCTCCCTGGTCTCTGTCTCTTCCGTCTGTCTCTTCCTTTTGTACTGTGATGTCTCATTAGCAAAACGTCGCTAATCGTGTCCATTTAAGCCCCGTTTCTTCCCAAACTGCTTTTTACAGTTTCTCCGGAGAATATTAACCTCGAGTGTCCTGTGAACGTGAGCGCCATGACTTCACCGAGCATTAAAGACAATTATATAACCAGTATTAGCAAATCTGTGTAGCCTCTGGAGCAGGAAGACGCGCTAACGTGCTAAAGTGCTAACGTGCTAAAGTGCTAACTGCTAACGCCTCCATGTTGTGTTGTCCCGAGTCGTGCAGTGAAAGTGTTAGCGGTCGTGGCTAGCTGTGGTAGAGCTAACTGTAGCTGAAGTCTTAGTTTAGTCCGGGTTTGTGCTTGTGTCGTCTTCACCGTTTTAGAACTTTAGATTTGCACGCCGCAAAAACCACGACCCAAACGGTTTAAACGGCCTGAGAAGTTATGTCTTACCTGGTTTAGACCTGGTTTAGACCTGGTTCAGACCTGGTTTAGACCTGGTTTAGACCTGGTTTAGACCTGGTTTAGACCTGGTTTAGACCTGGTTCAGACCTGGTTTAGACCTGGTTTAGACCTGGTTTAGACCTGGTTTAGACCTGGTTTAGACCTGGTTTAGGCCTGGTTTAGTCCTGATTGTGTGAAACTTTGATTCTGAATCCAGGACTCTGCGACTCCGGGTCTCGGGCCGTGGTTTTTGCGGTGGACGGGCAGGGTCTCCACGCATTTTAGAACCATCAGAAAATAGTTTAAGTGAATGTAGAAAAAAAGTGAAAATACGAAACCAAAATAAGAAGTACAAATGCGTATAACTGAGTGTAATGTTTACTTCTAGAGGGTTATTGTTACTTCTACTACTGCTTTCTACGATAATTACCGTGTACCACTGCTACTGCAACTACTGTTACTACCCGCCTTTGTAGACCTAGTACTACTACTCCAAATATTATTACTACTACTTCAAGTTACTCCGCCTTTGCCATGTACGTGTGAATACTTTTCTATTTGACTCAAGTAGTGTCCTGTGCTGTGCTGAGTGAAATGAATCCAGTCCCTGCGGGGCATCTGTAGCTTTAGGTGTTTTAGGACAAATGTAGAGGAGCTGCAATTCGCACTTCTGCCACCAGGTGTTAGTCATGTGACCGTATTACCATATTTTAATCGTAAACGTACAGCGCCCCCTGCTGGGGCTGGACCGCGGGAGACTGTGAGCAGTTTGTATGGGTGAGTTACCGGGATTAGTCCTGGTGTAGTCTTGGTTTAGTTCTAGTTTAGTTCCTGTTTAGTCCTGGTTTAGTCTTTTTCTACTCCTGGTATAGACCTAGTTTAGCTCTGCTTTACTCTTAGTTTAGACCTGGTTTAGTCCTGGTTTAGTCCTGGTTTAGTCCTGGTTTAGTCCTGGTTTAGTCCTGGTTTAGTCCTGAATCGTTACAGTTGTTGGATTTGGTCCAGTTTCAGCAGAAGTTCTGTCCTTGTCTTGTCTCTTTGAGATCATAAACTCATTTTCAGTTTTCTAAAATGCGTGGGCCCCACGGCCCCTCGAGGCCCCACGGGCCCCTCGAGGCCCGTCTGGCCCCTCGAGGCCCGTCTGGCCCCTCGAGGCCCGTCTGGCCCCTCGAGGCCCGTCTGGCCCCTCGAGGCCCGTCTGGGCTCGTCTTTGTTCGTTGTTTCGTTTTAAATAAAAAAACACAGGTCTCAGGACAAACGGCTGCTTCGTTTTGAGAAGAGCCAGTTTCAGAGCATAGGAATCCCCCACGAGCCATGAGGTCGGAAACGGGGTCAAAAATCACCACGCGCCACACTGACCCCGCCCACCACCACTTCAGGGCCTAAGCCACGCCCACATCGCCACTTCAGGGCCTAAGCCACGCCCACATCACACTTCAGGGCCTAAGCCACGCCCACATCTCCACTTCAGGGCATAAGCCACGCCCACATCGCCACTTCAGGGCCTAAGCCACGCCCACATCACACTTCAGGGCCTAAGCCACGCCCACATCTCCGCGTCACCACAGAGGAAATGTATTTTGTTTAAAAGCTCTTAAGATATTCTACTTGTGTCTGTGTTATATAAGCTATTGTACGAATGCACAAAGTCATAGTGGCAATAGAGTCCTGCTTTAGTCCTGCTTTAGTCCTGCTTTAGTCCTGCTTTAGTCCTGCTTTAGTCCTGCTTTAGTCCTAGTCTAGTCCTGCTTTAGTCCTGCTTTAGTCCTAGTCTAGTCCTGGTTTAGTCTTGGTTTAATTTAGACCTGGTTTAAGCCTGGTTTAGCCCCGGGTTAGTCCTGGTTCAGTCCTTTTTTAGGCTTTGATTAGTCCTGGTGTAGCCGTAGTCCAGTCCTGATTTAGACCTGTTTTTTTCTTGGTTTTAGTCCTAGTTTAGACCCTGGTTTAGTCCTGGTTTAGTCCTGGTTTGATCCCACGCGTCTCCGTGTGACAGATGAAATGTATTTTGTTGAAACTTTAAATCAGATGATTATTCTACTTCTTTAAATGTTAAATAAGATGTTTTATGAACGCACAAAGTCAAAGAGGCAATACAGAGTTATGTGAGACGAAGAGCACATTATTTTCTATTGGCAAAGTTCTATGTTATTAAAATATGATAAAAATATAAGAAAATAAACCCAGATTAAATTATATTCAAATCTGTCTATGATAATGTGTGCAGTCCGTGTGTGTCTGTGGCTCCTGAACTTTACTTGAACAATGAGTCCCAAGAAATCTGCTTTTGTTTCCCTTCAGATCGTCCCGTCTGAGGCGCTGAGGGCGGGTCAAACGTCTGAGGCGCTGAGGGCGGGTCAAACGTCTGAGGCGCTGAGGGCGGGTCAAACGTCCGAGGCGCTGAGGGCGGGTCAGACGTCTGAGGCGCTGAGGGCGGGTCAAACGTCTGAGGCGCTGAGGGCGGGTCAAATGTCTGAGGCGCTGAGGGCGGGTCAGACGTCTGAGGCGCTGAGGGCGGGTCAAACGTCTGAGGCGCTGAGGGCGGGTCAAACGTCTGAGGCGCTGAGGGCGGGTCAAACGTCTGAGGCGCTGAGGGCGGGTCAAACGTCCGAGGCGCTGAGGGCGGGTCAAACGTCCGAGGCGCTGAGGGCGGGTCAGACGTCTGAGGCGCTGAGGGCGGGTCAAAAGTCTGAGGCGCTGAGGGCGGGTCAAACGTCTGAGGCGCTGAGGGCGGTCAGACGCCTGAGGCGCTGAGGGCGGGTCAGACGCCTGAGGCGCTGAGGGCGGTCAAACGTCTGAGGCGCTGAGGGCGGGTCAAACGCCTGAGGCGCTGAGGGCGGTCAAACGTCTGAGGCGCTGAGGGCGGGTCAAACGTCTGAGGCGCTGAGGGCGGGTCAAACGTCTGAGGCGCTGAGGGCGGGTCAAACGTCTGAGGCGCTGAGGGCGGGTCAAACGTCTGAGGCGCTGAGGGCGGGTCAAACGTCTGAGGCGCTGAGGGCGGGTCAAATGTCTGAGGCGCTGAGGGCGGGTCAAACGTCTGAGGCGCTGAGGGCGGGTCAAATGCACACGGCTTTTTTCGTTTCAGCCTTTCTAATCATTCAGTGCATTGAACATGGTTGTTTTTCTGTCTTTAAAGAGCGGGTGTTTCCGGATCGTTCTCCATGTTCTGATCAGGGTTCCTCCACTGAAGTCTTTTGAAGATTTGTATATAAAAACTTCAGACGTATTTCACATTTCACGGCCTGTTTCATAAACCTGCCGACAAAGAAAAACTAAATCCTTGAATTTGAGTTCATTTATTTCTCAAACAAATGAATCTGGGGAGTAGAGACTCTTCTGTGGAGCTGCAGCATGAAATGTGTCGCTGTTCAGTCCTGGTTTAGTCCTGGTTTAGTCCTGGTTTAGACCTGGTTTAGACCTGGTTTAGACCTGGTTTAGACCTGGTTTAGACCTGGTTTAGTCCTGGTTTAGACCTGGTTTAGACCTGGTTTAGACCTGGTTTAGACCTGGTTTAGAGCTAGGATAGACCTGGTTTAGACCTGGATTAGACCTGGTTTAGTCCTGGTTTAGACCTGGTTTAGACCTGGTTTAGACCTGGTTTAGACCTGGTTTAGACCTGGTTCAGACCTGGTTTAGACCTGGTTTAGACCTGGTTCTGACCTGGTTCTGACCTGGTTTAGACCTGGTTTAGACCTGGTTTAGTCCTGGTTTAGACCTGGTTTAGAGCTAGGATAGACCTGGTTTAGTCCTGGTTCAGACCTGGTTTAGTCCTGGTTTAGACCTGGTTTAGTCCTGGTTCAGTCCTGGTTTAGTCCTGGTTTAGACCTGGTTCAGACCTGGTTTAGACCTAGGATAGACCTGGTTTAGACCTGGTTCAGACCTGGTTTAGACCTGGTTCAGACCTGGTTTAGACCTGGTTTAGACCTGGATTAGACCTGGTTTAGTCCTGGTTTAGACCTGGTTCTGACCTGGTTCAGACCTGGTTCAGACCTGGTTTAGTCCTGGTTTAGACCTGGTTCAGACCTGGTTCAGACCTGGTTTAGACCTGGTTTAGACCTAGGATAGACCTGGTTTAGACCTGGTTCAGACCTGGTTTAGACCTGGTTCAGACCTGGTTTAGACCTGGTTTAGACCTGGATTAGACCTGGTTTAGTCCTGGTTTAGACCTGGTTCTGACCTGGTTCAGACCTGGTTTAGACCTGGTTCTGACCTGGTTCTGACCTGGTTCAGACCTGGTTTAGTCCTGGTTTAGACCTGGTTCAGACCTGGTTCAGACCTGGTTTAGACCTGGTTCAGACCTGGTTTAGACCTGGTTCAGACCTGGTTCAGACCTGGTTCAGACCTGGTTTAGACCTGGTTTAGACCTGGATTAGACCTGGTTTAGTCCTGGTTTAGACCTGGTTCAGACCTGGTTCAGACCTGGTTTAGACCTGGTTCAGACCTGGTTTAGACCTAGGATAGACCTGGTTTAGACCTGGTTCAGACCTGGTTTAGACCTGGTTCAGACCTGGTTTAGACCTGGTTTAGACCTGGTTCAGACCTGGTTTAGACCTGGTTTAGTCCTGGTTCAGTCCTGGTTTAGACCTGGTTTAGTCCTGGTTCAGACCTGGTTTAGTCCTGGTTTAGTCCTGGTTTAGTCCTGGTTTAGTCCTGGTTTAGTCCTGGTTTAGACCTGGTTTAGACCTGGTTTAGACCTAGTTTAGACCTGGTTTAGTCCTGGTTTAGTCCTGGTTTAGTCCTGGTTTAGTCCTGGTTTAGTCCTGGTTTAGACCTGGTTTAGACCTAGTTTAGTCCTGGTTTAGTCCTGGTTTAGTCCTGGTTTAGTTCCGTTGTGTGAAACACAAATGGAGCGTTTCTCAAACTGTGGCGCCGCCGTTCTGTGTGTCTGGGCCTCTTCCTCCTCTCGTCACCGTCGGCTGCTTGTGGCCAGCAGAGGGCGCAGAGGAGACACGCTGGACTACATTTCCCATGAGCCCCTGCGCCTCCTCCTTCAAACTCCACAGACTCTGGACTTTGACCTGTTTTTGTGTGAATCAGTGTTTTGGAAGTTTTATAGAAAAAACGGAAAAATCTTCAACGCCTTTTATTCCACCGACTCCATCATCTGTGAGCGCCCCCTGGGGTCCACTGCCCGCAGCGCAGCGCCAGATGCCCTCCCACAGAGTCAGATGCCCTCCCACAGAGCCAGATGCCCTCCCACAGAGTCAGATGCCCTCCCACAGAGTCAGATGCCCTCCCTGTGTGTGTCAGATGCCCTCCCCGTGTGTCAGATGCCCTCCCCGTGCGTCAGATGCCCTCCCCCTGTGTCAGATGCCCTCCCCGTGTGTCAGATGCCCTCCCCGTGTGTCAGATGCCCTCCCCGTGCGTCAGATGCCCTCCCCTGTGTCAGATGCCCTCCCCGTGTGTCAGATGCCCTCCCCCTGTGTCAGATGCCCTCCCGTGTGTCAGATGCCCTCCCCGTGTGTCAGATGCCCTCCCCGTGCGTCAGATGCCCTCCCCGTGTGTCAGATGCCCTCCCCCGTGCGTCAGATGCCCTCCCCCGTGTGTCAGATGCCCTCCCCGTGTGTCAGATGCCCTCCCGTGTGTCAGATGCCCTCCCCGTGTGTCGTCACATTCAAACCACAGCGGGTCCTTTCCTGACACTGTCCCGGGTGAACTCCAGGGGGCGCTGTAGTCCGCACAGGAGAGGTGTGCATGCCTTTGTGTTTCTGTGTCATGTATTCTCAGAGTCAGTGCTGGCAGTAGTCTGTGCATGTTTCCGTTAAGCTTCAGTTCAAAAAAAAAAGGAAAAAAAGTTCTAAAAACATCACACAGAAAAATCAGGCTCCGTTCAGACTCGGAATTCTGACGGGAATTTCTGGTAAATATTTGTTTTTGACGGCAAATTTCACAGGTTCAATCGGGAATACGTCGAAAACAGAAAAGAGGAAAGTTTGAACACGACTTCTTCCAAACACGGAAATCGAAAACGTTCGCGCGTCATTGGGTTTTGCGCAGTTGCCATGGCGATTTACAATTCAAAACACGATATTCCTCAAACGCCGTCAGAACGTCAAACACGAAAAGGTGCACTGTGCCGGTCTCTCCATGGAGGGTTCCCCCGGAATGTTCCGCAGTATGGCATTACACCCGTTTATCTCCACGGAAACAGCAGGTGACACCACAGGGCCGGGTTACGTGTCAGATCTGCGGAGAGGCGAGCCCGCTCTCGGGAAGAGTGCGAGTTTTTAGGTCAACGCAAACCCGCGTTATCGAGTAAACGCAGAACGGGCGCGTTTAATGCCGCACTGGGACATCTCCATGGAGACGAGCACCAGAAACGTGACACAGTGCATCTTTGATGGAAACGGCCCCCGTCCTCACGGGGGCGCTGTCCCCCTGAGTCTGAGCGGAGCCTGGAGTTTGAGCCTTGAGTTTTGAGGTTTTGGGGCAGTGGAGCCGACCAAAGAGAGACCTTAAATGTACAGAATAGCAAATATATCGAAGTATATAAAGTATATATAAAAGATCTATTGAAAATATTTGTAGAGAAAAGAGAGAAAGTGCCAATACTGCCGCCCCTCCCCCTAGCCCCGCCCCCAGCCCCCTAGCCCCGCCCCTCGTAGTGTCGCCTGTTCAGGTAACTTTGGCCTTATAGCATCACAGTAGATGTAACGCTTTCACGCTCCACCGTCAAGAACTGCTTCTGATTCAGAGGAACCTCACCTCTGCCGGGTCCAAAACCTCACCTCTGCCGGGTCCAAGACCGGGTCCAAGACCGGGTCCAAGACCGGGTCCAAGACCGGGTCCAAGACCGCTTCAGATTCTAGAGTTCTGAGGGTTTTACTGGACAAAACCGTTTGTGATCTGGTCATAAAGGCTCGGGAAGGTGTTTGGAAACACGCAGATGACAACTTTGTTTACGGTCGTGCAAACTAATAATAACGATAAAAAAGGCACAGACGTTTATCGTTTACGATCGCACAGACGTTTATCGTTTATGATCGTACAGACGTTTATCGTTTATGATCGTACAGACGTTTATCGTTTATGATCGTACAGACGTTTATCGTTTATGATCGTACAGACGTTTATCGTTTATGATCGTACAGACGTTTATCGTTTATGATCGCACAGACGTTTATCGTTTATGATCGTACAGACGTTTATCGTTTATGATCGTACAGACGTTTATCGTTTATGATCGTACAGACGTTTATCGTTTATGATCGCACAGACGTTTATCGTTTATGATCGCACAGACGTTTATCGTTTATGATCGTACAGACGTTTATCGTTTATGATCGCACAGACGTTTATCGTTTATGATCGTACAGACGTTTATCGTTTACGATCGCACAGACGTTTATCGTTTATGATCGTACAGACGTTTATCGTTTATGATCGCACAGACGTTTATCGTTTATGATCGTACAGACGTTTATCGTTTATGATCGCACAGACGTTTATCGTTTATGATCGCACAGACGTTTATCGTTTATGATCGTACAGACGTTTATCGTTTATGATCGTACAGACGTTTATCGTTTATGATCGCACAGACGTTTATCGTTTATGATCGTACAGACGTTTATCGTTTATGATCGCACAGACGTTTATCGTTTATGATCGTACAGACGTTTATCGTTTATGATCGTACAGACGTTTATCGTTTATGATCGCACAGACGTTTATCGTTTATGATCGCACAGACGTTTATCGTTTACGATCGTACAGACGTTTATCGTTTACGATCGCACAGACGTTTATCGTTTATGATCGTACAGACGTTTATCGTTTATGATCGCACAGACGTTTATCGTTTATGATCGCACAGACGTTTATCGTTTACGATCGTACAGACGTTTATCGTTTACGATCGCACAGACGTTTATCGTTTATGATCGTACAGACGTTTATCGTTTATGATCGTACAGACGTTTATCGTTTATGATCGCACAGACGTTTATCGTTTATGATCGCACAGACGTTTATCGTTTATGATCGTACAGACGTTTATTGTTTATGATCGCACAGACGTTTATCGTTTATGATCGTACAGACGTTTATCGTTTACGATCGCACAGACGTTTATCGTTTACGATCGCACAGACGTTTATCGTTTATGATCGTACAGATAAAAGCGTCGCAGGTTGCGTCTTCACTGCCTGTCGAAGTTTTCCTCAGGGGACGGGACTCTAATCCATAATCTGTAAAATCCTCTTCAGCGTCACTCACAGGGAGCTGGTGGGAACTGTTGAGTTTAGTGATGTAATAATAAGATAAATCTGGTCAAAGGTCCAATAACCTGCTGGAGCATCACAATAACCTGCTGGAGCATCACAATAACCTGCTGGAGCATCACGATAACCTGCTGGAGCATCACGATAACCTGCTGGAGCATCACAAGAACCTGCTGGAGCATCACAATAACCTGCTGGAGCATCACAAGAACCTGCTGGAGCATCACAAGAACCTGCTGGAGCATCACAATAACCTGCTGGAGCATCACAATAACCTGCTGGAGCATCACAATAACCTGCTGGAGCATCACAATAACCTGCTGGAGCATCACAATAACCTGCTGGAGCATCACAATAACCTGCTGGAGCATCACGATAACCTGCTGGAGCATCACGATAACCTGCTGGAGCATCACAATAATCTGCTGGAGCATCACAATAACCTGCTGGAGCATCACAATAACCTGCTGGAGCATCACAATAACCTGCTGGAGCATCACAATAACCTGCTGGAGCATCACAATATATCGAACCCCGAGTGTTTTTGCTTCAATGAACAGTTCTGACGCAGAAAGAGCTAAAAAAAAACAGAGGGAACTACATAGACCATGATCCTTTGCTCCGTTTCAGTGCAGACGACATGAAGAAATAACTGTTCTCAGCACTTTTACATCTTCATTCTGTGGATTAAGTCTGTGAAGCATTTTTAGAGGAAAAAGTCGCAGATTCAAAGTTTTATATTAGAATAAATCTGGAACAGAGAGATGGAGATCGAATAAGAACGAATGAAAGTAACAAAGGACTAAAGAAAGAAAGAATGAGAACAAACGAAAGTAAGAATGAAAAAGAAAACACGAAAGAATGAACGAAAAATAAGAAAGAATGAATGAAAGAATGTAAAAGAAAGAACAAAAGAACGAATGAACAAACGAACAAAAGTAAGAAAGAAAGAAAGAACAAAAGAACCAAAGAAAGAATGGCCAGATGAAAGAAAAAGAACAAAAGAGCAAAAAAAAAAACGGTGTAAATCTGGTCCAGACAGATTTGGATTTCGTTCCGTCCCTAATGACGATAAATGTTGCACCAAACGACTGAAGCGTTTTATCGTAATATCGTGAACTTTCCCGCGATATCGTGATAAATATCGTACGTGAGGTTCGTATCGGGACACTTGGATATCGTGACATTCCTCGTTGCTCACACGTCACATTCATTACAATAACAAAGAGTAAAAAATATGTAAAAATGGGAATAAACTTCTGAATAAGGACAAAAATAAATAACTTAGAGCCGCCACCGGAGCCCAAAGGAAGTCGTCATCCACGTGTTTCCAAACGTTCTCCGATCTGATGTCTGTATTTACCGAGATATGACTTCATTTAAAAGTGAAAAATGGAGATAAATCCGGATTGTTCCAAACTAGTCGGAGGTCAGACTGTGCTTCACCACGAGATCTCCACGAGGTCAAGTGACGAACGCTGAACCTCGACCTGACGGTGGAGAGCGTGACGGCTCCTGAAAACGCAGCAGTTCCGTGTCCAGTTTTATCGTTTTTTTTACTACATTTTCCCGATGTGTAAAATTGTGTTTACGAATGTGTCGCGTATTTACAGTTCTGAAATTATTTTCTTCTCAAATAAACTGAAATTGCATCACTACACTGCAAAAAAAAAAAAAAAAAAGCCAAAATTTAAGATCTAAACACTTAAATCTATCAGAAAATGATTTAAATGTAGTGAAACGATCATTTTACTGGACAAGTTCTCTTCAAATAATCGACCTCTAGACGAGAATGAAGCGTCTCAGAACGAGTCAGGAGAGAAAAAATCTGAAAACAAGACGAAAAACCTGATAGAAGTTTTGAAATCGTGGCCAGATCAGAGACGTTTGCAGTGTACGGTCAGCGGGGCTCGCCTCTCCACAGATCTGACCCGTAACTCGGCCGCCGCCCTCTTGTCTCCATGGAGATCGCAGAGGAAGGTTCGCCGGTGTCCGTTCGTACGGTCCGTGATGGAGGCGGGTCCGGTTTAAAGCCACACTGTGAAACATTCAAGGCAAAGCAATAATATCTCCATGGAGACAAAGTTCCACGGTGCTGCTTTAAAGTCTCATTGGTGAATGAAATACGTGAATCCTGGTGTTTATTTCCAGCTCTGGTGTTAACTCTGTTCAGTGTGTTTGTCTTTTATTGCAAATTTAAATGGTCAAATATTCATGAAAGTTGCATAAATAAAAAAAGAGAACTGCACTGACCGAAGTGAAGTCATTCTGACCAACCCCAACCTGAACCCCCACCTGAACCCCAACCCCAACCTGAACCCCAACCCCAACCTGAACCCCAACCCCAACCTGAACCCCAACCCTAACCCCAACCTGAACCCCAACCTGAACCCCAACCCCAACCTGAACCCCAACCTGAACCCCAACCCCAACCTGAACCCCAACCCTAACCCCAACCTGAACCCCAACCTGAGCCCCAATCCCAACCTGAACCCCAACCCTAACCTGAACCCCAACCTCAACCCCAACCTGAACCCCAACCCCAACGTGAACCCCAACCCCAACCTGAACCCCAACCTGAAACCCAACCCCAACCTGAACCCCAACCCTAACCCCAACCTCAACCTGAACCCCAACCCCAACCTGAACCCCAACCCCAACCTGAACCCCAACCTGAACCCCAACCCCAACCTGAACCCCAACCCTAACACCAACCTGAACCCCAACCCTAACCCCAACCTGAACCCCAACCCCAACCTGAACCCCAACCCTAACCTGAACCCCAACCCCAACCTGAACCCCAACCCCAACCTGAACCCCAACCCTAACCTGAACCCCAACCCCAACCTGAACCCCAACCTGAACCCCAACCCTAACCTGAACCCCAACCCTAACCCCAACCTGAACCCCAACCCCAACCTGAACCCCAACCTGAACCCCAACCTGAACCCCAACCCTAACCTGAACCCTAACCTGAACCCCAACCCCAACCTGAACCCCAACCTGAACCTGAACCCCAACCCCAACCTGAACCCCAACCCTAACCCCAACCTGAACCCCAACCTGAGCCCCAATCCCAACCTGAACCCCAACCCCAACCTGAACCCCCACCTGTACCCCAACCCTAACCTGAACCCTAACCTGAACCCCAACCCCAACCTGAACCTGAACCCCAACCCCAACCTGAACCCCAACCCTAACCTGAGCCCCAACCTGAACCCCAACCTGAACCCCAACCCCAACCTGAACCCCAACCCTAACCTGAACCCCAACCTGAACCCCAACCCCAACCTGAACCCCAACCCCAACCTGAACCCCAACCCCAACCTGAACCCCAACCCCAACCTGAACCCCAACCCTAACCCCAACTCCAACCTGAACCCCCACCTGTACCCCAACCCTAACCTGAACCCCAACCTGAACCCCAACCTGAACCTGAACCCCAACCCCAACCTGAACCCCAACCCTAACCCCAACCTGAACCCTAACCCCAACCTGAGCCCCAATCCCAACCTGAACCCCAACCCTAACCTGAACCCCAACCCCAACCTGAACCCCAACCCCAACCTGAACCCCAACCTGAACCCCAACCTGAGCCCCAATCCCAACCTGAACCCCAACCCTAACCTGAACCCCAACCCCAACCTGAACCCCAACCCCAACGTGAACCCCAACCTGAACCCCAACCCCAACCTGAAACCCAACCTGAACCCTAACCCCAACCTGAACCCTAACCCCAACCTGAACCTAAACCCCAATCTCAACCCCAACCTGAACCCCAACCTGAACCCCAACCCCAACCTGAACCCCAACGTGAACCCCAACCCCAACGTGAACCCCAACCCCAACCTGAACCCCAACTCCAACCTGAACCCCAACCTGAACCTAAACCCCAACCTGAACCCCCTGAACCCCAACCTGAACCCCAACCTGAACCTGAACCCTAACCCCAACCTGAACCCCAACCCTAAACCCAACCTGAACCCCAACCCCAACCTGAACCTAAACCCCAACCTGAACCCCAACCCCAACCTGAACCCCAATCTGAACCTAAACCCCAACCCCAACCTGAACCCCAACCCTAACCTGAACCCCAACCTGAACCTAAACCCCAACCTGAACCCCAACCCTAACCTGAACCCCAACCTGAACCCCAACCCCAACCTGAACCCCAACCTGAACCTAAACCCTTACCTCAACCCCAACCCTAACCTGAACCCCAACCCCAACCTGAACCCCAACCCCAACCTGAACCCCAACCTGAACCCCAACCCTAACCTGAACCTCAACCCCAACCTGAACCCCAACCTGAACCCCAACCCGAAACCCAACCCCAACCTGAACCCTAACCCCAACCTGAACCTGAACCCCAACCTGAACCTAAACCCCAATCTCAACTCCAACCTGAACCCCAACCTGAACCTAAACCCCAACCTGAACCCCAACCCCAACCTGAACCCCAACCTGAACCCCAACCTGAACCTAAACCCCAACCTGAACCCCAACCTGAACCCCAATCTGAACCTAAACCCCAACCCCAACCTG
Organism: Odontamblyopus lacepedii; assembly: GCA_034769755.1. Lineage (NCBI taxonomy): Eukaryota > Metazoa > Chordata > Actinopteri > Gobiiformes > Gobiidae > Odontamblyopus > Odontamblyopus lacepedii. The sequence goes on along the minus strand of CM068349.1, from coordinate 46,301,165 downwards.
AACCCCAACCCTAACCTGAACCCAAACCTTAACCCCAACCTGAACCCCAACCTGAACCTAAACCCCAACCTGAACCCCAACCCTAACCTGAACCCCAACCTGAACCCCAACCCCAACCTGAACCCCAACCTGAACCTAAACCCTTACCTCAACCCCAACCCTAACCTGAACCCCAACCCCAACCTGAACCCCAACCCCAACCTGAACCCCAACCCCAACCTGAACCCCCACCCTAACCTGAACCTCAACCCCAACCTGAACCTGAACCCCAACCTGAACCCCAACCTGAACCTGAACCTGAACCCCAACCTGAACCCCAACCTGAACCTAAACCCCAACCTCAACCCCAACCCCAACCTGAACCCCAACCCTAACCTGAACCCCAACCCCAACCTGAACACCAACCCTAACCTGAACCCCAACCTGAACCTGAACCCCAACCCTAACCTGAACCTGAACCCCAACCTGAACCTAAACCCTTACCTCAACCCCAACCCCAACCTGAACCCCAACCCTAACCTGAACCCCAACCTGAACCCCAACCCTAACCCCAACCCTAACCTGAACCCCAACCCTAACCTGAACCCCAACCCTAACCTGAACCTGAACCCCAACCTGAACCTAAACCCCAACCTGAACCCCAACCCCAACCTGAACCCCAACCCTAACCTGAACCCCAACCTGAACCCCAACCCTAACCTGAACCCCAACCTGAACACCAACCCTAACCTGAACCCCAACCTGAACCTGAACCCCAACCCTAACCTGAACCTGAACCCCAACCTGAACCTAAACCCTTACCTCAACCCCAACCCCAACCTGAACCCCAACCCTAACCTGAACCCCAACCTGAACCCCAACCCTAACCTGAACCCCAACCCCAACCTGAACCTGAACCCCAACCTGAACCTAAACCCCAACCTGAACCCCAACCCTAACCTGAACCCCAACCTGAACCCCAACCCTAACCTGAACTCCAACCCTAACCCCAACCTGAACCCCAACCTGAACCCCAACCCTAACCTGAGCCCCAACCTGAACCCCAACCTGAACCCTAACCCCAACCTGAACCCCAACCCCAACCTGAACCCCAACCTGAACCCCAACCCCAACCTGAACCCCAACCCCAACCTGAACCCCAACCTGAACCCCAACCCCAACCTGAACCCCAACCCCAACCTGAACCCCAACCCTAACCTGAATCTAAACCCCAACCTGAACCCCAACCTGAACCCCAACCTGAACCCCAACCTGAACCCCAACCCCAACCTGAACCCCAACCCCAACCTGAACCCCAACCCCAACCTGAACCCCAACCCCAACCTGAACCCCAACCTGAACCCCAACCTGAACCCCAACCCCAACCCTAACACCAACCTGAACCCCAACCTGAACCCCAAACCCAACCTGAACCCCAACCCTAACCCCAACCCCAACCTGAACCCCAACCCTAACCCCAACCTGAACCCCAACCCCAACCTGAACCCTAACCCCAACCTGAACCCCAACCTGAACCCCAACCCCAACCTGAACCCCAACCTGAACCCCAACCTGAACCCCAACCCCAACCTGAACCCCAACCCTAACCCCAACCTGAACCCCAACCCTAACCTGAACCTCAACCTGAACCCTAACCCCAACCTGAACCCCAACCCTAACCTGAACCTGAACCCCAACCTGAACCTAAACCCCAACCTCAACCCCAACCTGAACCCCAACCTGAACCCCAACCTGAACCTAACCCCAACCTGAACTCCCAACCTGAACCCCAACCTGAACCAACCAACCTGAACCCCAACCTGAACTAACCTGAACTCCAACCTGAACTCCCAACCTGAACCCCAACTCCTGAACTCCAACCTGAACCCTAACCTGAACCCTAACCTGAACCCTAACCTGAACCCCAACCTGAACCCCAACCTGAACCCCAACCTGAACCCCAACCCCAACCTGAACCCCAACCCTAACCTGAACCCCAACCTGAACCTAAACCCCAACCTGAACCCCAACCCCAACCTGAACCCCAACCCCAACCTGAACCCCAACCCTAACCCCAACCTGAACCCCAACCCCAACCTGAACCCCAACCCCAACCTGAACCCCAACCCTAACCTGAACCCCAACCTGAACCCCAACCCTAACCCCAACCTGAACCCCAACCCTAACCCCAACCCCAACCTGAGCCCCAACCCTAACCTGAATCTAAACCCCAACCTGAACCCCAACCCCAACCTGAACCCCAACCCTAACCTGAACCCCAACCCTAACCCTAACCCCAACCTGAACCCCAACCCCAACCTGAACCCCAACCTGAACCCAAACCCGAACCCCAACCCTAACCCCAACCTGAACCCTAACCCCAACCTGAACCCCAACCCCAACCTGAACCCCAACCCCAACCTGAACCCCAACCTGAACCCCAACCTGAACCCCAACCCCAACCTGAACCCCAACCTGAACCCCAACCCCAACCTGAACCCCAACCCTAACCCCAACCTGAACCCCAACCCCAACCTGAACCCCAACCCCAACCTGAACCCCAACCCCAACCTGAACCCCAACCCTAACCCCAACCCCAACCTGAACCTGAACCCCAACCTGAACCCCAACCCCAACCTGAACCCAAACCTGAACCCCAACCCCAACCTGAACCCCAACCCCAACCTGAACCCCAACCCCAACCTGAACCCCAACCCTAACACCAACCTGAACCCCAACCCCAACCTGAACCCCAACCTGAACCCCAACCTGAACCCCAACCTGAACCTAAACCCCAACCTGAACCCCAACCTGAACCCCAACCTGAACCCTAACCCCAACCTGAACCCCAAACCCAACCTGAACCCCAACCTGAACCCCAACCCCAACCACAACCCCAACCCAAACCCCAACCAGAACCCCAACCCAACCTGAACCAACCTGAACCCCAACCTGAACCTGAACAACCCAACCTGAACCCCAACCCAACCTGAACCCCAACCTCCAACCTGCCAACCTGAACCTAACCTGAACCCCAACCTGAACCAACCCTAACCTGAACCCCAGCCCCAACCTGAACCCCAACCTGAACCCTAACCTGAACCTGAACCCAACCTAACCTGAACCCTAACCCCAACCTGAACCCCAACCCTAACCTGAACCCCAACCTGAACCTAAACCCCAACCTCAACCCCAACCCTAACCTGAACCCCAACCTGAACCCCAACCTGAACACCAACCCTAACCTGAACCCCAACCCCAACCTGAACCTGAACCCCAACCTGAACCTAAACCCCAACCTGAACCCCAACCCCAACCTGAACCTGAACCTGAACCCCAACCTGAACCCCAACCTGAACCCCCACCTGAACCCCAACCCCAACCTGAAGGAGAGGAGAGGAGAGGAGGAGGAGAGAGGAGAGGAGGAGGAGAGAGGAGAGGAGAGGAGAGAGGAGAGGAGAGGCGAGAGGAGAGGCGAGAGGAGAGGAGAGGCGAGAGGAGAGGAGAGGCGAGAGGAGAGGAGGGAGGCGAGAGGAGAGGAGAGGCGAGAGGAGAGGAGAGAGGCGAGAGGCGAGAGGAGAGGAGTCAGTCCAGAGATGATCCTCAGTTCTGTCGCTCAACGCATTAAAACTGTAAAAGATGCAGTACGAACCTTCTCCACTAGAGGGAGGCTTCACCTAAAGAACAAATCTCACGCCTCTCCTCCTCCTCTCTGAGGAAGGGGAGAGGAGGAGGGAGGAGGGGGTGAAGGGGGGAGGGTGGGAGGGCATCTGACACAGTGGGTGAAGAGGGGAGGGTGGGAGGGCATCTGACACAGTGGGTGAAGGGGGGAGGGTGGGAGGGCATCTGGGTCACATCTGCTTTAATTAAACTTAATTAAATGTTTTGTGCCTCAGCTCAGGCTTAATGAGAAAATGATGGATGAGTCCAGAGTCCTGGTTTAGACCTGGTTTAGTCCTGGTTTAGACCTGGTTTAGTCCTGGTTTAGTTCTGGTTTAGACCTGGTTTAGACCTGGTTTAGACCTGGTTTAGACCTGGTTTAGACCTGGTTTAGACCTGGTTTAGTCCTGGTTCAGCACTGGTTTAGTCCTGGTTCAGCACTGGTTTAGATCATGTTCAGTCCTCTCCTCCTCCTCTTCTCTCTCTCTCTCTCCTCCCTCTCTCTCTCCTCCCTCTCTCCTCTCCTCTCTCTCTCTCCTCCCTTCTCTCTCTCCTCCCTCTCTCCTCTCATCCTCTCTCTCCTCCCTCTCTCCTCTCCTCCCTCTCTCTCTCCTCCCTCTCTCCTCTCCTCCCTCTCTCTCTCCTCCCTCTCTCCTCTCCTCCCTCTCTCCTCTCCTCCTCTCTATCCTCGTCTCTCCTCCCTCTCTCCTCTCCTCCCTCTCTCCTCCCTCTCTCTCCTCCCTCTCTTCTCTTCTCTCCTCCCTCTCTCTCCTCTCCTCCCTCTCTCCTCCCTCTCTCTCCTCCCTCTCTCTCCTCTCCTCCCCTCCCTCCCTCTCTCCTCCCTCTCTCTCTCCTCCCTCTCTCTCCTCTCCTCCCTCTCTCTCCTCTCCTCCCTCTCTCCTCCCCTCCCTCCCTCTCTCCTCCCTCTCTCTCCTCCCTCTCTCCTCTCCTCCTCTCTCCTCTCTCTGTCTGCTCGGCTCTGATAAGCTCAGGGCTTCACTCTCTTTTCAGATGGTAATGTCCCTCTGCACTCGTCTGCAGCATGAGATGGACAGATTCTGCCCTCCTCCTCTTCTCTTCCTCTGCATCTCTCCTCCTCTTCTCCGTCTCAGAGGGAGGAAGGAGGGAAGAGAGGATTCTGCACTTTTTTTACTCTTCTTTTTCTCCATCTGTCCTCCTCTGTTCAGTCCAGGACAGACAGAGAGAGAGGAGAGAAGGAGGAGAAAAGGAGAAAAGGAGGAGAGAAAGAGGAGAGAAAGAGTTAGTAGTAGTCTGTAGTCATCAGTTATTATAGTTGTTATAGTTGTTATAGTTATTATAGTTGTTATAGTTGTTATAGTTATCCTTGTTATAGTTGTTATAGTTGTTATAATTGTTATAGTTATAGTTATTATAGTTGTTATCCTTGTTATAGTTGTTATCCTTGTTATAGTTGTTATAGTTGTTATCCTTGTTATAGTTGTTATAATTGTTATAGTTGTTATAGTTATAGTTATTATAGTTGTTATAGTTGTTATCCTTGTTATAGTTATAGTTATTATAGTTGTTATAGTTGTTATCCTTGTTATAGTTATAGTTGTTATAGTTGTTATAGTTGTTATAGTTATTATAGTTATTATAGTTGTTATAGTTGTTATAGTTGTTATAGTTGTTATAGTTGTTGTAGTTGTTATAGTTATAGTTGTTATAGTTGTTATAGTTGTTATAGTTATAGTTGTTATAGTTGTTATAGTTATTATAGTTGTTATAGCCTAGTTGTTATCCTTGTTATAGTTGTTATAATTGTTATAGTTATTATAGTTATAGTTATTATAGTTGTTATAGTTGTTATCCTTGTTATAGTTGTTATAGTTATAGTTATTATAGTTGTTATAGTTGTTATCCTTGTTATAGTTGTTATAGTTATAGTTATTATAGTTGTTATAGTTGTTATCCTTGTTATAGTTATAGTTATTATAGTTGTTATAGTTGTTATAGTTATTATAGTTATTATAGTTGTTATAGTTGTTATAGTTGTTATAGTTGTTATAGTTGTTATAGTTATAGTTATTATAGTTGTTATAGTTGTTATAGTTATAGTTATAGTTATTATAGTTGTTATAGTTGTTAGCTAAGTTGGCTATAGTTGTTATAGTTGTTATAGTTGTTATAGTTAGTTATAGTTGTTATAGTTATAGTTATTATAAAGCTGTTATAGTTATAGTTGTTATAGTTATAGTTGTTAGCTATAGTTATTATAGCTGTTATAGCTGTTAGTTATAGCTGTTATAGCTGTTATAGTTATATAGTTGTTATAGTTATAGCTGTTATAGTTACTATAGCTGTTATAGTTATAGTTATTATAGCTTGTTATAGCTAAGTTATAGTTATTATAGTTATTATAGTTGTTATAGTTGTTATAGTTGTTATAGTTGTTATAGTTGTTATAGTTATAGTTATTATAGTTGTTATAGTTGTTATCCTTGTTATAGTTGTTATAGTTATAGTTATTATAGTTGTTATAGTTGTTATAGTTGTTATAGTTGTTATAGTTATTATAGTTATTATAGTTGTTATAGTTGTTATAGTTGTTATAGTTATAGTTATTATAGTTGTTATAGTTGTTATCCTTGTTATAGTTGTTGTAGTTGTTATAGTTATAGTTATTATAGTTGTTATAGTTGTTATCCTTGTTATAGTTGTTATAATTGTTATAGTTATTATAGTTATAGTTATTATAGTTGTTATAGTTGTTATCCTTGTTATAGTTGTTATAGTTATAGTTATTATAGTTGTTATAGTTGTTATCCTTGTTATAGTTGTTATAGTTATAGTTATTATAGTTGTTATAGTTGTTATAGTTGTTATAGTTGTTATAGTTATAGTTGTTATAGTTATTATAGTTGTTATAGTTGTTATAGTTATAGTTGTTATAGTTATAGTTATTATAGTTGTTATAGTTGTTATAGTTGTTATAGTTGTTATAGTTGTTATAGTTGTTATAGTTGTTATAGTTGTTATAGTTATTATAGTTGTTATAGTTGTTATAGTTGTTATAGTTGTTATAGTTATTATAGTTATTATAGTTGTTATAGTTGTTATAGTTATAGTTGTTATAGTTGTTACAGTTATAGTTGTTGTAGTTGTTATCCTTGTTATAGTTGTTATAGTTGTTATCCTTGTTATAGTTGTTATAGTTATAGTTGTTATAGTTGTTACAGTTATAGTTGTTGTAGTTGTTATCCTTGTTATAGTTGTTATAGTTGTTATCCTTGTTATAGTTATAGTTATTATAGTTGTTATAGTTGTTATAGTTGTTATAGTTATTATAGTTGTTATAGTTGTTATAGTTGTTATAGTTGTTATAGTTGTTATAGTTATTATAGTTGTTATAGTTGTTATAGTTGTTATAGTTGTTATAGTTGTTATAGTTATTATAGTTGTTATAGTTGTTATAGTTGTTATAGTTGTTATAGTTATTATAGTTGTTATAGTTGTTATAGTTGTTATAGTTGTTATAGTTGTTATAGTTATAGTTGTTATAGTTGTTATAGTTGTTATAGTTATAGTTGTTATAGTTGTTATAGTTGTTATAGTTATTATAGTTATTATAGTTGTTATAGTTGTTATAGTTATAGTTGTTATAGTTGTTACAGTTATAGTTGTTGTAGTTGTTATAGTTATAGTTATTATAGTTGTTATAGTTATAGTTGTTATAGTTGTTATAGTTATAGTTGTTATAGTTGTTATAGTTATAGTTGTTATAGTTGTTATAGTTATAGTTGTTATAGTTATAGTTGTTATCCTTGTTATAGTTGTTATAATTGTTATAGTTATTATAGTTATAGTTATTATAGTTGTTATAGTTGTTATCCTTGTTATAGTTGTTATAGTTATAGTTATTATAGTTGTTATAGTTGTTATCCTTGTTATAGTTGTTATAGTTATTCAATTCAATTCAATTCAATTCAATTTATTTTGTAGCGCCCAAAATCACAACAACAGTTTCCTCTAAGGGCGTTCCAAGATATGGATGAGTAAAACATACACACAGACATATCAAAACAGGAAAAAAACAACATTCATGTAAAGCAGCAAATGAAACATGGTCCAGTCATCCCCTGTCCTTAGACCCTCCTTCTCAGCAAGGAAAAACTCCAAAAAACCCAGGGTCCTGGGAAAAAGAAGAAACCTCGGGGAGAACTACAGTGAAGGAGGGATCCACTCCCATGGACGGACAGGCTATAGATGTCCAGGCCCGTGGGCCAGTTCAGTATGACCACAGCTACCCAGGTGGAGGAGGAGCCGAGCGAGGAGGAGGAGAAGAGGGGCGAGGAGGAGGAGCCGGGCGAGGAGGAGGAGCCAGGCGAGGAGGAGGAGCCAGGCGAAGAGGAGGAGCCAGGCGAGGAGGAGGAGCCAGGCGAAGAGGAGGAGCCAGGCGAGGAGGAGGAGAGAGGTCCAGCTGCCATCAGGCGTCTGAAAGAGTTCCACTCCACAGGGGGAGTGGGACAGGGGACAACATGTGAATAGCAATGAACAAACTACAGATGAGAACATAGTGAGTGATGCTGGTGAGAAAAAAGGAGGAAACAGAGGACAGTGCTCAGGTTGCCACACTTCCCCCAGCTTGTTATCTCCTGCGGCAGCTTATCTTAGTGACATCAACTAAGTAACCTGGTCATAAGCTATTCCGAAGAGGAAGGTTTTAAGCCTGGTCTTAAATAAAGAGACTGTGGAGCCTGTTTAACACCAACAGGGAGTTGATTCCATAACACAGGAGCTTGGTAACTGAAGGCTCTACCCAACACTGTTCTTTGTGACACTCTAGGAACCACTAATAATCCTGCATTCTGAGAGCAAAGTGCTCTATTTGGCTGATAGGGGACAATGGCATCCTGAAGATATGATGGGGCCATATTGTTTAAGGCTTTGTATGTCAGAAGGAGAACTTTGAATTTAATTCTAAACTCGACAGGAAGCCAGTGAAGTGATTTTAACACAGGACTGATGTGATCACGTCTTTTAGTTCCTGTTAGGACTCTGGCCGCTGCATTTTGGACCAACTGGAAGCTTCTTAAAGTACCTTTAGTGCAGACGGTGAGCAGAGAATTACAGTAATCTAGTCTGGATGTAACAAATGCAGGGATAAGTTTTTCAGCATCATTTTTAGGCAAAATTTTTCTGATTTTAGTTATGTTTCGCAGGTGAAAATATGCAGTTTTACAAGCTTGGTTTATATGAGCTGTGAATGAGAGATTTTGGTCAAATACGACTCCAAGGTTTTTTACAGTAGAGCTAGAGGCTATACTCACATTGTCAAGTGAGATTATCTGGTCTGACAGAGAATCTCTCTGACCTTTAGGACCGACAACAATGACCTCTGTTTTTTCAGGGTTTAAGAGGAGGTAATTCAGGGTCATCCAGGTTTTGATGTCCTTCACACAGGCACTGAGCTTATCGATTTGATCGGTCTGATTAGGTTTCATTGATAAGTACAGCTGAGTGTCATCAGCATAGCAGTGGAAATTAATGCCATGTTTTCTGATAATGTTACCTAATGGCAACATATACAGAGTAAACAGGATTGGACCAAGCACAGATCCTTGTGGAACACCACAAGCTACTTTAGAGCAGGGAGAGGTGCACTGGTTTACACTTAACAAACTGGTAATGTATCTGATAGAGAGGATTTAAACCATTTGAGGGTGGGTCCTCTGACACCTATGTCACATTCTAACCTCTGCAGTAGAATGTTGTGATCAATGGTGTCAAACGCTGCACTGAGGTCCAGTAGGACCAGGACTGAAGCCAGCCCGTTATCAGCAGCTAGTAGCAAATCATTTGTCACTTTAAGCAGAGCAGTTTCTGTGCTGTGGTGAGCTCTGAAACCAGACTGAAATTTTTCATATAAATTATTGCCCTGCAGATGGTGACAGAGCTGTTTCACCACAACTCGTTCCAGAATCTTTGAGAGAAATGGAAGATTCGAGATAGGTCTGTAGTTGGCTAGTTCATCAGGATTTAAGCTAGGTTTTTTCAAAAGCGGTTTAATTACAGCATATTTAAAGGACTGAGGAACAAAGCCATTTTCTAATGACATATTTATTATGTTATGGATGGAACCTGTTATTAGGTGGAGAGCTTCTTTGAGGAGTTTGACTGGAATAGGGTCGAGCAAACAAGTTGATGGTTTGGACGACATGATGACTGAGGTAATCTCCACCTCATCGACAGGAGTAAATTTGTCTAATGCTGTTAGAGGGTTTATGTGGGATATTGGTGTTACAGACTGGATTTGCAGAATTTGCTCGGGGCTGATTTTTGGAGTGGCTTCGTTGATCTTGTCTCTAATGGTTATAATTTTGTAATCGATGAATTCAAGAAAGTCATCACAACTGAACTTTGAGGGGAGAAGAGACTCAGGGGCAGTATGCGAGTTTGTCAGCCTGGCTACAGTGCTGAACAGAAATCTGGGGTTGCTTTTGTTTACTTCTATTAGGTTTGAATAGTATCTGGTTTGTGCTTTTCGCAGAGCGGCCTTATAAGAGAGCAGGCAGAGCTTCCATGCCTTCAGAGACTGCTCGGAGCACGAGCGGCGCCAGAGCTTCTCTGTGCGTCTTACGTGTTGTTTGAGTGATCACAGTTCTGGAGTAAACCAAGGAGCCGGAGGTCTTGGTTTAATGCTTTTCTGTTTTAGCTGCAACATCGAGAGCAGATTTTAGGGTGAGCATTGTCCTATCAACAAACTGATCCATGATAATTGGATTAAAGTTGTTCTCATTGTCACATGGCATATCATTTAATACTGGCTCCATTATTTCTTTGAACTCGGCTACCGATTTTTCTGATATTGTTCTTTTCATTATAGTTTTCTCCTGCTGAGCTGGATAGTCTTTTAGTACGAATTGAAAGGTAATTAAACAATGGTCAGAGAGTATAGGGTTTTGAGGAATTACAAGTAAATCACTAATCTCAATACCATAAGTTAGGACGAGATCGAGAGTGTGATTGTGACAGTGAGTCGGCTTGTTCACACTCTGGGTAAAACCGACCCCATCCAGGAGAGCACCAAAAGCACTGCTGAGGCACTCACTGCTGTTATCAACATGAATGTTGAAATCTCCAACTATAACAATCCTTTCCCATTCCAAAACTAAACTTGAAATAAAGTCAGAAAACTCTGTCAGAAACTCGGCATAAGGACCAGGAGGTCGGTAGATTGTTATAAATATAACAGCTTTTTGGTTTTTCCAGTTGGTGCATGTAATAGATAGTGCGAGGCTTTCAAAGGAGCGGAATGTATAATTAGATTTGAGGCTGAGAATTAGGCTGGAGTGAGAAATGACGGCCACACCGCCACCTCCACCTGTGCTCCTGGCACTTTGAAAGTTCACGTGACTTGGAGGAGTAGATTCGTTTAGTCTAACATAATCATTTTCCTGAAGCCATGTTTCAGTTAGAGCAAGAAGATCAATATTAAAGTCGCCAATTAATTCATTTATTAAAAGAGATTTAGAAGAGAGGGACCTGATGTTTAGCAGTCCACATTTTACACACTTATCATTTTGTTTATTTGCGACACATGTATTTATTTTTATTAAGTTATGAGGTCTGACGCCTTTCCTATCAGAGTTCAGTTGACTTTTATTTGTGCTTTTTACATGCTTAATTTGTTTGTTTGCAACACAATTATTTATTTTTATTAAGTTATGAAACCTGACGCCTTTCCTATCAGACTTTAGTTGAGTTTTATTTGTGCTTTTTATGCATTTATTTTGTTTATTTGCGATGCATGTATTTATTTCTATTGAGTTAGGAGATCTGATACCTTTCCTATCAGAGTTTAGGTATGTTTTGTTTGTGCTTTTTGTGCGTGGGACATACACAGCCTCAGCCGGTCTGGGAGAATTGTTCATGCAGGGTGGCTCAGAGGAGGCCCCTGTACGTGGGGCCAGAGGAGGCCCCTGTACGTGGGGCACACACAGTCTCAGCCTGTTTGGAGCTGTTCTCGCTAACAGAGCAGTGCCTCACTAGTCTACTCTGCTCCCTAGTGTCACTGACACTCCCTGAGCTATTCTGTGTGCTAGTCTTACCTGATGGTCATCTAAGACTAACCATAATATTCTGCGCTAGGAGGGAGGAGCCAGCCGCTGTGGGATGAATGCCGTCACTACGTATAAGCCTGGGCTTCCCCTCAACTGCCCTCCAGTGTCTATGAAGACGACATCATTCTGCGGGCACCAATTGGACAACCACTGGTTGACAGCTGAAAAGCGGCTGAACATTTCACAATTGGCATAATTTGGAAGGGGGCCAGAGAAGTACACGGACTCCGACATCGACTTAGCCAAATCACAAACTGCCGCTATCTGCAACTTCACCACCTCTGACTGACCGCGCCGAGTATCGTTACCCCCCGCGTGTATAACGATCCGGCGGTACCTGTTCTTACTTCTCTTTAAAAGCCTAAGATTCCCCTCGATGTCACCCAGTCTGGCTCCAGGGTAACACCGTGTGGAAGCTGCAGGCAGTTCCACGTCCCTGACTATGGAGCTCCCTATGACTAGAGTGTCCCGCGTCCAGCTCAAGGGGGCGAACCTGTTCCGACGGGGAGCGCCTCTGCTCTCAGCCCTGTGTCCCTGGTCTCCTGGAGTCCTGCGCTCAGCTATGTGTCCCTGATCTGCAGTCCTGGTCTTAGCCCTGCGCTTGCGTCTAAATGTCACAAAACTGTCCTGGTCTGGTCCCGGCTGCACGGGATGCGCCGGGGGGCTGCTCTCGCTAGCTACGCTCAAGCTAATGCGGTCCGCGGTCCCTGCTACTGCCTGACTATAACTCGGCTTGAGCGCCTCCAATGAGCGGATCCGCGTTTCTAACTCTGTAACCCTGGCCTCGAGGACGGCCACTACGCTGCACTTAGCGCAACTATCCCTGTCACTATCAAATAAGCCAGGGTTCTCACTCCACATGTTGCAACTAGAGCAGGAAAGAGGGGCGAGAGTTTTAGCCATGATGCTAGGCTAGGCTAGATCAGGCTGAAACTACAAGCTGAAACTACAGAGAGAGAGAGGCTTAGACCACGAATTACGGAGCACTAGATGCTGAATAAACTTCGATGGTTTGACGAAGTACTCAGGCACTAGTTTAGATGGATTCGTGGATTAACAGATTCAGTAGAGAGATGCTAGTAAGAGTGCTTCGCAAAACAGCTCGCAAACAGAATTCACTCACCCGGAAGTGACGTCAGTTATAGTTATTATAGTTGTTATAGTTGTTATCCTTGTTATAGTTATAGTTATTATAGTTGTTATAGTTGTTATAGTTGTTATAGTTATTATAGTTATTATAGTTATTATAGTTGTTATAGTTGTTATAGTTATAGTTGTTATAGTTGTTGTAGTTGTTATAGTTATAGTTATTATAGTTATAGTTGTTATAGTTGTTATAGTTATTATAATTGTTATAGTTGTTATAGTTATAGTTGTTATAGTTGTTATAGTTATAGTTGTTATAGTTGTTATAGTTATAGTTGTTATAGTTGTTATAGTTATAGTTGTTATAGTTATAGTTGTTATAGTTGTTATAGTTATAGTTGTTATAGTTATTATAGTTATAGTTGTTATAGTTGTTATAGTTGTTATAGTTATAGTTGTTATAGTTGTTATAGTTATAGTTGTTATAGTTGTTATAGTTATAGTTGTTATAGTTGTTATAGTTGTTATAGTTATAGTTGTTATAGTTGTTATAGTTATAGTTGTTATAGTTATAGTTGTTATAGTTGTTATAGTTATAGTTGTTATAGTTGTTATAGTTATAGTTGTTATAGTTGTTATAGTTGTTATAGTTATAGTTGTTATAGTTATAGTTGTTATAGTTGTTATAGTTATAGCTGTTATAGTTGTTATAGCTGTTATAGTTATAGTTATAGTTATAGCTGTTATAGTTATAGCTATGTTATAGCTGTTATAGTTGTTATAGTTGTTATAGTTATAGTTGTTATAGTTATTATAGTTATAGTTGTTATAGTTGTTATAGTTGTTATAGTTATAGTTGTTATAGTTATAGTTGTTATAGTTCTTATAGTTATAGTTGTTATAGTTATAGTTGTTATAGTTCTTATAGTTATTATAATTGTTATAGTTGTTATAGTTGTTATAGTTGTTATAGTTATAGTTGTTATAGTTATAGTTGTTATAGTTATAGTTGTTATAGTTATAGTTGTTATAGTTGTTATAGTTATAGTTGTTATAGTTATTATAGTTATAGTTGTTATAGTTGTTATAGTTGTTATAGTTATAGTTGTTATAGTTATAGTTGTTATAGTTCTTATAGTTATTATAATTGTTATAGTTGTTATAGTTGTTATAGTTATAGTTGTTATAGTTATAGTTGTTATAGTTATAGTTGTTATAGTTGTTATAGTTATAGTTGTTATAGTTATTATAGTTATAGTTGTTATAGTTGTTATAGTTGTTATAGTTATTATAGTTATAGTTGTTATAGTTGTTATAGTTGTTATAGTTATAGTTGTTATAGTTATAGTTGTTATAGTTCTTATAGTTATAGTTGTTATAGTTATAGTTGTTATAGTTCTTATAGTTATTATAATTGTTATAGTTATAGTTGTTATAGTTCTTATAGTTATAGTTGTTATAGTTATAGTTGTTATAGTTGTTATAGTTGTTATAGTTATAGTTGTTATAGTTATAGTTGTTATAGTTCTTATAGTTATTATAATTGTTATAGTTCTTATAGTTATAGTTGTTATAGTTCTTATAGTTGTTATAGTTATAGTTGTTATAGTTATAGTTGTTATAGTTCTTATAGTTATTATAGTTGTTATAGTTGTTATAGTTATAGTTGTTATAGTTATAGTTGTTATAGTTATAGTTGTTATAGTTGTTATAGTTGTTATAGTTATAGTTGTTATAGTTGTTATAGTTATAGTTATTATAGTTGTTATAGTTGTTATAGTTGTTATAGTTCTTATAGTTATTATAATTGTTATAGTTCTTATAGTTATAGTTGTTATAGTTGTTATAGTTATTATAATTGTTATAGTTGTTATAGTTGTTATAGTTGTTATAGTTATAGTTGTTATAGTTGTTATAGTTGTTATAGTTGTTATAGTTATAGTTGTTATAGTTCTTATAGTTATTATAATTGTTATAGTTCTTATAGTTATAGTTGTTATAGTTATAGTTGTTATAGTTGTTATAGTTGTTATAGTTATAGTTGTTATAGTTGTTATAGTTGTTATAGTTATAGTTGTTATAGTTGTTATAGTTATAGTTGTTATAGTTATAGTTGTTATAGTTGTTATAGTTATAGTTGTTATAGTTGTTATAGTTGTTATAGTTATAGTTGTTATAGTTATAGTTGTTATAGTTCTTATAGTTATTATAATTGTTATAGTTCTTATAGTTATAGTTGTTATAGTTCTTATAGTTGTTATAGTTATAGTTGTTATAGTTATAGTTGTTATAGTTCTTATAGTTATTATAATTGTTATAGTTCTTATAGTTATAGTTGTTATAGTTATAGTTGTTATAGTTCTTATAGTTCTTATAGTTATAGTTGTTATAGTTGTTATAGTTGTTATAGTTATAGTTGTTATAGTTGTTATAGTTCTTATAGTTATTATAATTGTTATAGTTCTTATAGTTATAGTTGTTATAGTTGTTATAGTTATTATAATTGTTATAGTTGTTATAGTTGTTATAGTTGTTATAGTTATAGTTGTTATAGTTGTTATAGTTGTTATAGTTGTTATAGTTATAGTTGTTATAGTTCTTATAGTTATTATAATTGTTATAGTTCTTATAGTTATAGTTGTTATAGTTGTTATAGTTATTATAATTGTTATAGTTGTTATAGTTGTTATAGTTGTTATAGTTATAGTTGTTATAGTTGTTATAGTTATAGTTGTTATAGTTATAGTTGTTATAGTTGTTATAGTTATAGTTGTTATAGTTATAGTTGTTATAGTTCTTATAGTTATTATAATTGTTATAGTTCTTATAGTTATAGTTGTTATAGTTGTTATAGTTGTTATAGTTATAGTTGTTATAGTTATAGTTGTTATAGTTCTTATAGTTATTATAATTGTTATAGTTCTTATAGTTATAGTTGTTATAGTTGTTATAGTTATAGTTGTTATAGTTGTTATAGTTGTTATAGTTATAGTTGTTATAGTTGTTATAGTTATAGTTCTTATAGTTATTATAATTGTTATAGTTGTTATAGTTGTTGTAGTTGTTATAGTTGTTGTAGTTGTTATAGTTATAGTTGTTATAGTTGTTATAGTTATAGTTGTTATAGTTGTTATAATTGTTATAGTTCTTATAGTTCTTATAGTTCTTATAGTTATAGTTATCGTTATAGTTGTTATAGTTGTTATAGTTATAGTTCTTATAGTTATTATAATTGTTATAGTTCTTATAGTTATTGTTATAGTTAGTACAGAGGAAGAGTTATAAAGATATAAATATAGCTCATCACAGTAATAATCTCATAGTTTCCGGTTTCAGTTCGTCGTAAATAAAGACAGTTTTGTCACAGTCAGACTCGTTTAGTTCATCTTCATGTGGGATTGCCACAGATCTCTATATTAGATAAAGGCTGTAAATGTTCACAGATTAAATGTCGACCATTTAAACTGCACAAATCTCTCAGTCGGCACTGATATCGACATTACCAAATAGATTTTTAATGTGAATTCTAGAGTCCGTTCCTTCTGTTTCCTCCAGGACCAGAACGTTCGTGTCGCTCAGTCGTTTCACTGATGCTCGTCGTCGTTTCCTTTAAGTTTTCGTCTTTTTTCCCTCGATCGTTGGGGATAAATTCTTCGTGGACAGAATCTGTTCTTTGTTCCTCGTTGGATGAAGATTTGGTGTTGGGGCAGATTTATGAAGCTGCTCAAAAATATGACCCACTTTTCCACAGGGATTTTACCGTAGAAAAGAATCGACAGGAAGTGACGCGACTCAACATGGCGGCACTTCCTGTTGTGATAATCGTCTGTTATTATTCATCCTGTTCAGACTTAAGGAGGAGGAGGAGGAGAGGAGGAGGAGGAGGAGGAGGAGGAGAGGAGGAGGAGGAGAGGAGGAAGGAGAGGAGGAGGAGGAGGAGAGGAGGAAGGAGAGGAGGAAGGAGAGGAGGAGAGGAGGAGAGGAGAGGGAGGAGAGGAGGAAGGAGAGGAGAAGGAGGAGGAGAGGAGGAGGAGGAGGAGAGGAGAAGGAGGAGGGGAGGAGAAGGAGGAGGAGGAGGAGGAGGAGGAGGAGGAGAGGAGGAGGAGGAGACGAGGAGAAGGAGAGGAGGAAGGAGGAGGAGGAGGAGGAGGAGAGGAGGAAGGAGGAGGAGGAGGAGGAGGAGAGGAAGAAGGAGAGGAAGAAGGAGAGGAGGAAGGCGGAAGGAGAGGAGGAGAGGAGGAAGGAGAGGAGGAAGGAGAGGAAGAAGGAGAGGAAGAAGGAGAGGAGGAAGGAGAGGAGGAGGAAGGAGGAAGGAGAGGAGGAAGGAGAGGAGGAGGAGGAGAGGAGGAAGGAGAGGAGGAAGGAGAGGAGGAGGAGAAGGAGGAGGAGAGGAGAAGGAGGAGAGGAGGAGGAGGAGGAAGGAGAGGAGGAGGAGAAGGAGGAGGAGAGGAGAAGGAGGAGAGGAGGAGGAGGAGGAGGAGGAGAGGAGGAGGAGGAGGAGGAGGATTGAGGCCAAGGACAGAGCGTCTCTTGGGGCTCAGCTGCCCTGAAATAAACCAGGAAACACCAGGAGGAAATTCTACAAATACAAATCCTGCGAATCGTATATTTACATTGAAACTTTATTCGAGAGAAGAGAGAGGGAGGAGGAGAGAGAGAGGGAGGAGGAGAGAGGGAGGAGGAGAGAGAGGAGAGGAGAGGAGGAGAGAGAGGAGAGGAGGAGAGAGAGGAGAGGAGAGAGAGGGGAGGAGAGAGAGAAGAGAGAGGGAGGAGGAGAGAGAGGAGGATAGAGAGGAGAGAGGGAGGAGGAGAGAGAGGGAGGAGGAGAGAGGGGAGGAGAGAGAGGAGAGAGAGGGAGGAGGAGAGAGAGGGAGGAGGGGGTAGAGGGGTGGAGGAGGTGGAGGAGAGGAGGAGAGAGAGGAGAGGAGAGAGAGGGGAGGAGAGAGAGGAGAGAGAGGGAGGAGGAGAGAGAGGAGGAGAGAGAGGAGAGAGAGGGAGGAGGAGAGAGGGAGGAGGAGAGAGAGGAGAGGAGGAGAGAGAGGGAGGAGGAGAGAGAGGGAGGAGGAGAGAGAGGAGAGGAGGAGAGAGAGGGAGGAGGAGAGGAGGAGGGAGGGGAGGAGGAGAGAGAGGGAGGAGGAGAGAGAGGAGAGGAGGAGAGAGAGGAGAGGAGAGAGAGGGGAGGAGAGAGAGGAGAGAGAGGGAGGAGGAGAGAGAGGAGAGAGAGGGAGGAGGAGAGAGAGGAGGAGAGCGAGGAGAGGAGAGAGGGAGGAGGAGAGAGAGGGAGGAGGAGAGACAGGGGAGGAGGAGAGAGAGGAGAGGAGGAGAGAGAGGAGAGGAGAGAGAGGGGAGGAGAGAGAGGAGAGAGAGGGAGAAGGAGAGAGAGGAGGAGAGAGAGGAGAGAGAGGGAGGAGGAGAGAGAGGGAGGAGGAGAGAGAGAGAGGAGAGAGAGGAGGAGAGCGAGGAGAGGAGAGAGAGGGAGGAGGAGAGAGAGGGAGGAGGAGAGACAGGGGAGGAGGAGAGAGAGGGGAGGAGAGAGAGGAGAGAGATGGAGGAGGAGAGAGAGGAGAGAGAGGGAGGAGAGAGGGAGGAGGAGAGCGAGGAGAGGAGAGAGAGGGAGGAGGAGAGAGAGGGAGTAGGAGAGAGAGGAGAGGAGGAGAGAGAGGAGAGGAGAGAGAGGGGAGGAGAGAGAGGAGAGAGAGGGAGGAGGAGAGAGAGCTAGGAGGAGAGAGAGGGAGGAGGAGAGAGAGGGAGGAGGAGAGAGAGGGAGGAGAGAGGGAGGAGGAGAGCGAGGAGAGGAGAGAGAGGGTGGAGGTGAGAGTGGGTGGAGGAGAGACAGGGGAGGAGGAGAGAGAGGAGAGGAGAGAGAGGAGAGAGAGAGAGAAGGAGGAGGAGAGAGAGGGAGGAGGAGAGAGAGGAGAGGAGGAGAGAGAGGGAGGAGAGAGAGGAGAGGAGAGAGAGGAGGAGGAGAGAGAGGGAGGAGGAGAGAGGGGAGGAGGAGAGAGAGGGAGGAGGAGAGAGAGGAGAGGAGGAGAGAGAGGAGAGGAGGAGAGAGAGGGAGGAGGAGAGAGAGGAGGTCGGAGAGAGAGGCGAGTAGGGGAGAGAGGGAGGCGGAGAGGAGGAGAGGGGGGGGCTGGAGAGAGAGGGAGGAGGAGAGAGAGGAGAGGAGGAGAGAGAGGAGAGGAGAGAGAGGGGAGGAGAGAGAGGAGAGAGAGGGAGGAGGAGAGAGAGAAGAGAGAGGGAGGAGGAGAGAGAGGAGGAGAGAGAGGAGAGGAGAGAGAGGGAGGAGGAGAGAGAGGGAGGAGGAGAGACAGGGGAGGAGGAGAGAGAGGAGAGGAGGAGAGAGAGGAGAGGAGAGAGAGGAGAGAGAGGGAGGAGGAGAGAGAGGAGGAGAGAGAGGAGAGAGAGGGAGGAGGAGAGAGAGGGAGGAGAGAGAGGAGGAGAGCGAGGAGAGGAGAGAGAGGGAGGAGGAGAGAGAGGGAGGAGGAGAGACAGGGGAGGAGGAGAGAGAGGAGAGGAGAGAGAGGAGAGAGAGGGAGGAGGAGAGAGAGGAGAGAGAGGAGGAGAGAGGGAGGAGGAGAGAGAGGAGGAGAGCGAGGAGAGGAGGTAGAGTGAGGAGGAGGAGAGAGAGGGAGGAGGAGAGAGGGAGGAGGAGAGAGAGGAGAGGAGGAGAGAGAGGAGAGGAGAGAGAGGGAGGAGAGGAGAGAGGAGGAGAGAGAGAGGAGGAGAGAGAGGAGAGAGAGAGGAGAGAGAGGGAGGAGGAGAGAGGGAGGAGGAGAGAGAGGAGAGGAGGAGAGTGAGGAGAGGAGGAGAGAGAGGAGAGAGAGGGAGGAGGAGAGAGGGAGGAGGAAAAAGGAGAGAAGGAGAGACGGAGGAGACGAGGAGGGGAGGAGAGAGGGAGGAGAGAAGGAGATGAGGAGTAGAAAAGGAGGAGAGGAAGAGAGAGGGAGGAGAGAATGAGAGGAAGAGAGGAGAACAAGAGTTCTTCCTTTTATTCTTTCGTTCTTTCTTTCGTTCTTATTCCATCTCCATCTCTCTGTTCCAGATTTATTCTAATATAAAACTGTGAATCTGCGACTTTTTCCTCTAAAAATGCTTCACAGACTTAATCCACAGAATGAAGATGTAAAAGTGTTAGAACAGTTATTTCTTCATGTCGTCTGCACTGAAACGGAGCAAAGGATCATGGTCTATGTAGTTCCCTCTGTTTTCTGCACTGAAAAGGAGCAAAGGATCATGGTCTATGTAGTTCCCTCTGTTTTCTGCACTGAAACAGAGCAAAGGATCATGGTCTATGTAGTTCCCTCTGTTTTCTGCACTGAAACGGAGCAAAAGATCATGGTCTATGTAGTTCCCTCTGTTTTCTGCACTGAAACGGAGCAAAGGATCATGGTCTATGTAGTTCCCTCTGTTTTTAGTTCTTTCTGCATCAGAACTGTTCATTGAAGCAGAGACACTCGGGGTTCAGGACATTGTGACGCTCCAGATTATTGGACCTTGGCCCAGATTATTTCTCCATGTTTCCGTTATTCCCTCGTCTCCCTGTAGGAGTCTGTGCGTCTGTCTGAGTTTTACTCACATCTTCTGACGATGTTCTGATCTTTTCTTCAGATGTTCTCACCTGTTCACCAGACTTTTATCTTCCCTGGTGCAGAACACTCCGGTTCAGAGGATCCACCCTCAGGACTCGTTTATCCCAGACTCTCAAATCCATTTCCTCCCTGGATTAATTTAAAACACAAAACAAACCCAGATTTGTACTGATCTTTAATCTCTGAAGGTCCTGGTGCCTGTGCTCCACTGAGCACCGCAAAAAAGCATTTTCCACCATCGTTAAACTCACTTGAATTAAACAGATTCATCTTAAAAGACCAATTTTAAGATTTTTTTACTTAATAACATGAGATTTTTTTTACTTGTTTCAGGATTTTCATCCTGATTTCTCTTATCTGGATATTACAACTTATTCTAAGCACTTTTTATATGAACTCAGTCCAGGTTCAGTCTCTTTAACACTGGGAAAAAAACAATCTGTAGGTAAATAAAAATGACTTAAATTAAGAACATTTGACTTTATTTGAGCAGATTGAACTTGACAAGTGAAATAATCGACCAGTGGAATAAGTGTTTTTTCTCTTCATTTAAGCAACATTTGATTTCATTTCTTATTTTATTGTAGTAAGATGTGTTTTTATATTGTAAGTGCTAAATCGTACTGCACTGGCCGATCATTTTACTGTCAGGTGAAATTTACACAAATCGCGGTAAAACTTTCTTAATCCAAGTCGTTTTAGCTTTTAGGCAGTGAACTTCCTTCTCAAACCAATAAGGGGAAAAATCTGTCCATAAACACTTGAAACTCGTGTTTTCTGCTTAGAACAAGATTCATAAATTTCGTCTTGTTTTAAGAAAATTTGGTAAGTGAAAATTTCTCTTAAAATAGGACATTTTTACCTCAAAATTGGTGTTTTTTTCGTATTTTTTGATGGGCCTTTTTTGCTGCGTGGTGATAAACTGAGGTTTACGGGGAGGTGATCTGAGGCCCTGAAGCTCTCCTCAGTCTCTCCCGCACACTGGGGTTTTCTGCCTGTTTGAACTGTTTTACACGTGCAGATAAATGTAAATGTGAGTTTGATCCACAGACGAGCAGGTTTTATGCTTTTATTGATGCTAAAATGTGTTTCCTGATGTGTCTTCTCGTCTGACTTCTCCTCATCGTTTCACACTCAGATATAACGACATTTGCACGTCTGTCCTCAGGAACAGGGAAACCCGAAGCGGAAACCTGCACTTCACAGTTTCCCTGATTTTATTTCAGCAAATATAAAGTTCAGAGAAAAAACCTGTTCAAGACACGAGAGTCCTGCTGTTCACAAGGTCAAATATTTCCCCTTTTCCCATTTAGACCTGGTTTAGACCTGGTTCAGTCCTGGTTCAGTCCTGGTTTAGACCTGGTTTAGACCTGGTTTAGTCCTGGTTTAGTCCTGGTTTAGCCCTGGTTTAGTCCTGGTTTAGCCCTGGTTTAGCCCTGGTTTAGTCCTGGTTTAGTCCTGGTTTAGCCCTGGTTTAGTCCTGGTTTAGCCCTGGTTTAGCCCTGGTTTAGTCCTGGTTTAGCCCTGGTTTAGCCCTGGTTTAGCCCTGGTTTAGTCCTGGTTTAGCCCTGGTTCAGTCCCGGTTTAGACCTGGTTTAGTCCCGGTTCAGTCCTGGTTTAGCCCTGGTTTAGCCCTGGTTTAGTCCTGGTTTAGCCCTGGTTCAGTCCCGGTTTAGACCTGGTTTAGTCCTGGTTTAGTCCCGGTTTAGTCCTGGTTCAGTCCTGGTTCAGTCCTGATTCAGTCCTGGTTTAGTCCCAGTTTAGTCCTGGTTTAGTCCTGGTTTAGACCTGGTTTAGTCCTGGTTTAGCCCTGGTTTAGCCCTGGTTCAGTCCCGGTTTAGACCTGGTTTAGTCCTGGTTTAGTCCCGGTTTAGTCCCGGTTCAGTCCTGGTTCAGTCCTGATTCAGTCCTGGTTTAGTCCCGGTTTAGTCCTGGTTTAGTCCTGGTTTAGACCTGGTTTAGTCCCGGTTTTGTCCCGGTTTAGTCCCGGTTTAGTCCCGGTTTAGTCCTGATTCAGTCCTAATTCAGTCCTGGTTTAGTCCTGGTTTAGTCCCGGTTTAGACCCGGTTTAGTCCCGGTTTAGACCCGGTTTAGTCCCGGTTTAGACCCGGTTTAGTCCCGGTTTAGTCCCGGTTCAGTCCCGGTCTGTGACACCTTGAGGATCCTTGTCTCGTGTCTGGAGCTCGGGATGGTTCGGTCCGGGAGGGTCGTACTGCGCATGTCTCCGCTCCAAACTCGCTCCTCCGGGAAAATCCGCGGCCCCAAAACCCGGACGCACATTTCAGACCCGGTCCCGGTCCGTCCGCGCGCCCGGTGCCCGCTCCCGCCGCCGTTCCAGCTGCTCTTCCCGCGGGCCCCAGTCCCGGTCCCTCCCGGAGCCGGTGGTGCGCTCCGCCGTGCCTCCCCGCTCCGCTCCCCGCGCTCGGTCACTCTGAGGCGGTGTGTTCGCGGTGTGACGGTCGGAGCTCCGGTCTGGACTTTCCCTCCCGCTGCGATGGACACGTACCTGTTTTTGGTTTCGCTTTTGTCCGTCCTCGCGCGCCCAGGTGAGTGCACGTGGAGCCGAGGTTTTTTTTTTTTTTATTGTTTGTTATTTTTGTTGTTGTTGTTTTTTTTGGCGCCTTTTCCACGCGGATTACGCACGTGAAAATCCGTCTTTGTGAAACAGGTTACGGCGCCACTGTTGGGGACGAGGCTCCGAAACCACGAGGACGCGCCGAACCACCGAACCACCGAACCACCCGCGCGCTCAACGTTCACGTGTTGTTCGTTTTCGTTTTGCTTGTTCTGCTTGTGCTAAAGCTCCCGGATCAAACACAAACTGACCCCGTGAGCTGTAAGTCCTGTTCTGATGTCCCAGCTGGTTTCGGGAACTCTTTATTATTCGTCGGTCTACACCTGCAAAGCTCCAGACGCCCGGTTCCACCTCGTGATGTCATGAAGTGCACAGCTCCTTTGACCTTTAGTTCAGTGAGGAAAACCCAACTCCAGGCGTAAAGAACAGTGCGATACAGACCCTGTAACGGTTCCTCTACGTTCTTTATTCTGTGGAAATCGGACGCTTCTCTTGTTTCTCGCTGCTTCTCGTCACTTCTTGTCGCTTCTCGCTGCTTCTTGTCGTTTCTCGCTGTTTCTCGTCGCTTCTCGCTGCTTCTCGTCACTTCTTGTCGTTTCTCGCTGCTTCTCGTCGCTTGTTGCTGCTTCTCGCTGCTTCTCGCTGCTTCTCGCTGCTTCTCGATGCTTCTCGTCACTTCTTGTCGCTTCTCGTTGCTTCTCGCTGCTTCTCGTCACTTCTTGTCGCTTCTCGTTGCTTCTCGCTGCTTCTCGTCGCTTCTCGCTGCTTCTTGTCGCTTCTCGCTGCTTCTCGTCACTTCTTGTCGCTTCTCGATGTTTCTCGATGCTTCTCGTCGCTTCTCGATGTTTCTCGTCGCTTCTCGCTGCTTCTCGTCGCTTCTCGATGTTTCTCGCCGCTTCTCGTTGCTTCTCGATGTTTCTCGTCGCTTCTCGCTGCTTCGCCGCTTCTCAGCTCGTCAGATTCTGGCCAGCTTTCGCTGCTTCTCGCTGCTTCTCGCTGCTTCTCGTCACTTCTTGTCGCTTCTCGATGTTTCTCGCTGCTTCTCGTCGCTTCTCGCTGTTTCTTGTCGTTTCTCGCTGCTTCTCGTCGCTTCTCGCTGCTTCTCGTCGCTTCTCGCTGCTTCTCGCTGCTTCTCGTCGCTTGTTGCTGCTTCTCGCTGCTTCTCGTCGCTTCTCGCTGCTTCTCGTCGCTTCTCGCTGCTTCTCGTCGCTTCTTGTCGCTTCTCGATGTTTCTCGTCGCTTCTCGCTGCTTCTTGTCGTTTCTCGCTGCTTCTCGCTGCTTCTCGCTGCTTCTCGCTGCTTCTCGCTGCTTCTCGATGTTTCTCGCTGCTTCTCGCTGCTTCTCGCTGCTTCTCGTCGCTTCTCGCTGCTTCTCGATGTTTCTCGTCGCTTCTCGATGTTTCTCGTCGCTTCTCTTGTTTCTCGTCGCTTCTCGTCGCTTCTCGCTGCTTCTCGCTGTTTCTCGCTGCTTCTCGTCGCTTCTCGATGTTTCTCGCTGCTTCTTGTCGCTTCTCACTGCTTCTTGCTGCTTCTTGTCGCTTCTCGATGTTTCTCGCTGCTTCTCGTCGCTTCTCGATGTTTCTCGCTGCTTCTTGTCGCTTCTCGCTGCTTCTCGTCACTTCTTGTCGCTTCTTGTCGCTTCTCGATGTTTCTTGATGTTTCTCGCTGCTTCTCGATGTTTCTCGTCGCTTCTCGCTGCTTCTTGTCGTTTCTCGCTGCTTCTCGTCGCATCTCGTCGCTTCTCGCTGCTTCTCGCTGCTTCTTGTCGCTTCTTGTCGCTTCTCGATGTTTCTTGATGTTTCTCGCTGCTTCTCGATGTTTCTCGTCGCTTCTCGATGTTTCTCGTCGCTTCTCGTCGCTTCTCGCTGCTTCTCGCTGCTTCTTGTCGCTTCTTGTCGCTTCTCGATGTTTCTTGATGTTTCTCGCTGCTTCTTGTCATTTCTCGCTGCTTCTCGTCGCTTCTCGCTGCTTCTCGCTGCTTCTCGTCGTTTCTCGCTGCTTCTCGTCGCATCTCGTCGCTTCTCGCTGCTTCTCGCTGCTTCTTGTCGCTTCTTGTCGCTTCTCGATGTTTCTTGATGTTTCTCGCTGCTTCTCGTCGCTTCTCGTCGCTTCTTGCTGCTTCTCGTCGCTTCTTGCTGCTTCTCGCTGCTTCTCGTCGCTTGCTTCTCGCTGCTTCTTGTCGTTTCTCGCTGCTTCTCGCTGCTTCTCGTCGCTTCTCGCTGCTTCTCGATGTTTCTCGTCGCTTCTCGATGTTTCTCGTCGCTTCTCGATGTTTCTCGTCGCTTCTCGCTGCTTCTCGTCGCTTCTCGATGTTTCTCGCTTCTTGTCGCTTCTCGCTGCTTCTCGTCGCTTCTCGATGTTTCTCGCTGCTTCTTGTCGCTTCTCGCTGCTTCTCGCTGCTTCTCGTCGCTTCTTGCTGCTTCTCGTCACTTCTTGTCGCCGATGTTTTCTCGATGTTTTCTTCGCCGCTTCGCCGCTCTCGCTGCTTCTCGTCGCTTCTCGATGTTTCTCAATACTTTCGATGTTTCGCCGCTTCGCTGTTTCTTGTCGCTTCGTCGCTTCTCGCTGCTTTCCGCTGCTTCGCCGCTTCGTTGCTGCTTCGCTGCTTCTCGCCGCTTCTCACTGCTTCTCGTCAGCCGCTCGCCGCCTTCTCGCTGCTTCACTGCTTTGTCGCTTCTCGGCGTTTTTCGCCGCTTCGCCGGCTTCTCGCTGTTTTCGCCGCTCGCTGCTTTCTCGCTTGTCACTTCGCCGCTTCTTGTCGCCGCTGCTTCGCCGCTTCAGCTTCGCCGCTTCGCTGCTTCGCCGCTTCTTCGCTGCTTCTGCCGGCTTCGCGTTTGTCGCTTGTCGCTTCGATGTTTCGCTTGCTTCTCATCGCTCGATGTTTCTCGTCGCTTCTCGCTGCTTCGCTGCTTCTCGTCGCTTCTCGCTGCTTCGTCGCTTTCTTGCTGCTTCGCTTCTTGTCGCTTCTCGCTGCTTCGTCGCTTCGCTGCTTCTCGCCGCTTCGCTGCTTCTCGCCGCTTCGCTGCTTCTCGCTGCTTCGCTGCTTTGTCGCTGCTTCGTCGCTTCGCTGTTTCCGTCGCTTTCCTGGCTGCTTCTCGCCGCTTCTCGTCGCTCGCTGCTTTGTCGCTTCGCTGCTTCTTGTCGCTTCGCTGCTTCGCTGCTTCGCCGCTTCTGCTGCTTTGTCGCTTCTTGTCGCTTCTCGATGTTTCTTGATGTTTCTCGCTG
>CM068349.1:46254057-46274867 GCA_034769755.1 Odontamblyopus lacepedii | reverse complement strand
TTATAGTTGTTATAGTTATAGTTGTTATAGTTGTTATAGTTATTATAGTTGTTATAGTTGTTATAGTTGTTATAGTTATTATAGTTGTTATAGTTGATATAGTTGTTTTAGTTGTTATGGTGATAGTTGTTATAGTTGTTATAGTTATAGTTATTATAGTTGTTATAGTTGTTATAGTTATAGTTGTTATAGTTGTTATAGTTGTTATAGTTATAGTTGTTATAGTTGTTATAGTTATAGTTATTATAGTTGTTATAGTTGTTATAGTTATTATAGTTGTTATAGTTATAGTTGTTATAGTTATAGTTGTTATAGTTGTTATAGTTATAGTTATTATAGTTGTTATAGTTATAGTTATTATAGTTATTATAGTTGTTATAGTTGTTATAGTTATTATAATTATTATAGTTATTATAGTTGTTATAGTTGTTATAGTTATTATAATTATTATAGTTATTATAGTTGTTATAGTTGTTATAGTTGTTATAGTTATAGTTATTATAGTTGTTATAGTTGTTATAGTTATAGTTGTTATAGTTATAGTTATTATAGTTGTTATAGTTATAGTTGTTATAGTTGTTATAGTTGTTATAGTTATAGTTATTATAGTTATTATAGTTGTTATAGTTATAGTTGTTATAGTTGTTATAGTTATTATAATTATTATAGTTATTATAGTTGTTATAGTTGTTATAGTTGTTATAGTTATAGTTATTATAGTTGTTATAGTTATAGTTATTATAGTTGTTATAGTTGTTATAGTTATAGTTGTTATAGTTGTTATAGTTATTATAGTTGTTATAGTTATAGTTGTTATAGTTATTATAGTTGTTATAGTTATAGTTATTATAGTTGTTATAGTTATAGTTGTTATAGTTATAGTTGTTATAGTTATAGTTGTTATAGTTGTTATAGTTATTATAGTTATTATAGTTGTTATAGTTGTTATAGTTGTTATAGTTATAGTTGTTATAGTTGTTATAGTTATTATAGTTGTTATAGTTATAGTTGTTATAGTTGTTATAGTTATAGTTATTATAGTTGTTATAGTTGTTATAGTTGTTATAGTTATAGTTATTATAGTTGTTATAGTTGTTATAGTTGTTATAGTTATAGTTGTTATAGTTGTTATAGTTATAGTTATTATAGTTGTTATAGTTGTTATAGTTGTTATAGTTATAGTTATTATAGTTGTTATAGTTGTTATAGTTGTTATAGTTATAGTTATTATAGTTGTTATAGTTATAGTTATTATAGTTGTTATAGTTGTTATAGTTGTTATAGTTATAGTTATTATAGTTGTTATAGTTATAGTTGTTATAGTTATAGTTGTTATAGTTATTATAGTTGTTATAGTTATAGTTGTTATAGTTATAGTTGTTATAGTTGTTATAGTTATTATAGTTGTTATAGTTATAGTTATTATAGTTATTATAGTTGTTATAGTTGTTATAGTTGTTATAGTTATTATAATTATTATAGTTATTATAGTTGTTATAGTTGTTATAGTTGTTATAGTTGTTATAGTTGTTATAGTTATTATAGTTGTTATAGTTGTTATAGTTATAGTTATTATAGTTGTTATAGTTGTTATAGTTATAGTTATTATAGTTGTTATAGTTGTTATAGTTATAGTTGTTATAGTTGTTATTGTTATTATAGTTGTTATAGTTATAGTTATTATAGTTGTTATAGTTATAGTTGTTATAGTTGTTATAGTTGTTATAGTTATAGTTGTTATAGTTGTTATAGTTATAGTTATTATAGTTGTTATAGTTGTTATAGTTGTTATAGTTATAGTTATTATAGTTGTTATAGTTATAGTTGTTATAGTTATAGTTGTTATAGTTGTTATAGTTATTATAGTTGTTATAGTTATAGTTATTATAGTTGTTATAGTTATAGTTGTTATAGTTGTTATAGTTATTATAATTATTATAGTTATTATAGTTGTTATAATTGTTATTATAGTTATTATAGTTATAGTTATTATAGTTATAGTTTATTTATAGTTGTTATAGTTGTTATAGTTATAGTTGTTATAGTTATAGTTATTATGGTTGCTGTTATAGTTGTTATAGTTGTTATAGTTATAGTTATTATAGTTTGTTATAGTTGTTATAGTTATAGTTATTATAGTTGTTATAGTTATAGTTGTTATAGTTGTTATAGTTATAGTTATAGTTGTTATAGTTGTTATAGTTGTTATAGTTATTATAGTTGTTATAGTTGTTATAGTTGTTATAGTTATAGTTATTATAGTTGTTATAGTTGTTATAGTTGTTATAGTTGTTATAGTTATAGTTGTTATAGTTATTATAGTTGTTATAGTTATAGTTGTTATAGTTGTTATAGTTGTTATAGTTATAGTTGTTATAGTTGTTATAGTTGTTATAGTTATAGTTGTTATAGTTGTTATATTTGTTATAGTTATAGTTTTTATAGTTATTATAGTTGTTATAGTTGTTATAGTTATAGTTATTATAGTTGTTATAGTTGTTATAGTTATAGTTGTTATAGTTGTTATAGTTGTTATAGTTGTTATAGTTGTTATAGTTATTATAGTTGTTATAGTTGTTATAGTTATAGTTGTTATAGTTGTTATAGTTATAGTTGTTATAGTTGTTATAGTTGTTATAGTTGTTATAGTTGTTATAGTTGTTATAGTTATAGTTGTTATAGTTATTATAGTTGTTATAGTTGTTATAGTTGTTATAGTTGTTATAGTTGTTATAGTTGTTATAGTTATAGTTGTTATAGTTGTTATAGTTATTATAGTTGTTATAGTTATAGTTGTTATAGTTGTTATAGTTGTGATAGTTGTTATAGTTATAGTTATTATAGTTATAGTTATTATAGTTGTTATAGTTGTTATAGTTATAGTTATTATAGTTGTTATAGTTGTTATAGTTGTTATAGTTATAGTTGTTATAGTTGTTATAGTTATTATAGTTGTTATAGTTATAGTTGTTATAGTTATTATAGTTGTTATAGTTATAGTTGTTATAGTTGTTATAGTTGTTATAGTTATAGTTATTATAGTTGTTATAGTTATAGTTATTATAGTTATTATAGTTGTTATAGTTGTTATAGTTGTTATAGTTATTATAATTATTATAGTTATTATAGTTGTTATAGTTGTTATAGTTGTTATAGTTATAGTTATTATAGTTGTTATAGTTATTATAATTATTATAGTTATTATAGTTGTTATAGTTATAGTTGTTATAGTTGTTATAGTTGTTATAGTTATAGTTATTATAGTTGTTATAGTTGTTATAGTTATAGTTGTTATAGTTGTTATAGTTGTTATAGTTATAGTTATTATAGTTGTTATAGTTATAGTTGTTATAGTTGTTATAGTTGTTATAGTTGTTATAGTTGTTATAGTTATAGTTATTATAGTTGTTATAGTTGTTATAGTTATAGTTGTTATAGTTGTTATAGTTATTATAGTTGTTATAGTTATAGTTGTTATAGTTGTTATAGTTGTTATAGTTATAGTTGTTATAGTTGTTATAGTTATTATAGTTGTTATAGTTATAGTTGTTATAGTTGTTATAGTTGTGATAGTTGTTATAGTTATAGTTATTATAGTTATAGTTATTATAGTTGTTATAGTTGTTATAGTTATTATAGTTCTTATAGTTGTTATAGTTGTTATAGTTATAGTTGTTATAGTTGTTATAGTTGTTATAGTTGTTATAGTTGTTATAGTTGTTATAGTTATAGTTATTATAGTTGTTATAGTTGTTATAGTTGTTATAGTTATAGTTGTTATAGTTGTTATAGTTATAGTTATTATAGTTGTTATAGTTGTTATAGTTGTTATAGTTATAGTTATTATAGTTGTTATAGTTGTTATAGTTGTTATAGTTATAGTTATTATAGTTGTTATAGTTATAGTTATTATAGTTATTATAGTTGTTACATTATAGTTATTATAAATTATTATAGTTGTTATAGTTATAGCTTATTATAGTTGTTATAGTTGTTATAGTTGTTATAGTTATAGTTATTATAGTTGTTATAGTTATAGTTATTATAGTTGTTATAGTTGTTATAGTTATAGTTGTTATAGTTATTATAGTTGTTATAGTTGTTATAGTTGTTATAGTTATTATAGTTATTATAGTTGTTATAGTTGTTATAGTTATAGTTGTTATAGTTGTTATAGTTGTTATAGTTGTTATAGTTATAGTTGTTATAGTTGTTATAGTTATTATAATTATTATAGTTATTATAGTTGTTATAGTTATAGTTGTTATAGTTGTTATAGTTGTTATAGTTATAGTTATTATAGTTGTTATAGTTGTTATAGTTGTTATAGTTATAGTTGTTATAGTTATAGTTATTATAGTTGTTATAGTTGTTATAGTTATAGTTGTTATAGTTGTTATAGTTGTTATAGTTGTTATAGTTATAGTTGTTATAGTTATTATAGTTGTTATAGTTATAGTTGTTATAGTTATAGTTGTTATAGTTGTTATAGTTGTTATAGTTATAGTTATTATAGTTGTTATAGTTGTTATAGTTATAGTTGTTATAGTTGTTATAGTTATTATAGTTGTTATAGTTATAGTTGTTATAGTTGTTATAGTTGTTATAGTTATAGTTGTTATAGTTGTTTTAGTTGTTATGGTTATAGTTGTTATAGTTGTTATAGTTGTTATAGTTATAGTTGTTATAGTTCTTATAGTTCTTATAGTTCTTATAGTTATAGTTGTTATAGTTATAGTTGTTATAGTTATTATAGTTGTTATAGTTATTGTTTTTTTATTTTTTATTGTTGTTATAGTTATTGTTATTATAGTTGTTATAGTTGTTATAGTTATAGTTGTTATAGCTGTTATAGTTATAGTTATTATAGTTGTTATAGCTGTTATAGTTGTTATAGTTATAGTTATAGTTGTTATAGTTTATAGCTATTATAGCTTATAGTTGTTATATAGTTGTTGTTATAGTTGTTATAGTTATATATAGCCGTATAGTTGTTATATTATAGTTGTTATAGTTGTTATAGTTATAGTTATTATAGTTGTTATAGTTGTTATAGTTATAGTTGTTATAGTTGTTATAGTTATAGTTGTTATAGTTGTTATAGTTATTATAGTTGTTATAGTTATAGTTATTATAGTTGTTATAGTTGTTATAGTTGTTATAGTTGTTATAGTTATTATAGTTGTTATAGTTGTTATAGTTATAGTTGTTATAGTTGTTATAGTTATAGTTGTTATAGTTGTTATAGTTGTTATAGTTGTTATAGTTGTTATAGTTGTTATAGTTATAGTTGTTATAGTTATTATAGTTGTTATAGTTATAGTTATTATAGTTGTTATAGTTGTTATAGTTGTTATAGTTATAGTTGTTATAGTTGTTATAGTTGTTATAGTTATAGTTGTTATAGTTGTTATAGTTATTATAGTTGTTATAGTTATTATAGTTGTTATAGTTCTTATAGTTGTTATAGTTCTTATAGTTATTATAGTTGTTATAGTTGTTATAGTTGTTATAGTTATAGTTATAGTTATTATAGTTCTTATAGTTCTTATAGTTCTTATAGTTATAGTTATAGTTGTTATAGTTGTTATAGTTATAGTTATTATAGTTGTTATAGTTCTTATAGTTCTTATAGTTATAGTTATCGTTATAGTTCTTATAGTTCTTATAGTTCTTATAGTTATAGTTATAGTTATCGGTATAGTTCTTATAGTTCTTATAGTTCTTATAGTTATAGTTATAGTTATCGTTATAGTTCTTATAGTTCTTATAGTTCTTATAGTTATAGTTATAGTTATCGTTATAGTTCTTATAGTTCTTATAGTTCTTATAGTTATAGTTATAGTTATCGGTATAGTTCTTATAGTTCTTATAGTTATAGTTATAGTTATCGTTATAGTTCTTATAGTTCTTATAGTTCTTATAGTTATAGTTATAGTTATCGTTATAGTTGTTATAGTTCTTATAGTTCTTATAGTTATAGTTATAGTTATCGTTATAGTTCTTATAGTTCTTATAGTTATAGTTATAGTTATCGTTATAGTTCTTATAGTTCTTATAGTTATAGTTATAGTTATCGGTATAGTTCTTATAGTTCTTATAGTTCTTATAGTTATAGTTATAGTTATCGTTATAGTTCTTATAGTTCTTATAGTTCTTATAGTTATAGTTATAGTTATCGTTATAGTTCTTATAGTTCTTATAGTTATAGTTATAGTTATCATTATAGTTCTTATAGTTCTTATAGTTCTTATAGTTATAGTTATAGTTATCGTTATCGTTATCGTTATAGTTGTTATAGTTGTTATAGTTCTTATAGTTCTTATAGTTATAGTTATCGTTATAGTTCTTATAGTTCTTATAGTTCTTATAGTTATAGTTATAGTTATCGTTATCGTTATCGTTATAGTTGTTATAGTTGTTATAGTTCTTATAGTTATAGTTATAGTTGTTATAGTTGTTATAGTTATAGTTATCGTTATAGTTCTTATAGTTATAGTTATCATTATAGTTAGTACAGAGGAAGAGTTATAAAGATATAAATATAGCTCATCACGGTAGTAATCTCATAGTTTCCGGTTTCAGTTCGTCGTAAATAAAGACAGTTTTGTCACAGTCAGACTCGTTTAGTTCATCTTCATGTGGGATTGCCACAGATCTCTATATTAGATAAAGGCTGTAAATGTTCACAGATTAAATGTCGACCATTTAAACTGCACAAATCTCTCAGTCGGCGCTGATATCGACATTACCAAATAGATTTTTAATGTGAATTCTAGAGTCCGTTCCTTCTGTTTCCTCCAGGACCAGAACGTTCGTGCTGCTCAGTCGTTTCACTGATGCTCGTCATCGTTTCCTTTAAGTTTTCGTCTTTCTTCCCTCGATCGTTGGGGATAAATTCTTCGTGAACAGAATCTGTTCTTTGTTCCTTGTTGGATGAAGATTTGGTGTTGGGGCAGATTTATGAAGCTGCTCAAAAATATGACACACTTTTCCACAGGGATTTTACCGTAGAAAAGAATTGACAGGAAGTGACGCGACTCAACATGGCGGCACTTCCTGTTGTGATAATCGTCTGTTATTATTCATCCTGTTCAGACTTAAGGAGGAGGAGAGGAGGAGAAGGAGGAGGAGGAGGAGAGGAGGAAGGAGAGGAGGAAGGAGAGGAGGAGGAGGAGAGGAGGAAGGAGAGGAGGAGAGGAGGAAGGAGAGGAGGAGGAGGAGAGGAGGAAGGAGAGGAGGAGGAGAGGAGGAGGAGGAGGAGAGGAGGAAGGAGAGGAGGAGGAGGAGAGGAGGAAGGAGAGGAGGAGGAGAAGGAGGAGGAGAGGAGAAGGAGGAGAGGAGGAGGAGGAGGAAGGAGAGGAGGAGGAGAAGGAGGAGGAGAGGAGAAGGAGGAGAGGAGGAGGAGGAGGAAGGAGAGGAGGAGGAGGAGAGGAGGAGGAGGAGGAGGAGGATTGAGGCCAAGGACAGAGCGTCTCTTGGGGCTCAGCTGCCCTGAAATAAACCAGGAAACACCAGGAG
Source organism: Odontamblyopus lacepedii (assembly GCA_034769755.1). Lineage (NCBI taxonomy): Eukaryota > Metazoa > Chordata > Actinopteri > Gobiiformes > Gobiidae > Odontamblyopus > Odontamblyopus lacepedii. The sequence goes on along the minus strand of CM068349.1, from coordinate 46,267,346 downwards.
GAAATTCTACAAATACAAATCCTGTAAATCGTATATTTACGTTGAAACTTTATTTTGAAAAGTGTTTTTCGTTTGTTTTCATATTTTGAATCTTTCAGTTTTAAACGGTTCAGATTCACGTTTAGAGTCGAGAGAAGAGAGAGGGAGGAGGAGAGAGAGAGGGAGGAGGAGAGAGAGGAGAGGAGGAGAGAGAGGGAGGAGGAGAGAGAGGAGAGGAGAGAGAGAGGGAGGAGGAGAGAGAGGGAGGAGGAGAGAGGAGAGGAGGAGAGAGAGGGAGGAGGAGAGAGAGGAGAGGAGAGAGAGAGGGAGGAGGAGAGAGAGGAGAGGAGAGAGAGGGAGGAGGAGAGAGGAGAGGAGGAGAGAGAGGGAGGAGGAGAGAGAGAGGGAGGAGGAGAGAGAGGGAGGAGGAGAGAGGAGAGGAGGAGAGAGAGGGAGGAGGAGAGAGAGAGGGAGGAGGAGAGAGAGGGAGGAGGAGAGAGGAGAGGAGGAGAGAGAGGGAGGAGGAGAGAGAGGAGAGGAGAGAGAGAGGGAGGAGGAGAGAGGAGAGGAGGAGAGAGGAGAGGAGGAGAGAGAGGGAGGAGGAGAGAGGAGAACAAGAGTTCTTCCTTTTATTCTTTCGTTCTTTCTTTCGTTCTTATTCCATCTCCATCTCTCTGTTCCAGATTTATTCTAATATAAAACTGTGAATCTGCTCCTTTTTCCTCTAAAATGCTTCACAGACTTAATCCACAGAATGAAGATGTAAAAGTGCTGAGAACAGTTATTTCTTCATGTCGTCTGCACTGAAACGGAGCAAAGGATCATGGTCTATGTAGTTCCCTCTGTTTTCTGCACTGAAACAGAGCAAAGGATCATGGTCTATGTAGTTCCCTCTGTTTTCTGCACTGAAACAGAGCAAAGGATCATGGTCTATGTAGTTCCCTCTGTTTTTAGCTCTTTCTGCATCAGGACTGTTCATTGAAGCAAAGACACTCGGGGTTCAGGACATTGTGACGCTCCAGATTATTGGACCTTGGCCCAGATTATTTCTCCATGTTTCCGTTATTCCCTCGTCTCCCTGTAGGAGTCTGTGCGTCTGTCTGAGTTTTACTCACATCTTCTGACGATGTTCTGATGTTTTCTTCAGATGTTCTCACCTGTTCACCAGACCTTTATCTTCCCTGGTGCAGAACACTCCGGTTCAGAGGATCCACCCTCAGGACTCGTTTATCCCAGACTCTCAAATCCATTTCCTCCCTGGATTAATTTAAAACACAAAACAAACCCAGATTTGTACTGATCTTTAATCTCTGAAGGTCCTGGTGCCTGTGCTCCACTGAGCACCGCAAAAAAGCATTTTCCACCAGAGTTAAACTCACTTGAATTAAACAGATTCATCTTAAAAGACCAATTTTAAGATTTTTTTACTTAATAACATGAGATTTTTTTTACTTGTTTCAGGATTTTCATCCTGATTTCTCTTATCTGGATATTACAATTTATTCTAAGCACTTTTTATATGAACTCAGTCCAGGTTCAGTCTCTTTAACACTGGGAAAAAAACAATCTGTAGGTAAATTAAAATGACTTAAATTAAGAACATTTGACTTTATTTGAGCAGATTGAACTTGACAAGTGAAATAATCGACCAGTGGAATAAGTGTTTTTCTCTTCATTTAAGCAACATTTGATTTCATTTCTTATTTTAAGTGTAGTAAGATGTGTTTTTATATTGTAAGTGCTAAATCGTACTGCACTGGCCGATCATTTTACTGTCAAGTGAAATTTACACAAATGATGGTAAAACTTTCTTAATCCAAGTCGTTTTAGCTTTTAGACTAGATTTTGTTTTTTTGCAGTGAACTTCCTTCTCAAACCAATAAGGGGAAAAATCTGTCCATAAACACTTGAAACTCGTGTTTTCTGATTCATATTTCGTCTTGTTTTAAGAAAATTTGGTAAGTGTAAATTTCTTTTCTGCACTGACAGAAAATTTCACTTAAAATAGGACATTTTTACCTCAAAATTGGTATTTTTTTCGTATTTTTTGATGGGCCTTTTTTGCTGCGTGGTGATAAACTGAGGTTTACGGGGAGGTGATCTGAGGCCCTGAAGCTCTCCTCAGTCTCTCCCGCACACTGGGGTTTTCTGCCTGTTTGAACTGTTTTACACGTGCAGATAAATGTAAATGTGAGTTTGATCCACAGACGAGCAGGTTTTATGCTTTTATTCATGTTCAAATGTGTTTCCTGATGTGTCTTCTCCTCTGACTTCTCCTCATCGTTTCACACTCAGATATAACGACATTTGCACGTCTGTCCTCAGGAACAGGGAAACCCGAAGCGGAAACCTGCACTTCACAGTTTCTCTGATTTTATTTCAGCAAATATAAAGTTCAGAGAAAAAACCTGTTCAAGACACAAGAGTCCTGCTGTTCACAAGGTCAAATATTTCCCCTTTTCCCATTTAGACCTGGTTTAGACCTGGTTTAGACCTGGTTTAGTCCTGGTTTAGCCCTGGTTTAGCCCTGGTTTAGTCCTGGTTTAGCCCTGGTTTAGACCTGGTTTAGTCCTGGTTTAGCCCTGGTTTAGCCCTGGTTTAGTCCTGGTTTAGCCCTGGTTTAGTCCTGGTTTAGCCCTGGTTTAGCCCTGGTTTAGTCCTGGTTTAGCCCTGGTTTAGCCCTGGTTCAGTCCCGGTTTAGACCTGGTTTAGTCCTGGTTTAGTCCCGGTTTAGTCCTGGTTCAGTCCTGGTTTAGCCCTGGTTTAGCCCTGGTTTAGTCCTGGTTTAGCCCTGGTTTAGCCCTGGTTCAGTCCCGGTTTAGACCTGGTTTAGTCCTGGTTTAGTCCCGGTTTAGTCCTGGTTCAGTCCTGGTTCAGTCCTGATTCAGTCCTGGTTTAGTCCCAGTTTAGTCCTGGTTTAGTCCTGGTTTAGACCTGGTTTAGTCCTGGTTTAGCCCTGGTTTAGTCCTGGTTTAGCCCTGGTTTAGTCCTGGTTTAGCCCTGGTTTAGCCCTGGTTCAGTCCCGGTTTAGACCTGGTTTAGTCCTGGTTTAGTCCTGGTTTAGTCCCGGTTCAGTCCTGGTTCAGTCCTGATTCAGTCCTGGTTTAGTCCCAGTTTAGTCCTGGTTTAGTCCTGGTTTAGACCTGGTTTAGTCCCGGTTTTGTCCCGGTTTAGTCCCGGTTTAGTCCCGGTTTAGTCCTGATTCAGTCCTAATTCAGTCCTGGTTTAGTCCTGGTTTAGTCCCGGTTTAGACCCGGTTTAGTCCCGGTTTAGACCCGGTTTAGTCCCGGTTTAGACCCGGTTTAGTCCCGGTTTAGTCCCGGTTCAGTCCCGGTCTGTGACACCTTGAGGATCCTTGTCTCGTGTCTGGAGCTCGGGATGGTTCGGTCCGGGAGGGTCGTACTGCGCATGTCTCCGCTCCAAACTCGCTCCTCCGGGAAAATCCGCGGCCCCAAAACCCGGACGCACATTTCAGACCCGGTCCCGGTCCGTCCGCGCGCCCGGTGCCCGCTCCCGCCGCCGTTCCGCCGCTCTCCCGCGGGGCCCCAGTCCCGGTCCCCCCCCTCCCGGAGCCGGTGGTGCGCTCCGCCGTGCCTCCCCGCTCCGCTCCCCGCGCTCGGTCACTCTGAGGCGGTGTGTTCGCGGTGTGACGGTCGGAGCTCCGGTCTGGACTTTCCCTCCCGCTGCGATGGACACGTACCTGTTTTTGGTTTCGCTTTTGTCCGTCCTCGCGCGCCCAGGTGAGTGCACGTGGAGCCGAGGTTTTTTTTTTTATTGTTTGTTATTTTTGTTGTTGTTGTTTTTTTTGGCGCCTTTTCCACGCGGATTACGCACGTGAAAATCCGTCTTTGTGAAACAGGTTATGGCGCCACTGTTGGGGACGAGGCTCCGAAACCACGAGGACGCGCCGAACCACCGAACCACCGGACCACCCGCGCGCTCAACGTTCACGTGTTGTTCGTTTTCGTTTTGCTTGTTCTGCTTGTGCTAAAGCTCCCGGATCAAACACAAACTGACCCCGTGAGCTGTAAGTCCTGTTCTGATGTCCCAGCTGGTTTCGGGAACTCTTTATTATTCGTCGGTCTACACCTGCAAAGCTCCAGACGCCCGGTTCCACCTCGTGATGTCATGAAGTGCACAGCTCCTTTGACCTTTAGTTCAGTGAGGAAAACCCAACTCCAGGCGTAAAGAACAGTGCGATACAGACCCTGTAACGGTTCCTCTACGTTCTTTATTCTGTGGAAATCGGACGCTTCTCTTGTTTCTCGTCGCTTCTCGCTGCTTCTCGTCGCTTCTTGTCGTTTCTCGTTGCTTTTTGTCGCTTCTCGCTGTTTCTTGACGCTTCTCGCTGTTTCTCGTCGCTTCTTGTCGTTTCTCGTTGCTTTTTGTCGCTTCTCGCTGTTTCTTGTTGCTTCTCGCTGTTTCTCGTCGCTTTTTGTCGCTTCTCTTGTTTCTTGTCACTTCTCGTCGCTGGCAGCTTCGCTAAGCTAGCTTAGGTAAACCTTGTTGCTGCTTCTTATTAAGCTTCTCAGATGTTTCTCGCTTAAATGCCTTCTTGTAAACTTCTCTTGTTTCTAAATCACTTCTAAATAAAGCTATAAGTAAACTTCTGGTTGCTTCTCGCTGCTTCTCGCTGCTTCTCGCTGCTTCTTGTTGCTTCTCGCTGCTTCTTGTCGCTTCTCTTGTTTCTCGTCACTTCTCGTCGCTTCTCGTCGCTTCTTGTTGCTTCTCGCTGCTTCTCGTTGCTTCTTGTTGCTTCTCGCTGCTTCTCGCTGCTTATAGCTGCTTCTTGTAAACTTCTTGTTGCTTCTCGCTGCTTCTCGCTTCTTGTAAACGCTTCTAGGTAAACTATATAAACTTCTTGTCGCTTCTCGCTGCTTCTCGCTGCTTCTCGTCGCTTCTTGTTGCTTCTCGCTGCTTCTCGCTGCTTCTTGTCGCTTCTCGTCGCTTCTCGTCGCTTCTTGTTGCTTCTCGCTGCTTCTCGCTGCTTCTCGTCGCTTCTTGTCGCTTCTCGTCGCTTCTCGTCGCTTCTTGTTGCTTCTCGCTGCTTCTCGCTGCTTCTTGTCGCTTCTCGCTGCTTCTCGTCGCTTCTCGCTGCTTCTCGTCGCTTCTTGTCGTTTCTCGTTGCTTTTTGTCGCTTCTCGCTGTTTCTCGACGCTTCTCGCTGCTTCTCGCTGTTTCTCGTCGCTTTTTGTCGCTTCTCTTGTTTCTTGTCACTTCTCGTCGCTTCTTGTCGCTTCTCGCTGCTTCTCGTCGCTTGTTGCTGCTTCTTGTCGCTTCTCGATGTTTCTCGTCGCTTCTTGTCGCTTCTCTTGTTTCTCGTCACTTCTCGTCGCTTCTCGTCGCTTCTTGTTGCTTCTCGCTGCTTCTCGCTGCTTCTCGTTGCTTCTCGCTGCTTCTCGCTGCTTCTTGTCGCTTCTTGTTGCTTCTCGCTGCTTCTCGCTGCTTCTTGTAAACTATAGGTAAACTAGTCGCTTCTTGTTGCTTCTCGATGCTTCTAGCTGCTTCTTGTAAACTATAGTAAACTATAGGTAAACTTCTTGTTGCTTCTCGCTATAAGCTGCTTCTTGTAAACTATAGGTCGCTATAGGTAAACTATTGTTGCTTCTCGCTGCTTCTCGCTGCTTCTTGTCTATAGAGTAAAGCTATAGTAAGCTTCTTGTTGCTTCTCGCTGCTTCTCGCTGCTTCTCGCTGCTTCTCGTCGCTTTTGTAAACTTCTCTTGTTTCTTGTCACTTCTAAGCTTTCTTGCTTCTAAGCTGCTTCGCCTAAATTTGTTGCTGCTTCTTGTCGCTTCTCGATGTTTCTCGTCGCTTCTTGTCGCTTCTCTTGTTTCTCGTCACTTCTCGTCGCTTCTTGTTGCTTCTCGCTGCTTCTCGTTGCTTCTTGTTGCTTCTCGCTGCTTCTCGCTGCTTCTTGTCGCTTCTTGTTGCTTCTCGCTGCTTCTCGTTGCTTCTTGTTGCTTCTCGCTGCTTCTCGCTGCTTCTTGTCGCTTCTTGTTTGCTTCGCTGCTTCTAAACTGCTTCTTGTAAACTATAAATTAGCTATAAGTAAGCTTCTTGTTGCTTCTCGCAGCTATAAACAGCTGCTTCTTGTAAGCTTCTAATTAAACTATAGGTAAACTATTGTTGGCTTCTCGCTGCTATAGCTGGCCTTCTTGTAGGCTATAGTTGCTATAGGTAAACTTCTTGTTTGCTATCTCGCTGCTATCTGGCTATCTGGCTATGAGTAAACTATAGGTAAGCTTCTTGTTGGCCTATAGGTAAACTATAGTAAGCTTCTTGTTTGGCTTCTGCTTCTGGATTTGGCTTTGTTTGGCTGGCTAAACTCTTCGCTGCTTCTTGTAAACTATAGGCTGGCTATTTGTAAACTATAAACAGCTATAAACTGCTGTCTTGTCACTTAGGTAAGCTTCTTGTTTGGCTTCTTGCTATAGGTAAACTATAGTAAACTTCTTGACCTTCTAGAGGTAAACTTCTTGTTTGCTTCTCGCTGCTTCTATAGGTGGCTGTCTTGTAAACTAGCTGGCCTATGAGCTTAAACATGGCTGCTTCTGGCTGCTTCTTATGTAAACTATAAGCTGCTTCACGCTGCGTCTTGTCACTTCTCGTTGCTTCTCGCTGCTTCTCGTATAGCTTCTTGTCGCTATCGCTGGCTAGGTAAACTTCTTGTCACTTCATTAGGCTATTTGGCCTCGCTGCTTCTAGCTTCTCGTAAAGCTGTTTGTCGCTTCTCGCTGGCTATAGGTAAACTAGTGCTTCTCGTCGCTTCTTGTCGCTTCTCGCTGCTTCTTGTCACTTCTCGTTGCTTCTCGCTGCTTCTCGTCGCTTCTTGTCGCTTCTCGCTGCTTCTCGTCGCTTCTTGTCGCTTCTCGTCGCTTCTTGTCACTTCTCGTTGCTTTTTGTCGCTTCTCGCTGTTTCTCGACGCTTCTCGCTGCTTCTCGCTGTTTCTCGTCGCTTTTTGTCGCTTCTCTTGTTTCTTGTCACTTCTCGTCGCTTCTTGTCGCTTCTCGCTGTTTCTCGACGCTTCTTGTTGCTTCTCGCTGTTTCTCGACGCTTCTTGTTGCTTCTCGCTGTTTCTCGTCGCTTCTTGTCGCTTCTCGCTGTTTCTCGACGCTTCTTGTTGCTTCTCGCTGTTTCTCGTCGCTTTTTGTCGCTTCTCTTGTTTCTTGTCACTTCTCTTGTTTCTTGTCACTTCTCGTTGCTTTTTGTCGCTTCTCGCTGTTTCTCGACGCTTCTCGCTGCTTCGCTGTTTTCGCTATAGTAAACTTCGCTGCTTCTCGCTGCTTCGCTGCTTCTCGTCAAACTATCGCTGCTTCGTAAACTTCTTGTCGTTTCTCGTTGCTTTTTGTCGCTTCTCGCTGTTTCTCGACGCTTCTCGCTGCTTCTCGCTGTTTCTCGTCGCTTTTTGTCGCTTCTCTTGTTTGTCACTTCTCGTCGCTTCTTGTCGCTTCTCGCTGCTTCTCGTCGCTTGTTGCTGCTTCTTGTCGCTTCTCGATGTTTCTCGTCGCTTCTTGTCGCTTCTCGCTGCTTCTCGTCGCTTGTTGCTGCTTCTTGTCGCTTCTCTTGTTTCTCGTCACTTCTCGTCGCTTCTCGTCGCTTCTTGTTGCTTCTCGCTGCTTCTCGCTGCTTCTCGTTGCTTCTTGTTGCTTCTCGCTGCTTCTCGCTGCTTCTTGTCGCTTCTTGTTGCTTCTCGCTGCTTCTCGCTGCTTCTTGTCGCTTCTCGTCGCTTCTCGTCGCTTCTTGTTGCTTCTCGCTGCTTCTCGCTGCTTCTCGTTGCTTCTTGTTGCTTCTCGCTGCTTCTCGCTGCTTCTTGTAAACTCTTGTTGCTTCTAAGCTGCTTCTCGCTGCTTTAAGCTGCTTCTTGTCTGGCTTCTTGTTTGGCTAAGCTTCGCTATAAGCTGCTTCTTAATAAACTAAGTCGCTTATAAATTGCTTCTTGTTGCTTCGCTGCTTCTAAGCTGCTTCGTTGCTTCTCGCTGCTTCTCGCTGCTTCTCGCTGCTTCTTGTAAACTTCTCGCTGCTTCTCGCTGCTTCTTGTCACTTCTAAATGGCTTCTTGTTTAGCTATCTCGCTTTAGCTATCAGCTGCTTCTTGTAAACTACTCGCTGTTTCTCGTTCTTCTTGTAGAAACTATAGGTAAACTATAAGTAAACTATAAGTCGCTTCTTGTTGCTTCGCTGCTTCTCGTTACTTCTTGTTGCTTCTCATGCTTCTCGCTGCTTCTTGTAAAGCTATAACACTTCTTATGTAAACTATAAGCTGCTTCTTGTAAACTATAAGCTGCTTCTTGTTTGCTTCTCAAGCTGCTTCTTGTCGCTTCTCGTCGCTTCTTGTTTGGCTATAAGCTGCTTATAAGTAAGCTATAGTAAACTCTTGTCAAACTATAAGTAAAGCTTCTTGTTTAGCTATAAGCTCAGCTATAAGCTGCTTCTTATTAAACTATAAGCTGCTTCTTGTTGCTTCTAACTGCTTCTTGTCACTTCTAGTAAGCTTGTTTATTCTAAACGCTGCTTCTATAGTAAACTATTTGTCGCAATATAATCGTCGCTTCTTGTTGCTTCTCGCTGCTTCTCGTTGCTTCTTGTTGCTTCTCGCTGCTTCTCGCTGCTTCTTGTCGCTTCTCGCTGCTTCTTGTCGCTTCTCGCTGCTTCTTGTCGCTTCTCGCTGCTTCTTGTCGCTTCTCGCTGCTTCTTGTTGCTTCTCGCTGCTTCTGTAGCTATAGGTGGCTATCTTGTTTGGCTTCATTAGCTTTGGCCTATGCTGCTTCTCGTAAACTATAGTCGCTTCTTGTCCTTCTTGTTGCTTCTTGTCACTTCTTGTTTGCTTCTCAGCTAGGCTTCGTCGCTTTTAAACTTCTAAGCTGCTTCTAAAGTAAACTGTCTTGTCGTCGCTATACGCTGCTTCTTGTTGCTTCTCGCTGCTTCTAAATAAACTTCTTGTGAAGCTTCGCTGCTATAGGTAAACTTGTTGTTTGCTTCTCGCTGCTTCTCGCTGCTTCTCGCTGCTTCTTGTCGCTTCTCGCTGCTTCTCGCTGCTTCTTGTCACTTCTCGTCGCTTCTTGTTGCTTCTCGCTGCTTCTCGTCGCTTCTCGTCGCTTCTTGTCGCTTCTCGTCGCTTCTTGTTGCTTCTCGCTGCTTCTAGAGTAAAGCTCTTGTCGCTTAAACTGCTTCTCGTCGCTATCGCTGCTTCTCGTCGCTTCTTGTCGCTTCTAGCTGCTTCTCGTCGCTTCTTGTCACTTCTCGTTTGGCTATAAACTCGCTGCTTCTCGCTTCTTGTCGCTATGCTTCTATAAGTCGCTTCTTGTCACTTCTCATCGTATTAGGCTACTTGTGAAAGCTTCTGCTTCGTCGCTTCTTGCTTCGCTTCGCTTTAAACTACTCGCTGCTTCTCGCTGCTTCTTGTCGCTTCTCGCTGCTTCTCGCTGCTTCTTGTCACTTCTCGTTGCTTCTCGCTGCTTCTCGTCGCTTCTTGTCGCTTCTCGCTGCTTCTCGTCGCTTCTTGTCGCTTCTCGTCGCTTCTTGTAAACTTCTTCGCTGCTTCGTTGCTTTTTGTAAGCTTCTCGCTGTTTCTCGGCTGCTTCTTGCTGCTTCTCGCTGTTTCAAATCGCTTTTGTCGCTTCTCTTGTTTCTTGTCACTTCTCGTAAAGCTTCTTGTCGCTTCTCGCTGTTTTCTCGGCCTTCTTGTTGCTTCGCTGTTTCTCGGCAGCTTCTTGTTGCTTCGCTGTTTCTAAATAAGCTTCTTGTAAACTTCTCGCTGTTTCTCGACGCTTCTCGCTGCTTCTCGCTGTTTTCTGCGCTAAACTTGTAAACTTCGCTGCTTCTCGCTGCTTCGCTGCTTCTCGGTAAACTTCGCTGCTTCTAAATGCGCTTCTTGTCGTTTCTCGTTGCTTTTTGTCGCTTCTCTTGTTTAATGTCACATCTCGTCGCTTATTGTCGCTTCTAAACACTTCTGAAATAAACATTTGCTGCTTCTTATTAAACTACTCGATGTTTCTCGTCGCTTCTTGACGCTTCTCGCTGCTTCTCGTCGCTTGTTGCTGCTTCTTGTCGCTTCTCTTGTTTCTCGTCACTTCTTGTCACTTCTCGTCGCTTCTTGTTGCTTCTCGCTGCTTCTCGCTGCTTCTCGTTGATTCTTGTTGCTTCTCGCTGCTTCTCGCTGCTTTTTGTCGCTTCTCTTGTTTCTTGTCACTTCTCGTCGCTTCTTGTCGCTTCTCGCTGCTTCTCGTCGCTTGTTGCTGCTTCTTGTCGCTTCTTGTCGCTTCTCTTGTTTCTCGTCACTTCTCGTAAATAACTAAATCAAACTTCTTGTAAACTTCTCGATGTTTCTCGTAAACTTCTTGTAAACTATAAGCTGCTTCTAATTAAACTTGTTGCTGCTTCTTGTAGGCTTCTTGTGCTTCTCTTGTTTTCTAGTCTTCTTCATTAAACCTAGGTAAACTGTTGTTGCTTCTCGCTGCTTCTCGCTGCTATGAGTCGCTACTTAGTAAACTTCTGGCTGCTTCTCGCTAACTGCTTCTTGTCTTCTCGTGCCGCTATAGGTCGCTACTTGTTGCTTCTCGCTGCTTCTCGCTGCTTCTTGTCGCTTCGTAAGCTATAAGCTTCTTGTTGCTTCTACTGCTTCTCGCTGCTTCTGGTTGCTTCTTGTTGCTTCTCAGTGCTTAAACTCGTAGAAGCTTCTTGTAAACTTCGCTGCTTCTCATTAAACTTCTTGTCACTTCTCGTAAACTTCTTGTAAACTATAAGCTGCTTCTTGTCACTTCGTTGCTTCTCGCTGCTTCTATAGAGTAAGCTTCTTGTCGCTTCTCGCTGCTTCTCGTCGCTTCTTGTCGCTTCTCGTCGCTTCTTGTCACTTCTCGTTGCTTTTTGTCGCTTCTCGCTGTTTCTCGACGCTTCTCGCTGCTTCTCGCTGTTTCTCGTCGCTTTTTGTCGCTTCTCTTGTTTCTTGTCACTTCTCGTCGCTTCTTGTCGCTTCTCGATGTTTCTCGTCGCTTCTTGTCGCTTCTCTTGTTTCTCGTCCTTCTAAATACGGCTTCTATAGAGTAAAGCTTCTTGTTGCTTCTCGCTGCTTCTAACTGCTTCTATAAACTAGCTTCTTGTCGCTTCGCTGCTTCTCGCTGCTTCTTGTCGCTTCTCGAAGCTTCTAAGCTCTTCTTTGGTTCTTCTGCTTCAGCTCGCTGCTTCTTGTGAAGCTTCTAAATCGGCTTCTCGTCGCTTCTTGTTGCTTCTCGCTGCTTCTCGCTGCTTCTCGTCGCTTCTTGTCGCTTCTGGGTAAACTTCGTCGCTTCTTGTCAAACTCTGCTGCTTCTAGTAAGCTTCTTGTCACTTCTCGTAAACTTCTTGTGGCTTCGCTGCTTCTTGTCACTTCTAGTTGCTTCTGCTTCTATGAAGCTTCTTGTCGCTTCTCGCTGCTTCTCGTCGCTTCTTGTCGCTTCTCGTCGCTTCTTGTCACTTCTCGGTGCTTATTGTAGCTTCTCGATGTTTCTCGACGCTTCTCGCTGCTTCTCGCTGTTTCTCGTCGCTTTTTGTCGCTTCTCTTGTTTCTTGTCACTTCTCGTCGCTTCTTGTCGCTTCTCGATGTTTCTCGTCGCTTCGTGTCGCTATCTTGTTTCATAGTCACTTCTGTAAACTATAGGTAAAGCTTCTTGTTGCTTCTCGCTGCTTCTCGCTGCTTCTCGTTGCTTCTTGTTGCTTCTCGCTGCTTCTTGTCGCTTCTTGTCGCTTCTCGCTGCTTCTCGTCGCTTCTTGTCACTTCTCGTTGCTTCTCGCTGCTATAAGTAAACTTCTTGTAAGCTAAGCTGCTTCGCTGCTTCTATAGGTAGCTTCTTGTCGCTTAGGTAAGCTATTGTAAACTATAAGCTGCTTCTAAATCGCTTGTAAACTATAAGCTAGCTATCGTCAACTTCTTGTAAACTATAGGTAAACTATAGGTAAACTATCGTCAGTCTTCTTGTTGCTTCTAAGCTGCTTCGCTGCTTCTTGTCGCTTCGTCGTCCTTCCTCGTAAGCTTCTTGTTGCTTCTCACTGCTTCGCTGCTTCTCGTTGGCTTCTCGCTGCTATAAGCTGCTTCTCTGCTTCTTATTAAACTATAAACGCTGCTTCTTGTCGCTTCTGCGCTGCTATCTCGCTCTTCTTGTCACTTCGTCGCTTCTTGTTTTTGTCGCTGTGTATAACTGGCTCAGCTATAGTCGCTTCTTGTAAGCTTAAACAGCTATAAGTAAGCTTCTATAAGCTGCTTCGCTGCTTCTTGATAAACTATATGCTGCTTCTATTTCTTGTCACTTCTCGTTGCTTCTCTATAGCTAAGCTATAATTCTTTGTCGCTATAGAAACATTCTGTAAACTGCGAAGCTATAGGTCGCTGGTGGCCTTGTGAGCTGCTGCTATTCAGCTATAGGCGCTCGCTATAGGCTTCTCGCTGCCTTCGCTGCTAGCTTTTGTCGCTATGGTACTGTCGCTATGTCGCTTGCTTCTGGTAGGCTTGTTTGGCTAACAGCTGGCTGGCTATGAGTGAGCTGTGTAGGCTGGAGCAGGCTATGAGTGGGCTGGCGTTTCGGCTATAGGTCGCTGGCGTAGGCTGGCGTTGGCTATAGCTGGGCTTCTTGGCTTGTCGCTATAAACAGCTATGGCTAGCTGCTGTATGGTCGCTTTGTGGCGCTTGCTGGGTCGCTTCTGGCTGGCTATGGCTGGCTGAGTGCTGTTGTAGAGCTTCTGTCGCTTCTTGTCGCTTCTAGGTAAACTATTCTGTCGCTTAAAGCTGCTTCTGTAAACTTGTTGCTGCTTCTCTTGTTTCTCGTCACTTCTCGTCGCTTCTTGTCGCTTCTCGCTGCTTCTTGTCGCTTCTCGCTGCTTCTCGTCGCTTCTTGTCGCTTCTCTTGTTTCTAAATCACTTCGCTGCTTCTAAGTAAGCTTCTTGTCGCTTCTCGCTGCTTCTAAATAAGCTTGTTGCTGCTTCTTGTCTTCTGATGTTTCTAAATAAAGCTTCTTGTCGCTTCTGCTGCTTCATAAGTAAACTGTTGCTGCTTCTTATTAAACTATCTTGTTTCTAAATCACTTCTTGTAAGCTATCTTGTCGCTTCTAAGCTGCTTCGTGGTTTCGTCACTTCTTGTCGCTTCTTGTCGCTTCTCTTGTTTCTCGTCACTTCTTGTCGCTTCTTGTCGCTTCTCTTGTTTCTCGTCACTTCTCGTCGCTTCTTGACGCTTCTCGCTGTTTCTCGTCGTTTCTCGACGCTTCTTGTCGCTTCTCGCTGTTTCTCGTCGTTTCTCGACGCTTCTTGTCGCTTCTCGCTGCTTCTCGTCGTTTCTCGTCACT
>CM068349.1:46244057-46246557 GCA_034769755.1 Odontamblyopus lacepedii | reverse complement strand
GCGGTCGGTTTGCAGTAACGTGATTATAGACACAGGCTGCACAATGACACATACACAAACATACACAAACCCCCCGTGTTTTGTCCCAGGAGCTGTTTCAGGGACGGGAAAGAAACGAGGGCAGAAAAAATGTAAAAACGTAAATAGTTTCTCTTGTGTGTCTCCTGTGTGTGAAGTTATTAAAGAAATTAGTTTCTTTCTCTGACCTGAACTCATTCTACAACAGCCCAAGTCGTCCAGGACAAAAACGAGCAACAAATGGCTCAGGTATTTAAGGGTTAATATCATATCATAAACTGTAATATTATATAAGATAATATGATTGCTGCCAAAAATATCGCGCTATTAACACGTTAACTCAAAACAATTTTAACGCCGATAATTTTTTTAATCTCGAGATGAACGCTCTTTGTGACCCAGTGCACTAGTTTTGCTGTGGTCACTGCTGTAACGTTAGAAAAACTACAGGACTTGGCTGTAAAACAGGAAGGAAAACAGTTTGTACGAAACTGAGACGTCCTGTTTGGAGGAGGTGAGTCAAAGCACGACACATCTGCACCGATGCCCCCGAGGAAAACACCAAACAGAGTCCACTTCAAAACATACGGAGAATCCACGACAAGGACCACGGACAGCGACACAAACACACGGAGGAGCAGCAGGACCCACGACAAGGACCACGGACAGAGACGCAAACACACGGAGGAGCAGCAGGACCCACGACAAGGACCACGGACAGAGACACAAACACGCGGAGGAGCAGCAGGACCCACGACAAGGACCACGGACAGAGACACAAACACACGGAGGAGCAGCAAGACCCACGACAAGGACCACGGACAGAGACGCAAACACACGGAGGAGCAGCAGGACCCACGACAAGGACCACGGACAGAGACGCAAACACACGGAGGAGCAGCAGGACGCACGACAAGGACCACGGACAGCGACACAAACACACGGAGGAGCAGCAGGACCCGCGACAAGGACCACGGACAGAGACGCAAACACACGGAGGAGCAGCAGGACGCACGACAAGGACCACGGACAGCGACACAAACACACGGAGGAGCAGCAGGACCCGCGACAAGGACCACGGACAGCGACACAAACACACGGAGGAGCAGCAGGACCCACGACAAGGACCACGGACAGAGACACAAACACACGGAGGAGCAGCAGGACGCACGACAAGGACCACGGACAGAGACACAAACACACGGAGGAGCAGCAGGACGCACGACAAGGACCACGGACAGAGACACAAACACACGGAGGAGCAGCAGGACCCACGACAAGGACCACGGATAGAGAGACAAACACGCGGAGGAGCAGCAGGACCCGTGAGAAGGACCACGGATAGAGACACAAACACACGGAGGAGCAGCAGCACCCACGACAAGGACCACGGACAGAGACGCAAACACACGGAGGAGCAGCAGGACCCACGACAAGGACCACGGACAGAGACACAAACACGCGGAGGAGCAGCAGGACCCATGACAAGGACCACGGACAGAGACACAAACACACGGAGGAGCAGCAAGACCCACGACAAGGACCACGGACAGAGACGCAAACACACGGAGGAGCAGCAGGACCCACGACAAGGACCACGGACAGAGACGCAAACACACGGAGGAGCAGCAGGACGCACGACAAGGACCACGGACAGCGACACAAACACACGGAGGAGCAGCAGGACCCGCGACAAGGACCACGGACAGAGACACAAACACACGGAGGAGCAGCAGCACCCACGACAAGGACCACGGACAGAGACACAAACACACGGAGGAGCAGCAGGATCCACGACAAGGACCACGGACAGAGACAAACACACGGAGGAGCAGCAGGACCCACGACAAGGACCACGGATAGAGAGACAAACACGCGGAGGAGCAGCAGGACCCGTGAGAAGGACCACGGATAGAGACACAAACACACGGAGGAGCAGCAGCACCCACGACAAGGACCACGGACAGAGACACAAACACACGGAGGAGCAGCAGGACCCACGACAAGGACCACGGACAGAGACACAAACACACGGAGGAGCAGCAGGACCCACGACAAGGACCACGGACAGAGACACAAACACACGGAGGAGCAGCAGGACCCACGACAAGGACCACGGACAGAGACACAAACACACGGAGGAGCAGCAGGACCCGTGAGAAGGACCACGGACAGAGACACAAACACACGGAGGAGCAGCAGGACCCACGACAAGGACCACGGACAGAGACACAAACACACGGAGGAGCAGCAGGACCCACGACAAGGACCACGGACAGAGACACAAACACACGGAGGAGCAGCAGGACCCGCGACAAGGACCACGGACAGAGACACAAACACAGACTAACTGCAGATACTGGACGTCCCTCAGTCATGACCCTCCTCAGGTCACAGCACATTTCACCCGTTATGAGACTGAACCCTTTAAACCTGCTCTGAACCAGGACTAAACCAGGACTAAACCAGGACTGAACCAGGA
>CM068349.1:46224057-46236557 GCA_034769755.1 Odontamblyopus lacepedii | reverse complement strand
CAGAAGTGCAGGGGCAGACGTGCAGACACAGAAGTGCAGACGCAGACGTGCAGACGCAGAAGTGCAGGGGCAGACGTGCAGACACAGAAGTGCAGACGCAGAAGTGCAGGGGCAGACGTGCAGACACAGAAGTGCAGACGCAGACGTGCAGACGCAGAAGTGCAGGGGCAGAAGTGCAGACGCAGATGTGCAGACACAGAAGTGCAGAGGCAGACGTGCAGACACAGAAGTGCAGACGTGCAGACGCAGACGTGCAGATGCAGAAGTGCAGAGACAGAAGTGCAGACGCAGAAGTGCAGACGCAGACGTGCAGACACAGAAGTGCAGACGTGCAGACGTGCAGACGCAGATGTGCAGACACAGAAGTGCAGAGGCAGACGTGCAGACGCAGAAGTGCAGACGCAGATGTGCAGACACAGAAGTGCAGAGGCAGACGTGCAGACACAGAAGTGCAGACGTGCAGACGCAGAAGTGCAGAGGCAGACGTGCAGACGCAGACGTGCAGACGCAGAAGTGCAGACGCAGATGTGCAGACACAGAAGTGCAGAGGCAGACGTGCAGACACAGAAGTGCAGACGTGCAGACACAGAAGTGCAGACGTGCAGACGTGCAGAGACAGAAGTGCAGACACAGAAGTGCAGACGCAGAAGTGCAGACGTGCAGACGCAGAAGTGCAGACGCAGAAGTGCAGAGGCAGACGCAGAAGTGCAGAGGCAGACGTGCAGACGCAGAAGTGCAGACGCAGATGTGCAGACACAGAAGTGCAAAGGCAGACGTGCAGACGCAGAAGTGCAGACGCAGATGTGCAAACGCAGAAGTGCAGAGACAGAAGTGCAGACACAGAAGTGCAGAGACAGAAGTGCAGAGACAGAAGTGCAGAGGCAGAAGTGCAGAGGCAGAAGTGCAGACGCAGAGGTGCAGACGCAGAAGTGCAGACGCAGAAGTGCAGACGCAGAAGTGCAGAGGCAGATGTGCAGACGCAGAAGTGCAGAGACAGAAGGGCAGAGACAGAAGTGCAGAGGCAGAAGTGCAGAGGCAGAAGTGCAGACGCAGAAGTGCAGACGCAGAAGTGCAGAGACAGAAGTGCAGACGCAGAAGTGCAGACGCAGAAGTGCAGAGGCAGACGTGCAGACGCAGAAGTGCAGACGTGCAGACGCAGAAGTGCAGAGACAGAAGGGCAGAGACAGAAGTGCAGAGGCAGAAGTGCAGAGGCAGAAGTGCAGACGCAGAAGTGCAGACACAGAAGTGCAGACACAGAAGTGCAGAGGCAGACGTGCAGACGCAGAAGTGCAGACGCAGAAGTGCAGACGCAGAAGTGCAGACGCAGAAGTGCAGAGGCAGACGTGCAGACGCAGACGTGCAGACGCAGAAGTGCAGATGCAGAAGTGCAGAGACAGAAGTGCAGACGCAGAAGTGCAGACGCAGAAGTGCAGAGGCAGACGTGCAGACGCAGAAGTGCAGACGTGCAGACGCAGAAGTGCAGATGCAGAAGTGCAGAGGCAGACGTGCAGACGCAGAAGTGCAGACGCAGAAGTGCAGACGCAGAAGTGCAGATGCAGAAGTGCAGACGCAGAAGTGCAGACGCAGAAGTGCAGACGCAGATGTGCAGACACAGAAGTGCAGACGCAGACGTGCAGACGCAGAAGTGCAGAGACAGAAGTGCAGACACAGAAGTGCAGACACAGAAGTGCAGACACAGAAGTGCAGACACAGAAGTGCAGAGGCAGACGTGCAGACGCAGAAGTGCAGACGCAGAAGTGCAGACGCAGAAGTGCAGACGCAGAAGTGCAGACGCAGAAGTGCAGACGCAGAAGTGCAGACGCAGAAGTGCAGACGCAGAAGTGCAGACGCAGAAGTGCAGACGCAGAAGTGCAGACACAGAAGTGCAGAGGCAGACGTGCAGACGCAGAAGTGCAGACGCAGAAGTGCAGACGCAGAAGTGCAGATGCAGAAGTGCAGACGCAGAAGTGCAGACGCAGAAGTGCAGACGCAGATGTGCAGACACAGAAGTGCAGACGCAGAAGTGCAGAGACAGAAGTGCAGACACAGAAGTGCAGAGGCAGACGTGCAGACGCAGACGTGCAGACACAGAAGTGCAGAGGCAGACGTGCAGACACAGAAGTGCAGACACAGAAGTGCAGAGGCAGACGTGCAGACGCAGAAGTGCAGACGCAGAAGTGCAGACGCAGAAGTGCAGATGCAGAAGTGCAGACGCAGAAGTGCAGACGCAGAAGTGCAGACGCAGATGTGCAGACACAGAAGTGCAGAGACAGAAGTGCAGACACAGAAGTGCAGAGGCAGACGTGCAGACGCAGAAGTGCAGAGACAGAAGTGCAGACACAGAAGTGCAGAGGCAGACGTGCAGACGCAGAAGTGCAGACGCAGACGTGCGGATGCAGACGTGCAGAGGCAGACGTGCAGATGCAGACGCAGACGTGCAGACGCAGAAGTGCAGACGCAGACGTGCAGATGCAGACGCAGACTGTCTGTTTAATCTGTACTTTACACATTAAACACACACTAACTCTAAGCTTTAAGTCATGTTCTGCTGTTCCTCGTCACTCAGATCTGGAGTCATGTTTGTTTCATTCACATGTCTGAGTGACTCTTTATTATTCGTCTGTTACATCTGCAAACCTCCAAACGCTCTGCTCCACCTCGTGATGTCACGATGTGGTGGTTTTCGGTAGTGAGCAGCTCCTTTTCCCGTTAGTTCAGTGGAGACGGGTGATTCCAGGACACAGGCCACAATCACACGACCTTTGTGAGATTCAAACGTGCTGCACACAGTAAGAGTCACGTTATCGTCACATTAGTGTTAACGGTTTGAGCGGCGCCTCTCGTCACACGTGAAGGTCAGGGGAGGGTCAGGGAAAGGTCAGGGGAAGGTCGAGGGTTAGGGGAGGGTCAGGGGGAGGGTCAGGGGAAGGTCAGGGAAAGGTCGAGGGTCAGGGGAAGGTCAGGGGAAGGTCAGGGGGAAGGTCAGGGGAAGGTCAGGGCGAAGGTCAGGGGGAGGTCAGGGGGAAGGTCAGGGGGAAGGTCAGGGAAAGGTCAGGGGGAGGGTCAGGGAAAGGTCAAGGGGAGGGTCAGGGGAAGGTCAGGGGAAGGTCAGGGGGAAGGTCAGGGGAAGGTCAGGGGGAAGGTCAGGGGAAGGTCAGGGGGAAGGTCAGGGAAAGGTCAGGGGGAGGGTCAGGGAAAGGTCAGGGGGAGGGTCAGGGAAAGGTCAGGGAAAGGTCAGGGGAAGGTCCAGGGTTAGGGGAGGGTCAGGGGGAGGGTCAGGGGAAGGTCAGGGAAAGGTCGAGGGTCAGGGGAAGGTCAGGGGAAGGTCAGGGGAAGGTCAGGGGAAGGTCGAGGGTCAGGGGAGGGTCAGGGGGAGGGTCAGGGGAAGGTCAGGGGAAGGTCAGGGGAAGGTCGATGGTCAGGGGAGGGTCAGGGGGAGGTCAGGGGGAGGGTCAGGGGAAGGTCAGGGGAGGTCAGGGGAGGGTCAGGGGAGAGTCAGGGGAAGGTCAGGTGTTCTGTTGGAGATGATCCAGGAGCAGTGTCACAGCAGAGTAAACCAGGACTAAAGCAGGACTAAACCGGGACTAAACCGGGACTAAACCAGGACTGAACCGGGACTAAACCGGGACTAAACCGGGACTAAACCAGGACTGAACCGGGACTAAACCGGGACTAGAGCAGGTCTAAACCAGGACTAACCCAGGACTAAACCGGGACTAAACCGGGACTAAACCAGGACTAAACCGGGACTAAACCAGGACTAGAGCAGGACTAGAGCAGGACTAACCCAGGACTAACCCAGGACTGAACCAGGACTAAACCAGGACTAAACCAGGACTGAACCAGGACTAAACCGGGACTAAACCGGGACTAAACCGAGACTAAACCAGGACTAAACCAGGACTGAACCAGGACTAAACCGGGACTAAACCGGGACTAGAGCAGGTCTAAACCAGGACTAACCCAGGACTAAACCGGGACTGAACCGGGACTAAACCGAGACTAAACCAGGACTAAACCGGGACTAAACCGGGACTAGAGCAGGACTAGAGCAGGACTAAACCAGGTCTAAACCAGGACTGAACCAGGACTAAACCAGGACTAAACCAGGACTGAACCGGGACTAAACCGGGACTAAACCGGGACTGAACCAGGACTAAACCAGGACTAAACCAGGACTGAACCAGGACTAAACCAGGACTAAACCGGGACTAGAGCAGGACTAAACCAGGACTTAACCAGGTCTAAACCAGGTCTAAACCAGGACTAAACCGGGACTGAACCGGGACTAAACCGGGACTAAACCGGGACTAAACCGGGACTGAACCGGGACTAAACCGGGACTAAACCGGGACTAAACCAGGACTAAACCAGGACTGAACCAGGACTCTCCTTGTCCTGTCAGGACCTGTCTTTTATTCCGGTCGGGGGTATTTTTAGTATTTTTCGAGCTGCAGCAGATCCGTCTCACTGTGGTTCACGTCCCCGTCTCAGGATGACGTTCTCACACGTTCACTTATGTTTTTTAACAGTATTACAGCCGAAGTGTTTGCAGAACTTCCGGTCAATGGTTTTCTGTGGCAAAATGTGTGTGGAAATGTCTGGCGTATTCTCCACCGGCTTCATCAATCTGTTATTCAGGCCGGCGCCCCCTAGTGGCTCCGCTCAGTTTCATTTCTCTCCAGCGACTCGTCAGGAATCAGAAACACTGTGAGCGGTGAAGCCCTGAGGTCAAACTCCAGCGCCTCTGGGTCCTTTTGTGTCCAACAGGAAACAAAGGTCCAGACGGCTGCTGTAATGTCCCAAAGTCAAACATATTTCAAAGGACACGGACACAAAAGTAAGAGTTCAGCATTTGTTTTACTGAGTATTTTTTTAAGTTCTTCATCTTCACAAGTGCTAGATTTTCCTTGGGCCTCTGAAGAAAGGGTAAGATTTCAGTTAAACAGAAGAACCCTTAACCCGTCCTCACTACAAAGGAAAAAGACCACAGTGAGCCGGCAAGCTTAAAATAAGGACGGTGCGCTGGACAGGCCAACCCCACGCAGGGCCGCAGGAGCAACCCCGAAAACCCAGAAAAAACAACCCCGAAAACCCAGAAAAAACAACCCCGAAAAAACAACCACGAAAAAACAACCACGAAAAAACAACCCCGAAAACCCCCAAAACCCCCAAAAACCCGAAAACCCTGAAAATTCCGAAAACCCCCAAAAAACCCCGAAAACCCTGAAAATTCCGAAAACCTCAAAAACCCTGAAAATTCCGAAAACCCGAAAACCCTGAAAATTCCGAAAACCTCGAAAACCCTGAAAATTCCGAAAACCCCCGAAAACCCCGAAAACCCCCGAAAACCCCCGAAAACCCCGAAAACCCCGAAAACCCCCGAAAACCCCCGAAAACCCCGAAAACCCCGAAAACCCCGAAAACTTCGAAAACCCCCGAAAACCCCGAAAACCCCCGAAAACCCCCGAAAACCCAGAAAACCCTGAAAATTCCGAAAACCCAGAAAACCCCCGAAAACCCCAAAAAACCCGAAAACCCCCCCCCCCAAAACCCCCGAAAACCTCCCCGAAGGAAAATAAAGGAGTGAAAACAGGACGTCCGGACCCACCAGAGCAAACAAGAAAAAAGCTAAGCTAACAGAAGCTAACAAAAGACAAAAATATCATCCTCTACATCCTCTTTCCTCTCATCCTCTTTCCTCTCATCCTCTTTCCTCCCATCCTCTTTCCTCCCATCCTCTTTCCTCTCATCCTCTTTCCTCTCATCCTCTTTCCTCCCATCCTCTTTCCTCTCATCCTCTTTCCTCTCATCCTCTTTCCTCCCATCCTCTTTCCTCTCATCCTTTCCTCTCATCCTCTTTCCTCTCGTCCTCTTTTTTTCCCATCCTCTTTCCTCATCCTTTTTCCTCTCATCCTCGTTCCTCTCTTTCTGTTTCTTTCTCTCCTCTGAATCTGATCGACTCTTCTGAACGTTCTCATCCCTCGTTCAGTATTCTCCCCTCGTTTACATGCACCTCATTAATATTCATGAGCCCAGCCGAAGTCCGGACGAGAGCCGGGATCAGGGCCGGTCTAGAGGTCGGCCCCGTCTCACTTTGCACCAATGTAATCCCTGTAAAAGCAAGAAGACTAAACCGGGACTAAACCGGGACTAAACCGGGACTAAACCAGGACTAAACCAGGACTACACCAGGACTAATCCAGGACTAAACCGGGACTAATCCAGGACTAATCCAGGACTAAACCAGGACTAAACCGGGACTAAACCAGGACTAATCCAGGACTAATCCAGGACTAAACCAGGACTAAACCGGGACTAAACCAGGACTAAACCGGGACTAATCCAGGACTAATCCAGGACTAATCCAGGACTAAACCAGGACTAATCCAGGACTAAACCGGGACTAATCCAGGACTAATCCAGGACTAATCCAGGACTAAACCAGGACTAAACCAGGACTAATCCAGGACTAAACCAGGACTGAACCAGGACTAAACCAGGACTAAACCAGGACTAAACCAGGACTAAACCAGGATTAAACCAGGACTAAACCAGGACTAAACCGTGTTTATAAATCACAGCAAATATGAAACAAATAAAGACGAGACTTTGCAAAACAAGGAAATAAAACAGAGAAATATTACAGTTTATTCACTGGTGCAACAGTCGCTGGAACGAAGATCCTTTTAAAACAATTCTTATTTATTTTAGATTTTGGAGCTAAACCCTCAGAGCAGAAAGAATCAGCTAAAACTGAGTGTTTGAGAATCCTCCAGAAGTGTCCTGAGTCCAGAGAGTCCAGAGAGTCCAGAGAGTCCAGAGAAACCAGAGAGTCCAGAGAGTCCAGAGAAACCAGAGAGACCAGAGAGACCAGAGAGTCCAGAGAGTCCAGAGAAACCAGAGAGTCCAGAGAGTCCAGGGAGTCCAGAGAGTCCAGAGAGTCCAGAGAGTCCAGAGAGACCAGAGAGTCCAGAGAGTCCAGAGAAACCAGAGAGTCCAGAGAGTCCAGGGAGTCCAGAGAGTCCAGAGAGTCCAGAGAGTCCAGAGAAACCAGAGAGACCAGAGAGACCAGAGAGTCCAGAGAGTCCAGAGAAACCAGAGAGTCCAGAGAGTCCAGAGAAACCAGAGAGTCCAGAGAGTCCAGGGAGTCCAGAGAGTCCAGAGAAACCAGAGAGTCCAGAGAGTCCAGGGAGTCCAGAGAGTCCAGAGAGTCCAGAGAAACCAGAGAGACCAGAGAGACCAGAGAGTCCAGAGAGTCCAGAGAAACCAGAGAGTCCAGAGAGTCCAGAGAAACCAGAGAGTCCAGAGAGTCCAGGGAGTCCAGAGAGTCCAGAGAGTCCAGAGAGTCCAGAGAGTCCAGAGTCCAGAGAGTCCAGAGAGTCCAGAGAGTCCAGAGAGTCCAGAGAGTCCAGAGAGTCCAGAGAGTCCAGAGAGTCCAGAGAGTCCAGAGAGTCCAGAGAGTCCAGGGAGTCCAGAGAGTCCAGAGAGTCCAGAGAGTCCAGGGAGTCCTGGGAGTCCAGAGAGTCCAGAGAGTCCAGAGAGTCCAGAGAGTCCAGGGAGTCCAGAGAGTCCAGAGAGTCCAGAGAGTCCAGGGAGTCCAGAGAGTCCAGGGAGTCCAGAGAGACCAGGGAGTCCAGAGAGTCCAGGGAGTCCAGAGAGTCCAGAGAGTCCAGAGAGTCCAGAGAGTCCAGGGAGTCCAGGGAGTCCAGAGAGTCCAGAGAGTCCAGAGAGTCCAGGGAGTCCTCAGAGTCCTGGGAGTCCAGAGAGTCCAGAGAGTCCAGGGAGTCCAGGGAGTCCAGAGAGTCCAGAGAGTCCAGAGAGTCCTCAGAGTCCAGAGAGTCCTCAGAGTCCAGGGAGTCCAGAGAGTCCAGGGAGTCCAGAGAGTCCTCAGAGTCCAGAGAGTCCTCAGAGTCCAGAGAAACCAGAGAGTCCAGGGAGTCCAGAGAGTCCTCAGAGTCCAGGGAGTCCAGAGAGTCCAGGGAGTCCAGAGAGTCCAGGGAGTCCAGGGAGTCCAGGGAGTCCAGAGAGTCCAGGGAGTCCAGGGAGTCCAGGGAGTCCAGGGAGTCCAGAGAGTCCAGGGAGTCCAGGGAGTCCAGAGAGTCCAGAGAGTCCAGAGAGTCCAGAGAGTCCAGAGAGTCCAGGGAGTCCAGGGAGTCCAGGGAGTCCAGGGAGTCCAGAGAGTCCAGAGAGTCCTCAGAGTCCAGAGAGTCCTCAGAGTCCAGGGAGTCCAGAGAGTCCAGGGAGTCCAGAGAGTCCTCAGAGTCCAGAGAGTCCTCAGAGTCCAGAGAAACCAGAGAGTCCAGGGAGTCCAGAGAGTCCTCAGAGTCCAGGGAGTCCAGAGAGTCCAGGGAGTCCAGAGAGTCCAGGGAGTCCAGGGAGTCCAGAGAGTCCAGGGAGTCCAGGGAGTCCAGAGAGTCCAGAGAGTCCAGGGAGTCCAGAGAGTCCAGAGAGTCCAGAGAGTCCAGAGAGTCCAGAGAGTCCAGGGAGTCCAGGGAGTCCAGGGAGTCCAGAGAGTCCAGAGAGTCCAGAGAGTCCAGAGAGTCCAGGGAGTCCAGAGAGTCCAGAGAGTCCAGAGAGTCCAGAGAGTCCAGGGAGTCCAGGGAGTCCAGAGAGTCCAGAGAGTCCTCAGAGTCCTGGGAGTCCAGAGAGTCCAGAGAGTCCTCAGAGTCCAGGGAGTCCAGGGAGTCCAGAGAGTCCAGAGAGTCCAGAGAGTCCAGAGAGTCCTCAGAGTCCAGGGAGTCCAGAGAGTCCAGAGAGTCCTCAGAGTCCAGAGAGTCCAGAGAGTCCAGTGAGTCCAGGGAGTCCAGAGAGTCCATAGAGTCCAGAGAGTCCAGGGAGTCCAGAGAGTCCAGGGAGTCCAGAGAGTCCAGAGAGTCCAGAGAGTCCAGAGGAGTCCAGGGAGTCCAGAGAGTCCAGAGAGTCCAGGAGTCCAGGAGTCCAGAGAGTCCAGAGAGTCCAGAGAGTCCCAGAGTCCAGGGAGTCCAGGGAGTCCAGGAGTCCAGAGAGTCCAGAGAGTCCTCAAGTCCAGAGTCCAGAGTCCAGAGAGTCCAGACTGTCCACAGAGTCCAGAGAGTCCAGAGAGTCCAGAGAGTCCAGAGAGTCCTCAGAGTCCAGAGTCCAGAGAGTCCTCAGAGTCCAGTCCAGGTCCAGAGTCCTCCAGAGAGTCCAGAGAGTCCTCAGAGTCCTCGGAGTCCTGGGAGTCCAGGGAGTCCAGGGAGTCCAGGGAGTCCAGAGAGTCCAGAGAGTCCAGAGAGTCCAGGGAGTCCAGGGAGTCCAGGGAGTCCAGGGAGTCCAGAGAGTCCAGAGAGTCCAGAGAGTCCAGGGAGTCCAGAGAGTCCAGGGAGTCCAGAGAGTCCAGAGAGTCCTCAGAGTCCTCAGAGTCCAGAGAGTCCAGAGAGTCCAGAGAGTCCAGAGAGTCCAGGGAGTCCAGGGAGTCCAGGGAGTCCAGGGAGTCCAGGGAGTCCAGGGAGTCCAGGGAGTCCAGGGAGTCCAGAGAGTCCAGAGAGTCCAGAGAGTCCAGGGAGTCCAGGGAGTCCAGGGAGTCCAGGGAGTCCAGAGAGTCCAGAGAGTCCAGAGAGTCCAGAGAGTCCAGAGAGTCCAGGGAGTCCAGGGAGTCCAGGGAGTCCAGGGAGTCCAGGGAGTCCAGAGAGTCCAGAGAGTCCAGAGAGTCCAGAGAGTCCAGAGAGTCCAGAGAGTCCAGAGAGTCCAGAGAGTCCAGAGAGTCCAGAGAGTCCAGGGAGTCCAGGGAGTCCAGAGAGTCCAGAGAGTCCAGAGAGTCCAGAGAGTCCAGAGAGTCCAGAGAGTCCAGGGAGTCCAGAGAGTCCAGAGAGTCCAGGGAGTCCTCAGAGTCCAGGGAGTCCAGAGAGTCCAGAGAGTCCAGAGAGTCCAGAGAGTCCAGGGAGTCCAGGGAGTCCAGGGAGTCCAGAGAGTCCAGAGAGTCCAGGGAGTCCAGAGAGTCCTCAGAGTCCAGAGAGTCCAGGGAGTCCAGAGAGTCCAGAGAGTCCTCAGAGTCCAGAGAGTCCTCAGAGTCCAGAGAAACCAGAGAGTCCAGGGAGTCCAGAGAGTCCAGAGAGTCCAGAGAGTCCTCAGAGTCCAGAGAGTCCTCAGAGTCCAGAGAGTCCTCAGAGTCCAGAGAGTCCAGAGAGTCCTCAGAGTCCAGGGAGTCCAGAGAGTCCAGGGAGTCCAGGGAGTCCAGAGAGTCCAGGGAGTCCAGGGAGTCCAGGGAGTCCAGGGAGTCCAGGGAGTCCAGGGAGTCCAGGGAGTCCAGAGAGTCCAGAGAGTCCAGAGAGTCCAGAGAGTCCAGAGAGTCCAGAGAGTCCAGAGAGTCCAGGGAGTCCAGGGAGTCCAGGGAGTCCAGGGAGTCCAGAGAGTCCAGAGAGTCCAGGGAGTCCAGGGAGTCCAGGGAGTCCAGGGAGTCCAGAGAGTCCAGAGAGTCCAGAGAGTCCAGAGAGTCCAGAGAGTCCAGAGAGTCCAGAGAGTCCAGGGAGTCCAGAGAGTCCAGAGAGTCCAGAGAGTCCAGGGAGTCCAGAGAGTCCAGAGAGTCCTCAGAGTCCTCAGAGTCCAGAGAGTCCAGAGAGTCCAGAGAGTCCAGAGAGTCCAGAGAGTCCAGAGAGTCCAGAGAGTCCAGAGAGTCCAGAGAGTCCAGGGAGTCCAGGGAGTCCAGGGAGTCCAGGGACTCCAGGGACTCCAGGGAGTCCAGAGAGTCCAGAGAGTCCAGAGAGTCCTCAGAGTCCAGAGAGTCCAGAGAGTCCAGAGAGTCCAGAGAGTCCAGGGAGTCCAGGGAGTCCAGGGAGTCCAGAGAGTCCAGAGAGTCCAGAGAGTCCAGGGAGTCCAGGGAGTCCAGAGAGTCCAGAGAGTCCTCAGAGTCCAGAGAGTCCAGAGAGTCCAGAGAGTCCAGAGAGTCCAGGGAGTCCAGAGAGTCCAGGGAGTCCAGGGAGTCCAGGGAGTCCAGAGAGTCCAGGGAGTCCAGAGAGTCCAGAGAGTCCTCAGAGTCCAGGGAGTCCAGAGAGTCCTCAGAGTCCTCAGAGTCCTCAGAGTCCAGGGAGTCCAGGGAGTCCAGAGAGTCCAGAGAGTCCAGAGAAACCAGAGAGTCCAGAGAGTCCAGGGAGTCCAGAGAGTCCAGAGAGTCCAGAGAGTCCAGAGAGTCCAGAGTCCAGAGAGTCCAGAGAGTCCAGAGAGTCCAGAGTCCAGAGAGTCCAGAGAGTCCAGAGTCCAGAGAGTCCAGAGAGTCCAGAGAGTCCAGAGAGTCCTCAGAGTCCAGAGAGTCCTCAGAGTCCAGGGAGTCCAGGGAGTCCAGGGAGTCCAGAGAGTCCAGAGAGTCCAGAGAGTCCTCAGAGTCCAGAGAGTCCAGAGAAACCAGAGAGTCCAGAGAGTCCAGAGAGTCCAGGGAGTCCAGGGAGTCCAGAGAGTCCAGAGAGTCCAGAGAGTCCAGAGAGTCCAGAGAGTCCAGGGAGTCCAGGGAGTCCAGAGAGTCCTCAGAGTCCAGGGAGTCCAGAGAGTCCAGAGAGTCCTCAGAGTCCAGGGAGTCCAGGGAGTCCAGAGAGTCCAGAGAGTCCTCAGAGTCCAGAGAGTCCAGAGAGTCCTCAGAGTCCAGAGAGTCCAGAGAAACCAGAGAGTCCAGGGAGTCCAGAGAGTCCAGAGAGTCCAGAGAGTCCTCAGAGTCCAGAGAGTCCTCAGAGCCCAGAGAGTCCTCAGAGTCCAGAGAGTCCAGAGAGTCCAGAGAGTCCTCAGAGTCCAGGGAGTCCAGGGAGTCCAGAGAGTCCAGAGAGTCCAGGGAGTCCAGGGAGTCCAGGGAGTCCAGGGAGTCCAGAGAGTCCAGGGAGTCCTCAGAGTCCAGGGAGTCCTCAGAGTCCAGAGAGTCCTCAGAGTCCAGGCTGGTCACTTCAGACTGATTCGTGGACGCTTCGTAGAGCAGAGTCATCATGGTTCTACACAGAAGAAAGTCTCCTCCTCAGACCTGAAGGAGCAGCTGAGTCCTCAGAGGTTCATCTAGAATCACTGAGTTCCAGATGCTTCTCGAACCCGACACTCGTACGTTTACGGGTTTTATAGATTTAGAAATGGGACGTTCAGAGCCGTCGCCTTCAGGAGGCACCACCGAGAAAATCAGTCGCAAAACGATCCATCCAAAGTGCGCGGCGAGAGAAGAGAAGCCCGAACAGAATCCCCGAAGTCTCGCTTATCTTCCTCCGCACAGGCGACACTTTCACTTTCATGTTCTTCTTCAAAGTTCCTATTGTGCAATTATTTGTACTTGTGCACTTCATTTACCACAGTATTACTAACAAGGGTAAAAACTGTGTTCACGGAGTCCGGGTTCCGTCTTCAGTCATTACACAGATCTTTGTACAGCGGGTTTTATTTCTTTCTTTCTTCACCTTTTTAATCACTTCTTATTTTGACTTTTCCGTTTGGTGCATTTGTTTTGGAAAAAAGTGAATCTGATGAATTCTGAATTATTGTTCATTCCGGGGAGTGGGGCTCAACAGTGTTTGTGC
>CM068349.1:46199057-46221557 GCA_034769755.1 Odontamblyopus lacepedii | reverse complement strand
ATCGCTACCGCCACCACCTACTACTACTACTACTACCACTGCCGCTGCCGCTACTACCACTACTACTGCTGCTGCCACTGCTGCTGCCAACTACTACTACTACTACTACTACTACCGCCATCGCTACTACCACTACTGCCACTACCACTACTACTACTACCACTGCTGCTGCTGCTGTCTACCTACTACTACTACTACCACTGCTACCTACCGCCACTACTACTACTACGCTACTACTACCACTGCTACCATACATCACTACTACCATCACTACCTACTACCACTGCTACTACTACCACCACTACTGCTACCTGCTGCATCACTACCATCACTACTACCACTACTACCACTACCACCATCACTACCGCCACCATCACTACTACCACCTGCCACCACTACTTCCACCACTACCACGATCACTGCCGCTGCCACTGCTACCACCACCACCACCGCTGCCGCCGCCGCCACCACTACCACTACCACCACTACCACTACCACTGCTACCTACCACCACTACTACCTACCACTACTACTACTACTACTGCCGCTGCTGCCGGCCGCCGTCGCTGCCGCTGCTGCTACTAGTACTACTGCTACTACTACCACTACCACTACCACTACCACTAACTACCACCACCGCTACACTGCTGCTGCCGCTGCCGCCGCCGCTGCATCACTGCTACCTGCTACCTACCACCACCGCTGCTGCTACTACTACTACTACCGCCGCTGCCGCTGCTGCTGCCGTCTACCACTACCACTACTACTACTCTACTACTACCACTACTACTACCACTGTTACCGCTGCTGCCGCTGCCTACCACTACTACTACCACTACCACTACTACTACTACCACTACTACCACTACCACTACTACTACTTCACTACTACCACTACCGCTGCTACTACCATCACTACTACTATCTGCCGCTGCCGCTGCATCACTACTACTACTACCACTACTACCACTACTACTCACTACTACTACTACTCACTACTACTACCACTACCACCACTACCACTACCACTGCCAATCACCACTACTACTACTGACTACCACTGCCACCACTACTTCACTACTACTACTACTACTGCCGCTGCTGCTGTCTTACTACTACTCATACTACTACCACTACTACTACTACTACTACCACTACCATCTACTACTACTACCACTACCACTACTACCACTGCTACTACCACTACCACTGCCACTACTGCCACTACTACTACCACCATACCACTACCACTACTACTAACTACCACCACTGCCACCACCGCCACTACTACTACCACCACTGCTACCGCCGCTGCTACTACTACCACTACCACCACTACCATCACTACCACCACCGCCGCCACCTACTACTACTACTACCGCCGCCGCTGCCACCTGCTACTACTACTACCACTGCTACTACTACTAATACTCTACCGTTGCCGCTGCTGCTGCCGCTGCCGCTGCTGCTGCCACTACTACTACTACTGCTACCACTGCTACCACTACCACTACTACTACTACTACTACCACTGCTACTAATACCACTACTACTACTACTACTACTACCACCACTACTGCTACTACTACTACCAACTACCACCTGCTACCACTACTACTACTACCACCGCCATCATACCAATACCTGCCACTACTACTACTACTACTAATACTACTACTACTACTACCACCACTGCTACCACTACCACTACTACCACCGCTACCTGCCACCACTACCACCGCTACCGCTACCGCTACCACTACTACTACCACTACTAATACCACTGCCATGCTACGCCGCTGCTGCTGCTACCACTGCTACCGCTACTACCTACTACCTACCACTACCACTACCTGCTGCCGCTGCCGTTGCCGCTGCCGCCGCTGCCGCCGCTGCCTGCTACTACTATCATCATCACCACCTGCTACCGCTACTGCCATCACCACTACTACTACCACCACCGATACCACCACCACCACTACTACTACTACCACTGCCACCGCTACCACTCACTACCATCACCACCACCACCACCACCACCACCTACCACCGCCACTACTACCACCACTGCTACCACCACTGCTGCCGCTGCTGCCGCCGCTGCCTGCTGCCGCTGCCGCTGCCGCTACTACTACTCACCACTACTACTACCACCGCTACTACTACTACCGCTACCACTACCACTACTACTACTACCACCGCTACCACCACCACCACTACTACCACCACCGCTACCACTACCACTACCACTACCACCACCACGACCACCACTACCACTACCACTACCACCATCACCGCTACCACCACCACTACCACCACTACCGCCTACTGCCACCGTCATCATCATCTAATACTACCACCACCGCCGCTGCCGCTGCTGCCGTTGCCGCCGCTGTTGCGCCGCCGCTACCACCACTACCACTACCACTACCATCATCATCACCATCACTTCACTACCACTACCACCACCACTACCACTACCACCACTACTACCACCTACTACTACCGCTACCATCTACTACCACCGCTACCACTACTACTCACTACCGCTACCACTACCATCACTACCACTACTACTACCACCACTACCACTACCACTACTACCGCTACTACCACTACTACCACCACCACTACTACCGCCGTTGCCGCTGCCGCTGCTGCTGCCGCCGCTGCTGCCGCCGCCGCTGCTACTACTACCACCACTGCTACTGCTACTACTACTACCACTACTACCACCACCACCTACCACTACCACCACTACCACTGCCACCACACCACTACCACCACCACCACTACCACTACCACCACCGGCCACCACCACTACTACTACTGCCACCGCTACTACTACTACTGCTGCTGCGCTGCTGCCGCTGCTGCCGCCGCTGCTACCACTACTACTACCACTACCACTACCACTGCTACCACCACCACCGACCACATCACCACTACCACCGCCACCACCACTACCACCACCACTACCACCACTACTACCACCACTACCACCACCACCACGACCACTACCACTACTACCACCACTACCACCACCATCATCACTACCACTACCACCACTATCACTACCACTGCTACTACCACTACTACTACTACCGCCGCTGCTGCTGCCGCTGCCGCTGCTGCTGCTGCTACTACCACTACCACTACCACTACCACTGCTACCATCACCACTGCTACCACCGCTACCACTACTACTACCACCACCACCACTACCACTACCACCACTACTACCACTACCACCACTACTACTACTACTACTACTACTACTACTACCACCACCACCACTACTACTACTACTTCCACCACCGCAACTACTACTACTACCACCACCACTACTACTACTACTACTACTACTACTACTACTACTACTACTACTACTACTACTACTACTACTACTGCTACTACTACTACTACTACTACTACTACTACTACTACTACTACTACTACTACTACTACTATTACTCGTCCCTCCCTGTGCATTGGCGTTGAGCTCCGGTCCGGTGGATCTCGGGGATCTCTGGAGTGTTGCCCTTTAAAGTGACAGGTGCTAATGAACCTGTCAGCGCCTGTCACACGGAGGAATACTGAGCGAGAGAAAGGGAGAGGGAACGGTGACAGAGGAAAGAGACAGAGGAGGAGAAAGGGATGAGCTAATGCTGAGGAAGAAGAGACGAGGAGTGACTCAGTTTATCTCGAGGAACATTTGATGAAAGGTGGAACTTTGGGGTTGAGTTTCAGACGCCAATAAACAACTTCGGGTTCTTTCACACTGACAGCAGAACCAGAAGCTCTTAGTTGCTTCGGTTTTCGTTGGTGTGAAAGTTTCAGTCGGATCTGCACTAAATCAAGTGGACAGAGACCTCAAAAATAGGATGTCTCAGTCTGTTTGACTCTGCACCAAACGCCAAACTCTGGTGCGATTCGTCTGGTGAGAACGTCACCAGACTGGAGAAACACCAGTTTAAGAACAGAACGTTCTCCAGATGCAGAGTGAAGAGTCTAGAGACCATGCGGACTAAACCAGGACTAAACAAGGTCTAAACCAGGACTAAACTAGGTCTAAACCAGGACTAAACTAGGTCTAAACCAGGACTGAACCAGCTATAAACCAGGACTGAAAAAGGTCTAAACCTGGATTAAACCTGGATTAAACCAGGACTAAACTAGGTCTAAACCAGGTCTAAACCAGGACTAAACTAGGTCTAAACCAGGTCTAAACCAGGACTAAACTAGGTCTAAACCAGGTCTGAACAAGGACTAAACCAGGTCTAAACCAGGACTAAACCAGGTCTGAACAAGGACTAAACTAGGTCTAAACCAGGACTGAACCAGCTATAAACCAGGACTGAAAAAGGTCTAAACCTGGATTAAACAAGGTCTAAACCAGGACTAAACTAGGTCTAAACCAGGACTAAATTAGGTCTAAACCAGGACTGAACCAGCTATAAACCAGGACTGAAAAAGGTCTAAACCTGGATTAAACCTGGATTAAACCAGGACTAAACTAGGTCTAAACCAGGTCTAAACCAGGACTAAACTAGGTCTAAACCAGGTCTGAACAAGGACTAAACCAGGTCTAAACCAGGACTAAACCAGGTCTGAACAAGGACTAAACTAGGTCTAAACCAGGACTGAACCAGCTATAAACCAGGACTGAAAAAGGTCTAAACCTGGATTAAACCTGGATTAAACCAGGACTAAACCAGGTCTAAACCAGGACTAAACTAGGTCTAAACCAGGTCTGAACAAGGACTAAACCAGGACTGAACCAGCTATAAACTAGGACTGAAAAAGGTCTAAACCTGGACTAAACCTGGACTAAACCTGCACTAAACCTGGATTAAACCAGAACTAAACTAGGTCTAAACCAGGTCTAAACCAGGACTAAACCAGGTCTAAACCAGGACTAAACTAGGTCTAAACCAGGACTAAACTAGGTCTAAACCAGGACTAAACTAGGTCTAAACCAGGACTGAACCAGCTATAAACCAGGACTGAAAAAGGTCTAAACCTGGATTAAACCTGGATTAAACCAGGACTAAACTAGGTCTAAACCAGGTCTAAACCAGGACTAAACTAGGTCTAAACCAGGTCTGAACAAGGACTAAACCAGGTCTAAACCAGGACTAAACTAGGTCTAAACCAGGACTGAACCAGCTATAAACCAGGACTGAAAAAGGTCTAAACCTGGATTAAACCTGGATTAAACCAGGACTAAACTAAGTCTAAACCAGGTCTAAACCAGGACTAAACTAGGTCTAAACCAGGTCTGAACAAGGACTAAACCAGGACTGAACCAGCTATAAACCAGGACTGAAAAAGGTCTAAACCTGGACTAAACTAGGTCTAAACCAGGTCTAAACCAGGACTAAACTAGGTCTAAACCAGGTCTGAACAAGGACTAAACCAGGTCTAAACCAGGACTAAACCAGGTCTGAACAAGGACTAAACTAGGTCTAAACCAGGACTGAACCAGCTATAAACCAGGACTGAAAAAGGTCTAAACCTGGATTAAACCTGGATTAAACCAGGACTAAACCAGGTCTAAACCAGGATTAAACTAGGTCTAAACCAGGTCTGAACAAGGACTAAACCAGGACTGAACCAGCTATAAACTAGGACTGAAAAAGGTCTAAACCTGGACTAAACCTGGACTAAACTAGGTCTAAACCAGGTCTGAACAAGGACTAAACCAGGTCTAAACCAGGACTAAACTAGGTCTAAACCAGGACTGAACCAGCTATAAACCAGGACTGAAAAAGGTCTAAACCTGGATTAAACCTGGATTAAACCAGGACTAAACTAAGTCTAAACCAGGTCTAAACCAGGACTAAACTAGGTCTAAACCAGGTCTGAACAAGGACTAAACCAGGACTGAACCAGCTATAAACCAGGACTGAAAAAGGTCTAAACCTGGACTAAACTAGGTCTAAACCAGGTCTAAACCAGGACTAAACTAGGTCTAAACCAGGTCTGAACAAGGACTAAACCAGGTCTAAACCAGGACTAAACCAGGTCTGAACAAGGACTAAACTAGGTCTAAACCAGGACTGAACCAGCTATAAACCAGGACTGAAAAAGGTCTAAACCTGGATTAAACCTGGATTAAACCAGGACTAAACCAGGTCTAAACCAGGATTAAACTAGGTCTAAACCAGGTCTGAACAAGGACTAAACCAGGACTGAACCAGCTATAAACTAGGACTGAAAAAGGTCTAAACCTGGACTAAACCTGGACTAAACCTGCACTAAACCTGGATTAAACCTGGATTAAACCAGAACTAAACTAGGTCTAAACCAGGTCTAAACCAGGACTAAACCAGGTCTAAACCAGGACTAAACTAGGTCTAAACCAGGACTAAACTAGGTCTAAACCAGGACTAAACTAGGTCTAAACCAGGACTGAACCAGCTATAAACCAGGACTGAAAAAGGTCTAAACCTGGATTAAACCTGGATTAAACCAGGACTAAACTAGGTCTAAACCAGGTCTAAACCAGGACTAAACTAGGTCTAAACCAGGTCTGAACAAGGACTAAACCAGGTCTAAACCAGGACTAAACTAGGTCTAAACCAGGACTGAACCAGCTATAAACCAGGACTGAAAAAGGTCTAAACCTGGATTAAACCTGGATTAAACCAGGACTAAACTAAGTCTAAACCAGGTCTAAACCAGGACTAAACTAGGTCTAAACCAGGTCTGAACAAGGACTAAACCAGGACTGAACCAGCTATAAACCAGGACTGAAAAAGGTCTAAACCTGGACTAAACTAGGTCTAAACCAGGTCTAAACCAGGACTAAACTAGGTCTAAACCAGGTCTGAACAAGGACTAAACCAGGTCTAAACCAGGACTAAACCAGGTCTGAACAAGGACTAAACTAGGTCTAAACCAGGACTGAACCAGCTATAAACCAGGACTGAAAAAGGTCTAAACCTGGATTAAACCTGGATTAAACCAGGACTAAACCAGGTCTAAACCAGGATTAAACTAGGTCTAAACCAGGTCTGAACAAGGACTAAACCAGGACTGAACCAGCTATAAACTAGGACTGAAAAAGGTCTAAACCTGGACTAAACCTGGACTAAACTAGGTCTAAACCAGGTCTGAACAAGGACTAAACCAGGTCTAAACCAGGACTAAACTAGGTCTAAACCAGGACTGAACCAGCTATAAACCAGGACTGAAAAAGGTCTAAACCTGGATTAAACCTGGATTAAACCAGGACTAAACTAAGTCTAAACCAGGTCTAAACCAGGACTAAACTAGGTCTAAACCAGGTCTGAACAAGGACTAAACCAGGACTGAACCAGCTATAAACGAGGAGTGAAAAGGTCTAAACCTGGACTAAACTAGGTCTAAACCAGGTCTAAACCAGGACTAAACTAGGTCTAAACCAGGTCTGAACAAGGACTAAACCAGGTCTAAACCAGGACTAAACCAGGTCTGAACAAGGACTAAACTAGGTCTAAACCAGGACTGAACCAGCTATAAACCAGGACTGAAAAAGGTCTAAACCTGGATTAAACCTGGATTAAACCAGGACTAAACCAGGTCTAAACCAGGATTAAACTAGGTCTAAACCAGGTCTGAACAAGGACTAAACCAGGACTGAACCAGCTATAAACTAGGACTGAAAAAGGTCTAAACCTGGACTAAACCTGGACTAAACCTGCACTAAACCTGGATTAAACCTGGATTAAACCAGAACTAAACTAGGTCTAAACCAGGTCTAAACCAGGACTAAACCAGGTCTAAACCAGGACTAAACTAGGTCTAAACCAGGACTAAACTAGGTCTAAACCAGGACTAAACTAGGTCTAAACCAGGACTGAACCAGCTATAAACCAGGACTGAAAAAGGTCTAAACCTGGATTAAACCAGGACTAAACTAGGTCTAAACCAGGTCTAAACCAGGACTAAACTAGGTCTAAACCAGGTCTGAACAAGGACTAAACCAGGACTGAACCAGCTATAAACCAGGACTGAAAAAGGTCTAAACCTGGACTAAACTAGGTCTAAACCAGGTCTAAACCAGGACTAAACTAGGTCTAAACCAGGTCTGAACAAGGACTAAACCAGGTCTAAACCAGGACTAAACCAGGTCTGAACAAGGACTAAACTAGGTCTAAACCAGGACTGAACCAGCTATAAACCAGGACTGAAAAAGGTCTAAACCTGGATTAAACCTGGATTAAACCAGGACTAAACTAAGTCTAAACCAGGTCTAAACCAGGACTAAACTAGGTCTAAACCAGGTCTGAACAAGGACTAAACCAGGACTGAACCAGCTATAAACCAGGACTGAAAAAGGTCTAAACCTGGACTAAACTAGGTCTAAACCAGGTCTAAACCAGGACTAAACCAGGTCTAAACCAGGTCTAAACCAGGACTAAACCAGGTCTAAACCAGGTCTAAACCACGACTTAACCAGGTCTAAACCAGGACTAAACTAGGTCTAAACCAGGTCTAAACCAGGACTAAACCAGGTCTAAACCAGGACTAAACTAGGTCTAAACCAGGTCTAAACCAGGACTAAACCAGGTCTAAACCAGGTCTAAACCACGACTTAACCAGGTCTAAACCAGGACTAAACTAGGTCTAAACCAGGTCTAAACCAGGACTAAACCAGGTCTAAACCAGGACTAAACTAGGTCTAAACCAGGTCTAAACCAGGACTAAACCAGGTCTAAACCAGGACTAAACTAGGTCTAAACCAGGTCTAAACCAGGACTAAACCAGGTCTAAACCAGGACTAAACTAGGTCTAAACCAGGACTAAACTAGGTCTAAACCAGGTCTAAACCAGGACTAAACCAGGTCTAAACCAGGACTAAACCAGGTCTAAACCAGGACTAAACTAGGTCTAAACCAGGTCTGAACAAGGACTAAACCAGGACTGAACCAGCTATAAACTAGGACTGAAAAAGGTCTAAACCTGGACTAAACTTGGACTAAACCTGCACTAAACCTGGATTAAACCAGAACTAAACTAGGTCTAAACCAGGTCTAAACCAGGACTAAACCAGGTCTAAACCAGGACTAAACTAGGTCTAAACCAGGACTAAACTAGGTCTAAACCAGGACTAAACTAGGTCTAAACCAGGACTGAACCAGCTATAAACCAGGACTGAAAAAGGTCTAAACCTGGATTAAACCTGGATTAAACCAGGACTAAACTAGGTCTAAACCAGGTCTAAACCAGGACTAAACTAGGTCTAAACCAGGTCTGAACAAGGACTAAACCAGGTCTAAACCAGGACTAACCTAGGTCTAAACCAGGACTGAACCAGCTATAAACCAGGACTGAAAAAGGTCTAAACCTGGATTAAACCTGGATTAAACCAGGACTAAACTAAGTCTAAACCAGGACTAAACTAGGTCTAAACCAGGTCTGAACAAGGACTAAACCAGGACTGAACCAGCTATAAACCAGGACTGAAAAAGGTCTAAACCTGGACTAAACCTGGACTAAACCTGCACTCAACCTGGATTAAACCTGGATTAAACCAGGACTAAACTAGGTCTAAACCAGGTCTAAACCAGGACTAAACCAGGTCTAAACCACGACTAAACTAGGTCTAAACCAGGACTAAACTAGGTCTAAACCAGGTCTAAACCAGGTCTAAACCAGGACTAAACTAGGTCTAAACCAGGTCTAAACCAGGACTAAACCAGGTCTAAACCAGGTCTAAACCACGACTAAACCAGGTCTAAACCAGGACTAAACTAGGTCTAAACCAGGTCTAAACCAGGACTAAACCAGGTCTAAACCAGGACTAAACTAGGTCTAAACCAGGTCTAAACCAGGACTAAACCAGGTCTAAACCAGGACTAAACTAGGTCTAAACCAGGACTAAACTAGGTCTAAACCAGGTCTAAACCAGGACTAAACCAGGTCTAAACCAGGTCTAAACCAGGACTAAACCAGGTCTAAACCAGGACTAAACTAGGTCTAAACCAGGTCTAAACCAGGACTAAACCAGGTCTAAACCAGGACTAAACTAGGTCTAAACCAGGTCTAAACCAGGACTAAACCAGGTCTAAACCAGGTCTAAACCAGGACTAAACTAGGTCTAAACCAGGACTAAACTAGGTCTAAACCAGGTCTAAACCAGGACTAAACCAGGTCTAAACCAGGTCTAAACCAGGTCTAAACCAGGACTAAACCAGGTCTAAACCAGGTCTAAACCAGGACTAAATTAGGTCTAAACCAGGACTAAACCAGGACTAAACCAGGTCTAAACCAGGTCTAAACCAGGTCTAAACCAGGACTAAACTAGGTCTAAACCAGGACTAAACTAGGTCTAAACCAGGTCTAAACCAGGACTAAACCAGGTCTAAACCAGGTCTAAACCAGGTCTCTGTGGTTTCCGTCTGGACTTGTCACAGAGTTTAAGTGAGTCTGAAGCATCTGAACAAACTCCATTTCCCAGAGGGCCGAGGGTCAGAGCTGCTCTTCATCACTGTGCAGAAGGGAGGGAGAAAAAGAGAGAGCGAGAGAGGGAATGAGAGAAGAGAGGGAGAGGTGGAGAGCAGGAAAAAGAGGGAGGGAGAAAGAGAGAGACTGAGAGAGGAGGAGAGAGAGAGATCAGGTGGAAAAGAGGAGTCTGTGTCTTCCTCTCTCCTCCTTTCTCCTCCCCCTCTCTCCCTCTCTCCTCCTCCTCTCTTCTTCCATCCCTCTCTCTCTCGGTTACAGAGGTTGGATTGAAGGGTTCCATCTCTCTCCCCCTTCTCTTTCTTTCCTTTCTCAGTCTCCCTCGCTCCCTCCTGGTCTCTCTCCTCTTTCTCTCTCTCTTCTCCATCTCTCCCTCCCCTCTCTCCATCCCTCCATCCATCCCTCTCTCTCTCAGGAGGTGTGCAGCGTTCCAAGGTCGGACGTGTTTGACCTGGACAAACTGTGGCTTTGTTTTGTTCCAAATGTTTTTAAATCCACTTTTTCTCTTTCCATCCCTCCATCCTTCTCTCTCTCTCTGTGATCGTTCCTTCTCTCTCTCTGTGATCGTTCCTTCTCTCTCTCTGTGATCGTTCCTTCTCTCTCTCTGTGATCGTTCCTTCTCTCTCTGTGGTCGTTCCTTCTCGCTCTCTGTGATTGTTCCTTCTCTCTCTGTGATCATCCTTCTCTCTCTGTGATCGTTCCTTCTCTCTCTGTGATCGTTCCTTCTTTCTCTCTGTGATCGTTCCTTCTCTCTCTCTGTGATCGTTCCTTCTCTCTCTCTGTGATCGTTCCTTCTCTCTCTGTGATCGTTCCTTCTCTCTCTCTGTGATCGTTCCTTCTCTCTCTCTGTGATCGTTCCTTCTCTCTCTGTGATCGTTCCTTCTTTCTCTCTGTGATCGTTCCTTCTCTCTCTCTGTGATCGTTCCTTCTCTCTCTCTGTGATCGTTCCTTCTTTCACTCTGTGATCGTTCCTCCTCTCTCTCTGTGATTGTTCCTTCTCTCTCTGTGATCATCCTTCTCTCTCTGTGATCGTTCCTTCTCTCTCTGTGATCGTTCCTTCTCTCTCTGTGATCATCCTTCTCTCTCTGTGATCGTTCCTTCTCTCTCTGTGATCGTTCCTTCTCTCTCTCTGTGATTGTTCCTTCTCTCTCTCTCTGTGATCGTTCCTTCTCTCTCTGTGATCGTTCCTTCTCTCTCTGTGATCGTTCCTTCTCTCTCTCTGTGATCGTTCCTTCTCTCTCTCTGTGATCGTTCCTTCTCTTTGTGATCCTTCTTTCTCTCTGTGATCGTTCCTTCTCTCTCTCTGTGATCGTTCCTTCTCTCTCTCTGTGATCGTTCCTTCTCTCTCTCTGTGATCGTTCCTTCTCTCTCTGTGATCGTTCCTTCTCTCTCTGTGATCGTTCCTTCTCTCTCTGTGATCGTTCCTTCTCTCTCTCTGTGATCGTTCCTTCTCTCTGTGATCGTTCCTTCTCTCTGTGATCGTTCCTTCTCTCTCTCTGTGATCGTTCCTTCTCTTTCTCTGTGATCGTTCCTTCTCTCTCTCTGTGATCGTTCCTTCTCTCTCTGTGATCGTTCCTTCTCTCTCTGTGATCGTTCCTTCTCTCTCTCTGTGATCGTTCCTTCTCTCTCTCTGTGATCGTTCCTTCTCTCTCTGTGATTATTCCTTCTCTCTCTCTGTGATCGTTCCTTCTCTCTCTCTGTGATCGTTCCTTCTCTCTCTGTGATTATTCCTTCTCTCTCTCTGTGATCGTTCCTTCTCTCTCTGTGATCGTTCCTTCTCTCTCTCTGTGATCGTTCCTTCTCTCTCTGTGATCGTTCCGTCTCTCTCTCTGTGATCGTTCCTTCTCTCTCTCTGTGATCGTTCCTTCTCTCTCTGTGATCGTTCCTTCTCTCTCTGTGATCGTTCCTTCTCTCTCTCTGTGATCGTTCCTTCTCTCTCTCTGTGATCGTTCCTTCTCTCTCTGTGATTATTCCTTCTCTCTCTCTGTGATCGTTCCTTCTCTCTCTGTGATCGTTCCTTCTCTCTCTGTGATTATTCCTTCTCTCTCTCTGTGATCGTTCCTTCTCTCTCTGTGATCGTTCCTTCTCTCTCTCTGTGATCGTTCCTTCTCTCTCTCTCTGTGATCGTTCCTTCTCTCTCTCTGTGATCGTTCCTTCTCTCTCTGTGATCATTCCTTCTCTCTCTGTGATCGATCCTTCTCTCTCTGTGATCGTTCCTTCTCTCTCTGTGATCGTTCCTTCTCTCTCTCTGTGATCGTTCCTTCTCTCTCTCTGTGATCGTTCCTTCTCTCTCTCTGTGATCGTTCCTTCTCTCTCTGTGATCGTTCCTTCTCTCTCTGTGATCGTTCCTTCTCTCTCTCTGTGATCGTTCCTTCTCTCTCTCTGTGATCGTTCCTTCTCTCTGTGATCCTTCCTTCTCTCTGTGATCGTTCCTTCTCTCTCTCTGTGATCGTTCCTTCTCTCTCTCTGTGATCGTTCCTTCTCTCTCTCTGTGATCGTTCCTTCTCTCTCTGTGATCGTTCCTTCTCTCTCTCTGTGATCGTTCCTTCTCTCTCTGTGATCGTTCCTTCTCTCTCTGTGATCGTTCCTTCTCTCTCTCTGTGATCGTTCCTTCTCTCTCTCTGTGATCGTTCCTTCTCTCTCTGTGATCGTTCCTTCTCTCTCTCTGTGATCGTTCCTTCTCTCTCTCTGTGATTGTTCCTTCTCTCTCTGTGATTATTCCTTCTCTCTCTCTGTGATCGTTCCTTCTCTCTCTGTGATCGTTCCTTCTCTCTCTCTGTGATCGTTCCTTCTCTCTCTCTCTGTGATCGTTCCTTCTCTCTCTCTGTGATCGTTCCTTCTCTCTCTGTGATCGTTCCTTCTCTCTCTGTGATCGTTCCTTCTCTCTCTCTGTGATCGTTCCTTCTCTCTCTGTGATCGTTCCTTCTCTCTCTGTGATCGTTCCTTCTCTCTCTGTGATCGTTCCTTCTCTCTCTGTGATCGTTCCTTCTCTCTCTCTGTGATCGTTCCTTCTCTCTCTGTGATCGTTCCTTCTCTCTCTCTGTGATCGTTCCTTCTCTCTCTCTGTGATCGTTCCTTCTCTCTCTCTGTGATCGTTCCTTCTCTCTCTCTGTGATCGTTCCTTCTCTCTCTGTGATCGTTCCTTCTCTCTCTCTGTGATCGTTCCTTCTCTCTCTGTGATCGTTCCTTCTCTCTCTGTGATCGTTCCTTCTCTCTCTGTGATTATTCCTTCTCTCTCTCTGTGATCGTTCCTTCTCTCTCTGTGATTATTCCTTCTCTCTCTCTGTGATCGTTCCTTCTCTCTCTGTGATCGTTCCTTCTCTCTCTCTGTGATCGTTCCTTCTCTCTCTCTGTGATCGTTCCTTCTCTCTCTCTGTGATCGTTCCTTCTCTCTCTCTGTGATCTTTCCTCCTCTCCTCTGTCGTATTCTGTCGTTCTTTGTGGAGGTCATGTGGTTTAATGAGGCGTTTTGGCGTCGCTCCCAAACTTTGCCCTCTGAGCCGCACAAGGACATTACCCACAATCCTCTGCAGCGGGAGATAGGGAGGAGAGGAGAGAGGAGAGGAGAGAGGGAGGAGAGGAGAGAGGGAGGAGAGGAGAGAGGGAGGAGAGAGGAGAGGAGAGAGGGAGGAGAGGAGAGAGGAGAGGAGACAGGGAGGAGAGGAGAGAGGGAGGAGAGGGAGAGGAGAGGAGAGAGGGAGGAGAGGAGAGAGGGAGGAGAGAGGAGAGGAGAGAGGGAGGAGAGAGGGAGGAGAGGAGAGAAGAGAGGGAGGAGAGGAGGGAGGGAGGAGAGGAGAGAGGGAGGAGAGGAGAGAAGAGAGGGAGGAGAGAGGGAGGAGAGGAGAGAGGGAGGAGAGAGGGAGGAGAGGAGAGAAGAGAGGGAGGAGAGGAGGGAGGGAGGAGAGAAGAGAGGGAGGAGAGAGGGAGGAGAGGAGAGATGGAGAGCTCCCTCCCTTGTTTTTCTCTCTTTTCCCCTTCTCTCTTTCCGCTCTTTCTGTTGTCTCTTCCTCTCTTTACATTCCTCTCTCTCCCTCGTTTGTTCCTCTGTTCCCTCTTTCATGATGACACAATAAGAACATGTTTCTGCCTTTTCTTCTTCCTCTCTTTCCCTCCTGCCTCTCTCCTCCTCCTCTCCTCTTTCTCTCCCTTTCTATTCTCTCTCCCTCTCTCTTAATTCATCCCTTTCTCTTTCCTAATTCACTCGTCTGTCTTTGTGCCGCACGACTATCAGAGCCAGTTTCTCTCCCTCTGTCCTCCCTTCCCCTCTTTACTTTCCCTCTCTCCTCATACTCCCTCTCTCCTCTCCTTCTCACTCTCCTCCCTCCTCTCTCCTCACTCTCTCTTTCTTTTCTCCTTCTCTTCTCCCTCTCACTTTCCTCTCTCCTCTCTCCCTCTCAATTCATCCTCTCCTCCTCCTCTCCTCCCTCGTTCCTCTCCTCTCTCAGTCTCTGGCTCCTGTTGGCCCTTTAGACAGGACAGGAGCAGGTGCTCTCAGTCTTAGTCCTGGTCTTGACCTCGGTCTCTGGAGGAGCAGATTTGTGCAGTCCTGGTTCAGTCATAGTTTAGACCTGGTTTAGTCCTGGTTTAGTTCTGGTTTAGTCCTGGTTTAGACCTGGTTATTCCTGGTTTAGTCCTGGTTTAGACCTGGTTTAGTCCTGGTTTAGTCCTGGTTTAGACCTGGTTTAGTCCTGGTTTACACCTGGTTGAGACCTGGTTTAGTCCTGGTTTACTTCTGGTTTAGTCCTGGTTTAGTCCTGGTTTAGTCCTGGTTTAGTTCTGGTTTAGTCCTGGTTTAGTCCG
The DNA here is from genome assembly GCA_034769755.1 of Odontamblyopus lacepedii. Taxonomy (NCBI): domain Eukaryota; kingdom Metazoa; phylum Chordata; class Actinopteri; order Gobiiformes; family Gobiidae; genus Odontamblyopus; species Odontamblyopus lacepedii. Next base: position 46,206,308 of record CM068349.1, on the reverse strand, counting down.
GGTTTAGTTCTGGTTTAGTCCTGGTTTAGTTCTGGTTTTGTCCGGGTTTAGTCCTGGTTTAGTCCTGGTTTAGTCCTGGTTTAGTCCTGGTTTAGTCCGGGTTTAGTTCTGGTTTAGTCCTGGTTTAGTTCTGGTTTAGTCCTGGTTTAGTCCTGGTTTAGTTCTGGTTTAGTCCTGGTTTAGTCCTGGTTTAGTCCTGGTTTAGTTCTGGTTTAGTTTTGGTTTAGTCCTGGTTTAGTTCTGGTTTAGTCCGGGTTTAGTCCTGGTTTAGTCCTGGTTTAGTCCGGGTTTAGTCCTGGTTTAGTCCTGGTTTAGTCCTGGTTTAGTTCTGGTTTAGTCCTGGTTTAGACCTGGTTATTCCTGGTTTAGTCCTGGTTTAGACCTGGTTTAGTCCTGGTTTAGTCCTGGTTTAGACCTGGTTTAGTCCTGGTTTACACCTGGTTGAGACCTGGTTTAGTCCTGGTTTACTTCTGGTTTAGTCCTGGTTTAGTCCTGGTTTAGTCCTGGTTTAGTTCTGGTTTAGTCCTGGTTTAGTCCGGGTTTAGTTCTGGTTTAGTCCTGGTTTAGTTCTGGTTTTGTCCGGGTTTAGTCCTGGTTTAGTCCTGGTTTAGTCCTGGTTTAGTCCTGGTTTAGTCCGGGTTTAGTTCTGGTTTAGTCCTGGTTTAGTTCTGGTTTAGTCCTGGTTTAGTCCTGGTTTAGTTCTGGTTTAGTCCTGGTTTAGTCCTGGTTTAGTTCTGGTTTAGTTTTGGTTTAGTCCTGGTTTAGTTCTGGTTTAGTCCGGGTTTAGTCCTGGTTTAGTCCTGGTTTAGTCCGGGTTTAGTCCTGGTTTAGTCCTGGTTTAGTCCTGGTTTAGTTCTGGTTTAGTCCTGGTTTAGTCCTGGTTTAGTCCGGGTTTAGTCCTGGTTTAGTTCTGGTTTAGTCCTGGTTTAGTTCTGGTTTAGTCCGGGTTTAGTCCTGGTTTAGTCCTGGTTTAGTCCTGCTTTAGTTCTGGTTTAGTCCTGGTTTAGTCCTGGTTTAGTCCTGGTTTAGTCCTGCTTTAGTCCGGGTTTAGTTCTGGTTTAGTCCTGGTTTAGTTCTGGTTTAGTCCTGGTTTAGTTCTGGTTTAGTCCTGGTTTAGTCCTGGTTTAGTTCTGGTTTAGTCCTGGTTTAGTCCTGGTTTAGTCCTGGTTTAGTCCGGGTTTAGTCCTGGTTTAGTTCTGGTTTAGTCCGGGTTTAGTCCTGGTTTAGTCCTGGTTTAGTCCAGGTTTAGTCCTGGTTTAGTCCGGGTTTAGTCCTGGTTTAGTTCTGGTTTAGTCCTGGTTTAGTCCTGGTTTAGTCCGGGTTTAGTCCTGGTTTAGTTCTGGTTTAGTCCTGGTTTAGTTCTGGTTTAGTCCGGGTTTAGTCCTGGTTTAGTCCTGGTTTAGTCCTGCTTTAGTTCTGGTTTAGTCCTGGTTTAGTCCTGGTTTAGTCCTGGTTTAGTCCTGCTTTAGTCCGGGTTTAGTTCTGGTTTAGTCCTGGTTTAGTTCTGGTTTAGTCCTGGTTTAGTTCTGGTTTAGTCCTGGTTTAGTCCTGGTTTAGTTCTGGTTTAGTCCTGGTTTAGTCCTGGTTTAGTCCTGGTTTAGTCCGGGTTTAGTCCTGGTTTAGTCCTGGTTTAGTTCTGGTTTAGTCCGGGTTTAGTCCTGGTTTAGTCCTGGTTTAGTCCTGGTTTAGTTCTGGTTTAGTCCTGGTTTAGTCCTGGTTTAGTTCTGGTTTAGTCCTGGTTTAGTCCTGGTTTAGTCCGGGTTTAGTTCTGGTTTAGTCCTGGTTTAGTTCTGGTTTAGTCCTGGTTTAGTTCTGGTTTAGTCCTGGTTTAGTTCTGGTTTAGTCCTGGTTTAGTCCTGGTTTAGTCCTGGTTTAGTCCGGGTTTAGTTCTGGTTTAGTCCTGGTTTAGTTCTGGTTTAGTCCTGGTTTAGTCCTGGTTTAGTTCTGGTTTAGTCCTGGTTTAGTTCTGGTTTAGTCCGGATTTAGTCCTGGTTTAGTCCTGGTTTAGTTCTGGTTTAGTCCGGGTTTAGTCCTGGTTTAGTCCGGGTTTAGTCCTGGTTTAGTTCTGGTTTAGTCCTGGTTTAGTCCTGGTTTAGTCCTGGTTTAGTCCTGGTTCAGTCCTGGTTTAGTCCTGGTTTAGTTCTGGTTCAGTCCTGGTTTAGTCCTGGTTCAGTCCTGGTTTAGTCCTGATTTAGTCCTGGTTTAGTTCTGGTTCAGTCCTGGTTTAGTCCTGGTTTAGTCCTGGTTTAGTCCTGGTTTAGTTCTGGTTCAGTCCTGGTTTAGTCCTGGTTTAGTTCTGGTTCAGTCCTGGTTTAGTCCTGGTTTAGTCCTGGTTTAGTTCTGGTTCAGTCCTGGTTTAGTCCTGGTTTAGTCCTGGTTTAGTCCTGGTTTAGTTCTGGTTCAGTCCTGGTTTAGTCCTGGTTTAGTCCTGGTTTAGTTCTGGTTCAGTCCTGGTTTAGTCCTGGTTTAGTCCTGGTTTAGTTCTGGTTCAGTCCTGGTTTAGTCCTGGTTTAGTCCTGGTTTAGTTCTGGTTCAGTCCTGGTTTAGTCCTGGTTTAGTCCTGGTTTAGTCCTGGTTTAGTTCTGGTTCAGTCCTGGTTTAGTCCTGGTTTAGTCCTGGTTTAGTCCTGGTTTAGTCCTGGTTTAGTTCTGGTTCAGTCCTGGTTTAGTCCTGGTTTAGTCCTGGTTTAGTCCTGGTTTAGTCCTGGTTTAGTCCTGGTTTAGTTCTGGTTCAGTCCTGGTTTAGTCCTGGTTTAGTCCTGGTTTAGTCCTGGTTCAGTCCTGGTTTAGTCCTGGTCTCTGAATGTTCAGTAAATCGTCTGAATTGTTTTCGCTCAGAATGAACTGTCCTCAAGAAGAGAGAGAGAGATTTATGACGGAGGAAAGAGGAGGAGAGGAGAGAGGAGGAGAGAGGAGAGGGAAGGAAGGGAGAGGAGGAGAGAGGGAAGGACGGGAAAGGACTTTTCCTCTCCTCCTCCTTTCCTCCTCCTCTCCTTCCTCCTCCTCCTCTCCTTCTCCTCCTCCTCTCCTCCTCCTCCTCCTCCTCCTCCTCTCCTCCTCTCCTCTCCTCCTCCTCCTCCTCTCCTCTCCTCCTCCTCTCCTCTCCTCCTCTCCTCCTCCTCCTCCTCCTCCTTTCCTCTGTGTCACTTTTAACGTCGATCCTGTTAAAGAGTTTGTTTTTTTCTCACCCTTTGGAGCTATTTGAATATTTAAATTTATTTTAAATATAAGTAAATCGATTAAATTCAGCCTTTTATTTTCTCACGTTTCTCTTGCTCCAGGATCTATGAGCGAGTGATCGACCCTCCGCAGAGCGACCTGCCCCAGAGCAGCGCAGTGTGGCTGGGGCAGGATGGCCCCAAGCACGGCCTCTTCAGGGTACCTCCCCATGCACCGTCTACCTCGCACGCCCTCTCTCTCCCCATGCACCGTCTACCTCGCACGCCCTCTCTCTCCCCATGCACCGTCTACCTCGCACGCCCTCTCTCTCCCCATGCACCGTCTACCTCGCACGCCCTCTCTCACCCCATGCACCGTCTACCTCGCACGCCCTCCCTCTCCCCATGCACCGTCTACCTCGCACGCCCTCCCTCTCCCCATGCACCTTCTACCTCGCACGCCCTCCCTCTCCCCATGCACCGTCTACCTCGCACGCTCTCCCTCTCCCCATGCACCGTCTACCTCGCACGCCCTCTCTCTCCCCATGCACCGTCTACCTCGCACGCCCTCCCTCTCCCCATGCACCGTCTACCTCGCACGCCCTCCCTCTCCCCATGCACCGTCTACCTCGCACGCCCTCCCTCTCCCCATGCACCGTCTACCTCGCACGCCCTCTCTCACCCCATGCACCGTCTACCTCGCACGCCCTCCCTCTCCCCATGCACCGTCTACCTCGCACGCACTCCCTCTCCCCATGCACCGTCTACCTCGCACGCCCTCCCTCTCCCCATGCACCGTCTACCTCGCACGCTCTCCCACTCCCCATGCACCGTCTACCTCGCACGCCCTCTCTCACCCCATGCACCGTCTACCTCGCACGCCCTCCCTCTCCCCATGCACCGTCTACCTCGCACGCTCTCCCTCTCCCCATGCACCGTCTACCTCGCACGCCCTCCCTCTCCCCATGCACCGTCTACCTCGCACGCCCTCTCTCACCCCATGTACCGTCTACCTCGCACGCCCTGTCTCACCCCATGCACCGTCTACCTCGCACGCCCTCTCTCACCCCATGCACCGTCTACCTCGCACGCCCTCTCTCACCCCATGCACCGTCTACCTCGCACGCCCTCCCTCTCCCCATGCACCGTCTACCTCGCACGCCCTCCCTCTCCCCATGCACCGTCTACCTCGCACGCCCTCCCTCTCCCCATGCACCGTCTACCTCGCACACCCTCCCTCTCCCCATGCACCGTCTACCTCGCACGCCCTCTCTCACCCCATGCACCGTCTACCTCGCACGCCCTCCCTCTCCCCATGCACCGTCTACCTCGCACACTCTCCCTCTCCCCATGCACCGTCTACCTCGCACGCCCTGGAGGGAGGGCATCTGGCTTAACCTCGTGTCTGTGTCTTCAGGGTCTGATCCAGGACGTGAAGTTTGTTTTCGCTCCAAATGGATTCATCTCCCAATGTCCAAATCTCAACCGCAGTAAGTCCTGGTTCAGTCCTGGTTTAGTCCTGGTTTAGTCCTTGTTCAGTCCTGGTTTAGTCCTGGTTCAGTCCTGGTTTAGTCCTGGTTCAGTCCTGGTTCAGTCCTGGTTTAGTCCTGGTTTAGTCCTGGTTCAGTCCTGGTTTAGTCCTGGTTCAGTCCTGGTTTAGTCCTGGTTTAGTCCTGTTTTTTCTCTGGTTCAGTCCTGGTTCAGTCCTGGTTCAGTCCTGGTTCAGTCCCGGTTCAGTCCCGGTTCAGTCCTGGTTCAGTCCTGGTTTAGTCCTGGTTCAGTCCTGGTTTAGTCCTGGTTCAGTCCTGGTTTAGTCCTGGTTTAGTCCTGGTTCAGTCCTGGTTTAGTCCTGGTTCAGTCCTGGTTCAGTCCTGGTTCAGTCCTGGTTTAGTCCTGGTTTAGTCCTGGTTTAGTCTTGGTTTAGTCTTGGTTCAGTCCTGGTTTAGTCCTGGTTCAGTCCTGGTTCAGTTCTGGTTTAGTCCTGGTTCAGTCCTGGTTTAGTCCTGGTCCAGTCCTGGTTTAGTCCTGGTTCAGTCCTGGTTCAGTCCTGGTTTAGTCCTGGTTCAGTCCTGGTTCAGTCCTGGTTCAGTCCTGGTTTAGTCCTGGTTCAGTCCTGGTTCAGTTCTGGTTTAGTCCTGGTTTAGTCCTGGTTCAGTCCTGGTTTAGTCCTGGTTCAGTCCTGGTTCAGTCCTGGTTCAGTCCTGGTTTAGTCCTGGTTCAGTCCTGGATTAGTCCTGGTTCAGTCCTGGTTCAGTGCCGGTTCAGTCCTGGTTTAGTCCTGGTTCAGTCCCGGTTCAGTCCTGGTTTAGTCCTGGTTCAGTCCTGGTTCAGTCCTGGTTTAGTCCCGGTTCAGTCCCGGTTCAGTCCTGGTTCAGTCCCGGTTTAGTCCTGGTTCAGTCCTGGTTCAGTCCCGGTTCAGTCCTGGTTCAGTCCTGGTTTAGTCCTGGTTCAGTCCTGGTTCAGTCCCGGTTCAGTCCTGGTTTAGTCCTGGTTCAGTCCCGGTTCAGTCCTGGTTTAGTCCTGGTTCAGTCCTGGTTCAGTCCTGGTTTAGTCCTGGTTCAGTCCCGGTTCAGTCCTGGTTCAGTCCCGGTTTAGTCCTGGTTCAGTCCTGGTTCAGTCCCGGTTTAGTCCTGGTTCAGTCCCGGTTCAGTCCTGGTTCAGTCCTGGTTTAGTCCTGGTTCAGTCCTGGTTCAGTCCTGGTTCAGTCCTGGTTCAGTCCTGGTTTAGTCCTGGTTTAGTCCTGGTTTAGTCCTGGTTTATTCCCGGTTTAGACCCGGTTTAGTCCCGGTTTAGTCCCGGTTTAGACCCGGTTTAGTCCCGGTTTAGACCCGGTTTAGACCCGGTTTAGTCCCGGTTTAGTCCTGGTTTAGTCCTGGTTCAGTCCTGGTTTAGTCCTTGTTCAGTCCTGGTTCAGTCCTGGTTCTTCTCTTGCAGCCTGTCCGTCCTGCAGTGATTTCCTGAGTCTGGTTCAGGGGATCATGGACCTGCAGGAGCTTCTGGCCAAAATGACGCTCAAGGTGAGTCTCCCCGCACACCCACAGCAACAGGGTCCCCACAGCAACAGGGTCCCCACAGCAACAGGGTCCCCATCCCACAGCAACAGGGTCCCCACAGCAACAGGGTCCCCATCCCACTGCAACAGGGTCCCCACAGTAACAGGGTCCCCATCCCACTGCAACAGGGTCCCCACAGCAACAGGGTCCCCACAGTAACAGGGTCCCCATCCCACAGCAACAAGGTCCCCACAGTAACAGGGTCCCCATCCCACAGCAACAGGGTCCCCACAGTAACAGGGTCCCCATCCCACAGTAACAGGGTCACCTCCCCACAGTCACAGGGTCCCTGTGTGCATGTTCTCTGTGATTTGATTCAAATGTGATTCATCTTGAACAAAACATACAAGTTTCACTTTCACTTTGCTCCTTGTGCTGACCCACTCCCCCTTCTGACCCGCTCCCCCTTCTGACCCGCTCCCCCTTCAGAGCCGCTCCCCCTGCTGACCCGCTCCCCCTTCTGACCCGCTCCCCCTTCTGACCCACTCCCCCTTCAGACCCGCTCCCCCTTCTGACCCGCTCCCCCTTCTGACCCGCTCCCCCTTCTGACCCGCTCCCCCTTCAGACCCGCTCCCCCTGCTGACCCGCTCCCCCTTCAGAGCCGCTCCCCCTGCTGACCCGCTCCCCCTTCAGAGCCGCTCCCCCTTCTGACCCGCTCCCCCTTCTGACCCGCTCCCCCTTCAGAGCCGCTCCCCCTTCAGAGCCGCTCCCCCTTCAGACCCGCTCCCCCTTCAGAGCCGCTCCCCTTCTGACCGCTCCCCTTCAGACCCGCTCCCCTTCAGAGCCGCTCCCCTTCAGACCCGCTCCCCTTCAGAGCCGCTCCCCTTCTGACTCCGCACCCCTTCAGACCCGCTCCCCCTTCAGACCCGCTCCCCCTTCTGACCCGCTCCCCCTTCAGACCCGCTCCCCCTTCTGACCCGCTCCCCCTTCAGACCCGCTCCCCCTTCAGACCCGCTCCCCCTTCTGACCCGCTCCCCCTTCTGACCCGCTCCCCCTTCTGACCCGCTCCCCCTTCAGACCCGCTCCCCCTTCAGACCCGCT
>CM068349.1:46126557-46194057 GCA_034769755.1 Odontamblyopus lacepedii | reverse complement strand
GTGTTTCGCGTGTTGAAAGTGTGTGTTTTGTGTGTTGAAAGTGTGTGTTTTGTGTGTTGAAAGTGTGTGTTTTGTGTGTTGAAAGTGTGTTTCGTGTGTTGAAAGTGTGTGTTTCGCGTGTTGAAAGTGTGTGTTTTGTGTGTTGAAAGTGTGTGTTTTGTGTGTTGAAAGTGTGTGTTTTGTGTGTTGAAAGTGTGTGTTTCGCGTGTTGAAAGTGTGTGTTTTGTGTGTTGAAAGTGTGTGTTTTGTGTGTTGAAAGTGTGTGTTTCGCGTGTTGAAAGTGTGTGTTTCGTGTGTTGAAAGTGTGTGTTTCGCGTGTTGAAAGTGTGTGTTTTGTGTGTTGAAAGTGTGTGTTTTGTGTGTTGAAAGTGTGTGTTTCGCGTGTTGAAAGTGTGTGTTTCGTGTGTTGAAAGTGTGTGTTTCGTGTGTTGAAAGTGTGTGTTTTGCGTGTTGAAAGTGTGTGTTTCGCGTGTTGAAAGTGTGTGTTTTGTGTGTTGAAAGTGTGTGTTTCGTGTGTTGAAAGTGTGTGTTGTGTTTTCCAGCTGACATACGCAGAGTCCCGTCTGGCTCAGCTCGAGCACTGTCACTGTGAGAGGACCTGCCGCCACAACGGGGTTTCCTACAGAGACTCCCAGGGGTGGGCGGAGCCAGAGAACTGCAGGACCTGCGTCTGTAAGGTGTGTCAATAAAACAATAAAACTACAAAAAACATCGTCCGTAAGGTGTGTCAATAAAACAATAAAACTACAAAAAACATCGTCCGTAAGGTGTGTCAATAAAACAATAAAACTACAAAAAACATCGTCCGTAAGGTGTGTCAATAAAACTACAAAAAACATCGTCCGTAAGGTGTGTCAATAAAATAATAAAACTACAAAACAAAAACACTGTCTATAAAGAGTGTCAATAAAACAATAAGACTACGAAAACACTGTAAGGTGTGTCAAAACAAAACTACAAAACAAAAAAACTGTAAACTGTCAATAAAAAATAAAACTACAAAACAAAAACACTGTAAAGAGTGTCAATAAAACTACAAAAAACACTGTAAGGTGTCAATAAAACTATAAAACTACAAAAAAAAACACTAAGGTGTGTCAATAAAACTATAAAACTACAAAAAAAAACACTAAGGTGTGTCAATAAAACTATAAAACTACAAAACAAAAACACTGTCTGTAAAGAGTGTCAATAAAACTATAAAACTACAAAAAAACACTGAGGTGTGTCAATAAAACTACAAAACAAAAACACTGTAAAGAGTGTCAATAAAACAATAAAACTACAAAAAACACTGTAAAGAGTGTCAATAAAACAATAAGACTACAAAAAACACTAAGGTGTGTCAATAAAACTACAAAACAAAAACACTGTAAAGAGTGTCAATAAAACAAAACTATAAAAACACTAAGGTGTGTCAATAAAACAATAAAACTACAAAAAAAAAACACTAAGGTGTGTCAATAAAACTACAAAACTACAAAACAAAAACACTGTAAAGAGTGTCCATAAAATTACAAAAACACTGTCTGTAAAGAGTGTCAATAAAACTATAAAAATACAAAATAAAAACACTGTCTGTAAAGTGTGTCAATAAAACAAAGCTCCAGAGCATTTGGAGCTCTGCAGGTGAGACTGTTTAAAGTGAACGTGAGACTGTTTAAAGTGAACGTGAGACTGTTTAAAGTGAACGTGAGACTGTTTAAAGTGAACGTGAGACTGTTTAAAGTGAACGGGAGACTGTTTAAAGTGAACGTGAGACTGTTTAAAGTGAACGTGAGACTGTTTAAAGTGAACGTGAGACTGTTTAAAGTGAACGTGAGACTGTTTAAAGTGAACGTGAGACTGTTTAAAGTGAACGTGAGACTGTTTAAAGTGAACGTGAGACTGTTTAAAGTGAACGTGAGACTGTATAAAGTGAACGTGAGACTGAATAAAGTGAACGTGAGACAGATTAAAGTGAACGTGAGACTGATTAAAGTGAACGTGAGACTGTTTAAAGTGAGCGTGAGACTGTTTTAAAGTGAGCAGGAGACTGTTTAAAGTGAACGTGAGACTGTTTAAAGTGAACGTGAGACTGTTTAAAGTGAACGTGAGACTGTTTAAAGTGAACGTGAGACTGTTTAAAGTGAACGTGAGACTGTTTAAAGTGAACGTGAGACTCTTTAAAGTGAACGTGAGACTGTTTAAAGTGAACGTGAGACTGTTTAAAGTGAACGTGAGACTGTTTAAAGTGAACGTGAGACTGTTTAAAGTGAACGTGTGACTGTTTAAAGTGAACGTGAGACTGTTTAAAGTGAACGTGAGACTGTTTAAAGTGTACGTGAGACTGTTTAAAGTGAGCGTGAGACTGTTTTAAAGTGAACGTGAGACTGTTTAAAGTGACCGTGAGACTGTTTAAAGTGAACGTGAGACTCTTTAAAGTGAACGTGAGACTGTTTAAAGTGAACGTGAGACTGTTTAAAGTGAACGTGAGACTGTTTAAAGTGAACGTGAGACTGTTTAAAGTGAACGTGAGACTGTTTAAAGTGAACGTGAGACTGTTTAAAGTGAACGTGAGACTGTTTAAAGTGAACGTGAGACTGTTTAAAGTGAGCGGAGACTGTTTAAAGTGAACGTGAGACTGTTTAAAGTGAGCGTGAGACTGTTTAAAGTGAGCGTGAGACTGTTTAAAGTGAGCGTGAGACTGTTTAAAGTGAGCGTGAGACTGTTTAAAGTGAGCGTGAGACTGTTTAAAGTGAGCGTGAGACTGTTTAAAGTGAGCGTGAGACTGTTTTAAAGTGAGCGTGAGACTGTTTTAAGTGATCGTGAGACTGTTTAAAGTGAACGTGAGACTGTTTAAAGTGAACGTGAGACTGTTTAAAGTGAACGTGAGACTGTTTAAAGTGAACGTGAGACTGTTTAAAGTGAACGTGAGACTGTTTAAAGTGAACGTGAGACTGTTTAAAGTGAACGTGAGACTGTTTAAAGTGAACGTGAGACTGTTTAAAGTGAACGTGAGACTGTTTAAAGTGAACGTGAGACTGTTTAAAGTGAACGTGACACTGTTTAAAGTGAACGTGAGACTGTTTAAAGTGAACGTGAGACTGTTTAAAGTGAACGTGAGACTGTTTAAAGTGAACGTGAGACTGTTTAAAGTGAACGTGAGACTGTTTAAAGTGAACGTGAGACTGTTTAAAGTGAACGTGAGACTGTTTAAAGTGAACGTGAGACTGTTTAAAGTGAACGTGAGACTGTTTAAAGTGAACGGGAGACTGTTTAAAGTGAACGTGAGACTGTTTAAAGTGAACGTGAGACTGTTTAAAGTGAACGGGAGACTGTTTAAAGTGAACGGGAGACTGTTTAAAGTGAACGTGAGACTGTTTAAAGTGAACGTGAGACTGTTTAAAGTGAGCGGAGACTGTTTAAAGTGAGCGTGAGACTGTTTTAAAGTGAGCGTGAGACTGTTTAAAGTGAACGTGAGACTGTTTAAAGTGAACGTGAGACTGTTTAAAGTGAACGTGAGACTGTTTAAAGTGAACGTGAGACTGTTTAAAGTGAACGTGAGACTGTTTAAAGTGAACGTGAGACTGTTTAAAGTGAACGTGCCGTTTGTGCTCCTGTTTTCCCAGAGTGGAGTCGTCCAGTGTCGAAGGATTTTCTGTCCTCCCACAAACTGCCCCGAAGACTCACTGCCCGTCCACGAGAGGGACTCCTGCTGCCGCACCTGCCGACGTGAGTGACCCTGAGCCAGATGCCCTCCCCCTGAGCCAGATGCCCCTCCCCTTGAGCCAGATGCCCCTCCCCCTGAGCCAGATGCCCCTCCCCCTGAGCCAGATGCCCCTCCCCCTGAGCCAGATGCCCCTCCCCGTGTGCCATAACTCATTTCAAGACACGCACATCTACTCAGTTGGAGCAGAGGAGGAGCAGAGGGTCAGAGGAGGAGCAGAGGGTCAGAGGAGGAGCAGAGGAGGAGCAGAGGGTCAGAGGAGGAGCAGAGGGTCAGAGGAGGAGCAGAGGAGGAGCAGAGGGTCAGAGGAGGAGCAGAGGGTCAGAGGAGGTGCAGAGGAGGAGCAGAGGAGGAGCAGAGGGTCAGAGGAGGAGCAGAGGAGGAGCAGAGGGTCAGAGGAGGAGCAGAGGAGGAGCAGAGGAGGAGCAGAGGAGGAGCAGAGGGTTAGAGGAGGAGCAGAGGAGGCGCAGAGGAGGAGCAGAGGGTCAGAGGAGGAGCAGAGGGTCAGAGGAGGAGCAGAGGAGGAGCAGAGGGTCAAGAGGAGGAGCAGAGGGTCAGAGGAGGAGCAGAGGAGCAGAGGGTTAGAGGAGGAGCAGAGGAGGAGCAGAGGGTCAGAGGAGGAGCAGAGGAAGAGCAGAGGGTCAGAGGAGGAGCAGAGGAGGAGGAGCAGAGGGTCAGAGAAGGAGCAGAGGAGGAGCAGAGGAGGAGCAGAGGAGGAGCAGAGGAGGAGCAGAGGAGGAGCAGAGGAGGAGCAGAGGGGCAGAGGAGGAGCAGAGGGTCAGAGGAGGAGCAGAGGGTCAGAGGAGGAGCAGAGGATTCACAGTTTGTTTGTTTCACAGTGAAGTGCGAGTTCCTCGGACAAACTTTTGCAGAAGGAGAACGACTTTTATCCCAAGACTGTGGGTGTGGGGTGCGGTGAAATCGGACAACTAGCTACTACTGCAGCCTGCTAGCAGCGAAACTGCTGCTACTAGCGGCAGCGGCTAGCAACTGCTGCGCTGCTACTGCAACTATAGCGAAGCGCTACTACTACTAATATAGCTACTACTAACCAACTACTGCCAGCTGCAGCTAGCCTGCTACAGCTGCTACAACAGCTGCAACAACAGCCAACTAGCGGCAACCAGCAACCAGCAGCAACTAGCGGCAGCGGCAGCCAGCAGCAGCAACAGCAACTAGCAGCAGCGGCAAGCAGCCAACAGCAGCTAACAGCAGCAGCGCAGCTGGCAGCAGCAGCAGCAACAGCAACAAGCAGCAGCAGCGGCAGCAGCAGCAGCAACTAGCGACAAGCAGCGGCAGCAGCGGCAGCGGCAGCAGCAAGCAGCAGCAACAGCGGCAGCAGCAGCAGCAACAGCAGCAGCAGCAGCAGCAGCAACAGCTTAGCGGCAGCAGCAGCAGCGGCAGCGGCAGCAGCAGCAACCAGCAGCAGCCAGCCAGCAGCGGCAGCAGCAACAGCAGCCTTGCAGCAGCGAGCGAAGCAGCGGCGGCCAGCGAAGCAGCAGCAAGCAGCAGCAACAGCAGCGGCCAGCAGCGAGCAGCGGCAAGCGAGCAGCAGCAGCCAGCCAGCGGCAGCAGCCCGGCAGCAAGCGGCAAGCGCCCAGCAGCAGCAGCAGCGGCAGCGGCAGCAGCAGCAGCAACAGCGGCAGCGGCAGCGGCGGCGGCAGCGGCAGCAGCAGCGGCAGCAGCAGCAACAGCAGCGAGCGGCAGCAAAACAGCAGCAGCAGCGGCGGCAACTGGCGCAGCCAGCGGCGAGCCCAGCGGCAGCAGCAACAACAGCGGCAGCTGGCAGCAGCAACAGCAGCAGCGGCAGCGGCGGCAGCGGCAAGCCAGCAGCAGCAGCCAGCTGGCAACGGCAACCCAGCGGCAGCAACCAGCAGCAGCGAGCAGCAGCGGCAGCAGCAACAGCAACCAACCAGCAGCAGCTTAGCCAGCGGCAACAGCAACAGCAGCCGCTACTGGCAGCAGCAGCGGCAGCGGCGGCAGCAACAGCGGCCAGCAGCAGCCACTTAGCCGGCAGCAGCAGCAACAGCAACAGCGGCAGCAGCGAGCAGCGGCAAGCGAGCAACCCGGCAACAGCAACGCAGCTGGCAACAGCAGCGGCAGCGGCAAGCAGCGGCGGCAGCAGCGGCGGCGACAGCGGCAGCAACAGCGGCAACAGCAGCAGCAGCAGCGGCAGCGGCAGCAAGCAGCAACAGCGGCAGCGGCGGCAGGCAGCAGCGGCGGCGGCAGCGGCAACCAGCGGCCAGCAGCAGCAGCAACAGCAGCGGCAACTGGCAACGCAGCAGCAACAGCGGCAGCGGCAGCGGCGGCGGCAGCTGACAGCAACAGCAGCAGCAACAACTGGCGGCAGCGGCAGCAGCAGCAGAGCGGCAGCGGCAGCGGCAGCGGCAGCAGCAGCGGCGGCAGCAGCAACAGCGGCAGCAACAGCAGCAGCAGCGAGCAGCAGCAGCAACAGCGGCAGCAAGCGGCAACAAGCAGCAACAACGGCAGCAGCGGCAGCTGGCGAGCCAACCCGGCAGCAGCGGCTTAGCCGGCAGCAACAGCAACAGCGGCAGCAGCAGCGGCAGCCAGCAGGCAGCAGCGGCAGCAACCAAGCAGCAAGCAACAAGCAGCAACAGCGGCAGCGGCAGCGGCGCGCAGCGGCAACTGAAGCAGCAACAGCGGCAGCGGCAACAGCGGCGGCAGCAGCGGCAGCGGCAGCGGCAGCCAGCGGCAGCGGCAGCGGCAGCAAGCAACCAGCAGCGGCAGCAGCAGCGGCTGACGGCGGCAGCAGCGAGCGGCAACAGCAGCAGCGGCGGCAGCAGCAGCGGCAACCAGCAACAACCAGCAGCAGCAGCAACTAGCGGCGGCGGCAGCAGCGGCGGCGAGCAGCGGCAGCAACAACAGCGGCGGCAGCGGCAGCGGCGGCAACAGCAACAGCAGCAACAGCGGCAGCAACAACAGCGACAACAGCGGCAGCAGCAGCAACAGCAACAGCGGCAGCAGCAACAACTGGCGAAGCAGCGGCAGCGGCAGCAACCAGCAGCGGCAGCGGCGGCAGCGGCCAAGCAACAGCGGCAAGCAGCCGGCAGCTTAGCGGCGGCAGCCAGCAGCGGCAAGCTGGCGGCAGCAGCAGCGGCAACGGCAGCAGCAACGGCAGCAACAGCAGCGGCAGCAGCAGCAGCGGCGGCAACAGCCAAGCAGCAGCAGCGGCAGCAGCGGCAACCAACAACAGCGGCAGCAACAGCAGCAACAGCGGCAGCAGCAACAGCAGCAGCGAAGCCAGCAGCGAAGCAACCAGCAGCTGGCAGCAGCGGCAGCCAGCGACAGCGGCAAGCCAGCAGCAGCAGCAGCCAACTGGCAGCGGCAGCTGAAGCGGCAACAGCAGCGGCGGCAGCGAAGCCAGCGGCAGCAACCAGCGACAGCGGCAGCAAGCAGGCAGCGGCAGCAGCAGCCAACCTTAGCGGCAGCAACCAACAGCCGACAGACAGCGGCGGCGGCGACAGCGGCGACAGCGGCAGCAGTGGCAGCAACAACAACAGCTGACAGCGGCAAGCAGCAGCAGCAGCAGCGGCAGCGGCGGCGGCAGCAGCAGCCAACGGCTTAGCGGCCAGCAGCGAAGCGGCAACAGCAGCAACTAGCGGCAGCGTAGCGCAGCCAGCAGCAACAACAGCAGCAGCAGCAGCAGCAGCAGCAGCAGCAGCGGCTTACCAGCGACAGCAGCAGCGGCCAGCAAGCGGCAGCGCAACAGCAGCAAGCGGCCAACTAGCAGCAACCAGCGGCAGCAGCAGCAGCGGCAGCAGCAGCTGGCCAGCGGCGAGCAGCAACCAGCGAGCGGCAGCAGCCCAGCAACAGCAAGCAGCAGCAATAGCGGCGCTGGCAACGGCGGCTTAGCTTAGCGAGCAACAGCGAAAGCGGCCGGCTGACAGCAGCAACTGACTTAGCAGCAGCAGCAGCAGCAGCGAGGCAGCTGGCAGCAACAGCAACAACAGCAACAGCGGCGAGCTGGCAACCAGCAGCAGCGTAGCGGCAGCGGCAGCAGCAGCTGTGGCGGCAGACAGCTGGCGGCAGCAACAACTAGCGGCGGCAGCTAGCAGCAACAGCAACAGCAAGCGGCAGCGGCAGCAGCAACAGCAGCCAGCAACAGCAGCAGCAAGCAGCGGCCTTGGCAACAGCAACCAGCGGCAACTGGCAGCGGCAGCAACCAGCAGCGGCAGCGGCGGCAAAGCAGCAGCAACAGCGGCGGCAGCTGAGCAGCAGCAACCAGCAGCGGCGGCGGCAGCGGCAGCAGCCAACAGCGGCAGCAGCAGCTGGCAACAGCAGCAGCAGCGGCAGCGGCAGCGGCTGGCAGCAGCAGCAGCAGCAACAACCAACAGCAGCAGCGGCAGCGGCAGCGGCAGCAAGCAGCAGCGCCAGCAGCAGCAGCAGCGGCAGCCAACAGCAGCAACCTTAGCAGCAGCAGCAGCAGCGGCAACTAGCGGCAGCGGCCAGCCAGCAGCAGCAAACAGCAGCAGCAGCGGCCAGCGAGCAGCAGCAACAAGCGGCAGCGGCCAGCGGCAGCAGCGGCGGCGGCAAGCAGCAGCAGCCAGCAACAGCGGCAACGGCGGCTAAACAGCAGCAACAGCGGCAGCTAGCAGCAGCGGCAGCGGCAGCAGCAACAGCAGCAGCAGCGAAGCAGCGGCAGCAGCAGCCAGCGCGCAGCAGCAGCAACAGCGGCAGCAGCAACAGCGGCGGCAAGCGGCAGCTATAACAGCAGCTAGCAGCAACAGCAGCGCTAGCAGCAGCAGCAAGCCAGCGGCAGCGGCAGCAGCGGCAACCTTAGCAGCAGCAGCGACTGGCAGCAAACGGCAGCGCAGCCAGAGCTGGCAGCCGGCGAGGCAGCAGCGGCCAGCAGCAGCGCAGCAGCGGCAACAGCGGCAGCGCAGCAGCAGCCAGCGGCAGCGGCGGCGGCGGCGGCAGCAGCAACTAGCGGCCAGCAGCAGCAGCAACCAGCGACAGCGGCAGCGCAGCAGCGGCAACGGCTGGCGGCAGCGGCAACAGCGGCAACAACAACAGCAGCGGCAGCAGCGGCAGCAGCAACCAACTAGCAGCTGCGCAGCGGCGGCAGCAGCTGGCAACAGCAACAGCAGCAGCAGCGGCAGCAGCAGCAGCGGCCTTATATGGCAGCAGCAGCAGCGGCGAAACCAGCAGCAGCAGCAGCAGCGCTGGCAGCAGCACGCCAGCGGCGGCCAGGCGGCAGCAGCTGGCCAGCAGCAGCAGCAGCAACTGGCAGCAGCAGCAGCAACTAGGCGGCAGCGGCAGCGGCAGCTTGGCAGCAGCAGCAAGCCAGCAGCAGCCAATAGCGGCAGCAGCAGCAGCAACAGCAGCAGCAACAGCAGCAACTAGCGGCAGCAGCAGCAGCGGCAGCAGCGGCAACAGCGGCAGCAGCAGCAACAGCGGCAGCTTAGCAGCAGCAGCGGCAGCAGCAGCAGCGGCTGGCAGCAACCAACAACAGCCAGCAGCGGCAGCGGCAGCGGCGGCAGCAGCAACAGCGGCAACAGCGGCGGCAGCGGCAGCAACAACCAGCGAGCAGCAGCAAGTAGCCTAGCGAGCGGCAGCAGCAGCGGCGGCGGCAACCAGCAGCTGCAGCAGCAACCAGCAACAGCGGCCAGCAGCAGCCAACGGCAGCGGCAGCGGCAGCAGCGGCACGGCAACAAGCGGCAGCGGCGAACAGCGGCGGCAGCTTGCGGCAGCTGACAGCAGCGGCCAGCGAGCCGCAGCGGCAACCAGCGGCAGCAGCTAGCGGCGGCAGCAACGGCGGCAATAGCGCGGCAGCAACAGCTGGCAGCAGCGGCAGCGGCAGCCAGCAGCGAAGCAGCGGCAGCGGCAGCGGCAGCAGCGGCAGCGGCAGCGGCAACTAGCCCTGGCAGCCAGCAGCTGGCAGCAACAGCCGCAGCAGCAGCGTAGCAGCGGCAGCAGCAGCAGCAACCCAGCAGCAGCGGCAGCCAGCGGCGGCCAGCAAGCGGCCAGCGGCAGCTTGCAGCCAGCAAGCGGCAGCAGCAGCAGCGAACCGCTAGCGGGCAACTGGCAGCGGCGGCAGCGGCAGCAACAGCCAGCGGCGGCGAGCAGCCAGCAACCAGCGAAGCAGCAACAGCAGCAGCAACAGCTGGCGCAGCGGCAGCAGCAGCAGCAACAGCAGCGGCAGCGGCAACAGCAGCAGCGGCAGCGGCAGCGGCAGCAGCAACCAGCAGCAGCGACGGCAGCAGCAGCGCAACAGCAACAGCGGCGGCAGCAGCCAGCGAGCAGCAGCGGCAGCGGCAGCGGCAAGCGGCAGCGGCAGCAACAACAGCGGCGGCGGCAGCAGCAGCTGGCAGCGGCGGCTTAACGGCGCTGCTGGCGGCAGCTGGCAGCGGCAGCAGCCTTAGCAAACAGCGGCAGCTAGCAGCAGCAGCGGCAGCAAGCAGCAACCAACCAGCAGCAAGCAGCAGCAACAGCGGCCAACCAACAAGCAGCAAGCAGCAGCAGCGGCAACGGCGGCAGCAGCAGCTAGCGGCAAGCACAGCAGCGGCAGCAGCTAGCAGCAGCAGCGGCAGCCAGCAACCGCCAGCAGCAACTAGCCAGCAGCGGCAGCAACTGGCAGCAGCGGCAGCAGCGGCCAGCTGGCAACAGCAGCAGCGGCAGCGGCGCAGCTAGCAGCAACAGCGGCAACAGCCAACAGCAGCAGGCAGCAACGGCAACTGACAGCAGCCGCAGCAGCGGCAAGCAGCAGCAGCAGCGGCTGGCTTAACTAGCAAGGCAGCGGCAGCGGCAACGACGCGATGGCAAGCGGCAGCAGCAGCAGCGGCAGCAGCAGGCAGCAGCGGCGGCGGCAGCGGCAGCAGCGGCAGCAAGCAGCTTAGCGGCAAGCAGCAGCAGCGGCAGCGGCAGCATGGCAAGCAACAGCAGCGGCAGCGAAGGCGGCCCAGCAGCAGCGGCAGCAGCAGCCAACCAACAGCAGCAGCGGCGCAGCAACAGCGAGCAGCAGCAGCAGCGGCGGCGGCAGCGGCAACAGCGGCGGCGGCGGCGGCAGCAATAGCGGCAGCAGCGGCAGCAACAGCAGCGGCAGCGGCAAGCAGCAGCAAGCAACAGCAGCAGCGGCAACGCTAGCGGCAGCAACAGCGGCAGCAGCAGCAGCCAGCAGCGGCAGCGAGCGGCAAAGCAGCGAGCAGCGGCGGCAGCAGCAACAACAGCGGCAGCAGCAGCGGCGGCAACAGCAGCAGCGGCAGCAGCAGCAGCAGCAGCGAGCAGCTGGCAGCAACGGCGGCGGCGGCAGCGGCAGCAACAGCGGCGGCGGCAGGCAGCAGCAGCAGCGGCAGCGGCAACAGCAGCGGCAGCGGCAGCTGGCGGCCAGCGGCGGCCAGCGGCAACAGCAGCGACAGCGGCAGCAGCAACGGCGGCAGCAGCGCAGCGGCGGCGACGGCGAGCGGCAACGCGGCAACCTTGGCGACAGCAGCAGCAGCGGCAGGCAGCGGCAGCAGCAGCAACAATCGCCGGCAAGCCGTGGCGAGCAGCGACAACAGCTAGCGGCAGCAACAGCAGCAGCAGCGGCAGCGGCAGCAGCAACAGCAACTGGCGGCGGCGGCAGCAACAGCAGCAACAACAGCAACAGCAAGCGGCAGCGCAGCAGCAACGCAGCGGCGGCAGCAGCAGCTTAGCGGCGGCGCGGTTAGCAACAGCTCAGCAGCGGCAGCAGCAGCAGCCGGCAACGCTGCAACCTTAGCAACAGCGGCGGCAACAACCAGCGGCAGCCGGCAGCCAGCAACAGCAGCGGCAACGCCAGCGCAAGCAGCGGCAGCGGCGGCTTCAGCCAACAACAGCAGCAGCAGCACCTTAGCTAGCCAACAGCGGCTTAGCAGCTGGCAACAGCGGCAGCGGCAGCAGCAGCAGCAACAACAGCGGCGGCGGCGGCGGCAACAACAAGCCAGCAGCAACAGCAACTACCAGCGGCAGCAGCGGCAACAGCAGCAACAGCAAGCAGCTTGCGGCAGCTTAGCGGCCAGCGGCGGCTGGCGGCGGCAGCGGCAGCAACAACAGCTGGCGGCGGCAGCAGCAGCTTAGCGGCAACGGCAGCGGCAGCGGCTGGCAGCAAGCAGCGGCAGCAACCAGCGGCGGCAGCGGCAGCGGCAGCAACAGCAGCGTATAGCGAGCCTTGCGGCGGCCAGCAGCAACAGCAACAGCAGCGGCAACAGCGGCAGCGGCAACAGCGGCGGCGGCAGCGCTGCAGCGGCGTAACAGCGGCAGCGGCGGCAGCAGCGGCAGCGAGCAGCAGCAGCGGCAGCGGCAACCCAGCGGCCAGCGGCAGCCAGCCAGCGGCCAGCAGCGGCAGCTGCAACAGCTGGCGGCGGCAGCTGACCAGCAGCGGCAACCAGCAGCTGACAGCGGTAGCGGCAGCAGCGGCAGCGAGCGGCAGCAAACAGCAGCAGCAAGCAGCAGCAACAGCGGCAGCAGCAGCAATGCAGCGGCAGCGACGCAGCAGCGACAGCAGCAGCGGCAACAGCGGC
This sequence comes from Odontamblyopus lacepedii, assembly GCA_034769755.1. Classification (NCBI taxonomy): domain Eukaryota; kingdom Metazoa; phylum Chordata; class Actinopteri; order Gobiiformes; family Gobiidae; genus Odontamblyopus; species Odontamblyopus lacepedii. The sequence goes on along the minus strand of CM068349.1, from coordinate 46,181,850 downwards.
AGCCAGCTGGCAACAGCAACAGCCAGCGGCAGCAACAGCGAGCAGCGGCAGCAGCAGCGAGCAGCAACGCAGCGGCAGCAGCAGCGGCAAGCAGCAGCAGCAGCAACAGCGGCAGCAGCAGCAGCGGCAGCGGCAGCGGCAGCAGCGGCAGCAACAGCGGCAGCGGCAGCAGCGGCGGCAGCAACGGCAACAACAGCGGCGGCAGCAGCGGCAGCAGCGGCAACAGCCAGCAGCAGCAGCGGCAGCAACAGCAACAGCGGCAACGGCAGCAGCAGCGGCAGCGGCAGCAACAGCCGGCCAGCGGCTTAGCAACAGCGGCAACAGCGGCAGCAGCGGCAACGGCCAGCAGCGGCAGCGGCGGCAACAACGCTTGGCGGCAACCAGCGGCAGCGGCGGCAGCAGCGGCCGGCAACAGCGCGCTTAGCAGCAGCGAGCAGCTGCAGCGGCGGCAGCTGCACGCGCAACAGCAGCGACGAAGCGGCAACAGCGGCAGCGCTTAGCAGCAACAACAGCTTAACAGCGGCAGCGGCAGCCTGCTTAGCAGCGGCTGGCAGCAGCGCGCGGCAACAGCAGCAGCGCGCCTGTAACAGCAGCAGCAGCAACGGCAGCAGTAACAGCAACAGCGACATGCTGCAACTGCGCATGCTGGCTGCGGCTGCAACGCTTGCTGGCTGCATAGCCCAGCGGCGGCAAGCAGCAGCGGCTCGGTTGCTGCCAGCGGCTGCATGGCAACAGCGCTGCAGCAGCAGCAACAACCAGCTTGCTGGCGCCAAGCGGCTGCTGCTGCTACCTGCTGCCCAGCAGCGGCAAGCAGCTTAGCAACGGCGTGAGCTTAGACAACCTGCCGCTGCTGCAGCGGCAGCAGCGGCAGCTGCTGCGAGCGCGCCCAGCAGGCGCAGGCGGCAGCAGCGGCAGCAGCCAGCAGCAACAGCAGCAGCGGCAACAGCAGCTGCCTTGGCAGCCCAGCAGCGGCCTGGCAGCAGCGGCAGCGGCAGCAGCGGCTTAGCGGCAGCTGCTTACATGCCGCAGCAGCAGCGGCTTCGGCCCAGCACAGCGGCACCTTAGTGGCTGCGGCAGCGGCAATATAGCTCTTAGCAGCAGCGGCAACAGCAGCAGCGCAATAGCCTTGTAGCAGCGGCCAGCTGGCCTGCCAGCAGCTAGCAGCCCAGCGGCAGCTTAGCTGCCGGCAGCAGCAGCAGCAAGCGGCAGCGGCAGATAACGCCTGGCGAGCAGCGAGCAGCGAAGCAGCAACAGCAGCGGCAGCAGCGCTGCAGCAGCTTAGCGGCAGCGAACAGCAGCAACAGCGGCCAGCAAGGCGAGCAAGCGACAGCGACAGCAGCCACAGCAGCAACCAGCAGCGGCGGCCAGCAGCGACAGCAGCCGGCGGCAGACAACTGCTGCCGTGCTGCTGCTGCTTTGCGCAGCCTTGTAGCGGCGCTGCGCCAGCGCCTTGCTGGCGGCTGCTGCGGCAGCAACAGCGAAGCCTTAGCAGCTTAACGCGGTAACGTAGCAGCGCGCAGCCAGCGGCGCCGCCGCGCTGCGCGGCGCTCACCACTGGCAAACAGCCAGCTGAAGACAGCGGCAGCGGCAGCAGCGGCATGCCCAGCGGCAACAGCGGCAACAGCGAAGCAGCAGCAACAACAACGGCGGCGGCAGCAACATGTAGCGTTTTGCAGCTTAGCAGCTAGCAGCCTTAGCGCGCGAGCAACTGCTGCAGCAGCAGCGGCAGCAGCTGCCAGCGGCTACTGCTGCAGCAGCTGGCCTTAACAGCGGCGCAGCATGCTACTGCTACTACTGCCTGGCAGCAGCGCTACTGGCGGCCACGGCAACTACAACTGCAGCGCCTTTCACTACAGCGGCAACAGCACTGCTGGCGGTAACAGCGGCTACTGCTACTGCTACTACCTCGGCTACGCTTTCTGTGCTTCCCTCAGTTTATTTGTGCCAGGGAGGTCGGGATGGAGCTCGTCTCTGTGTCGTGGTCTGGAGTTAAACTGCAGTGTTCCAGAGCAGCTCCGGAGGCGACGCTGCTGCCCTGTCTGCCCAGGTAACTACCCCAGATGCCCTCCCACACTCTCAGATGCCCTCCCACACTCCCAGATGCCCTCCCACACTCCCAGATGCCCTCCCACCCTCTCAGATGCCCTCCCACACTCACAGATGACCTCCCAAACTCTCAGATTCACTCCCACACTCACAGATTCTCTCCAACACTCTCAGATGCCCTCCACACTCTCAGATGCTCTCCCACCTCTCAGATGCCCTCCCACACTCTCAGATGCCCTCCCACACTCTCAGATGCCCTCCCCACTCTCAGATGCCCTCCACTCTCTCTTCATCTTTCACATTTCCAGACGCTTCGGTGCAGATCTGTGACTCTGTGTGACAAATGTTTGGGATTTGGAATCATTTTGTCTTCGGAGCGTTGCTGCTGTGTTTGTTGCTCGGTGCGACTCCAGTCTGAGTCTCTCAAACCTTCAGATCAGGCGAGAAATCTGAGGTAATAACGGACTCCGACTTTAACAGCCACATCGAATCAATGACATCTGCGCCTTTTACCGTCTAAAACACAGTGTTTATTTGATTTAAATGTATTGGACGTACAGGTGTTTCTGTATTTTATTTAAATCGTTCTGGCACAGGTGTTTCTTAGTATTTTATTTAAATGTTTTTTATTTAAATATTTTTTATTTAAATGTTTTTGTGCACACATGTGTTTTTTGTATTTTATTTAAATGTTTTTGAACAGTTTTTTTGTATTTTATTTAAATATTTTTGTACACCCAGGGGTTTGTTGCTTTTAATTTAAATGTTTTTGAACACACGGGTGTTTTTCTGTGTTTTATTTAAATGTTTTTGGACACACAGGTGTTTTTCTGTGTTTTCTTGGCCGTTTTGACGCACAGGCCGAGCTGGAGCTGTTGATACGAGCGCAGAGACAATGAGACAAAAGACACAAAGACACGGTTTGAGCGACAAAAGCGACTCGGGTTTAAAGTGACAGACTCTGTTTAAAGGAAGCGACTTCGGGTTTAAAGGAGCGACTCTCGGGTTTAAAGGAAGCGACTCTCGGGTTTAAAGGAGGCGACTTCGGGTTTAAAAGCAGCGACTCGGGTTTAAAGGAGCGACTCTCGGGTTTAAGGAAGCGACTCGGGTTTAAAGGCGACTCTCGGGTTTAAAGGAAGCGACTCGGGTTTTAAAGGCGACTCTCGGGTTTAAGGAAGCGACTCTGGTTTAAGGCGGAGTTTAAAGGCGACTCTCGGGTTTAAAGGAAGCGACTCGGGTTTAAAGGAGCGACTCTCGGGTTTAAGGAGCGACTCTCGGGTTTAAAGGAAGCGACTCTCGGGTTTAAAGGAGCGACTCTCGGGTTTAAAGGAGCGACTCGGGTTTAAAGGAGCGACTCTCGGGTTTAAAGGAGCGACTCGGGTTTAAAGGAGCGACTCTCGGGTTTAAAGGAGGCGACTCGGGTTTAAAGGAAGCGACTCGGGTTTAAAGGAGCGACTCTCGGGTTTAAGGAAGCGACTTCGGAGCGACTCGGGTTTAAAGGAGCGACTCTCGGGTTTAAAGGAAGCGACTCGGGTTTAAGGAAGCGACTCTCGGGTTTAAAGGCGACTCGGGTTTAAAGGAAGCGACTCTCGGGTTTTAAAGGAGGCGACTCTCGGGTTTAAAGGAGGCGACTCGGGTTTTAAGGAGCGACTCTCGGGTTTAAAAGGCGACTCTCGGGTTTAAGGAAGCGACTCGGGTTTAAAGGGCGACTCTCGGGTTTAAAGGAAGCGACTCTCGGGTTTAAAGGAAGCGACTCGGGTTTAAAGGCGACTCTCGGGTTTAAAGGAGGCGACTCTCGGGTTTAAGGAAGCGACTCTCGGGTTTAAGGGCGACTCTCGGGTTTAAGGAGGCGACTCGGGTTTTAAAGGAGCGGCTCGGGTTTAAAGGGCGACTCTCGGGTTTAAGGAAGCGACTCTCGTTTAAGGCGACTCTCGGGTTTAAAGGAGCGACTCTCGGGTTTAAGGCGACTTCGGGTTTAAGGAAGCGACTTCGGGTTTAAGGCGGCTTCGGGTTTAAAGGCGACTCGGGTTTAAGGAAGCGACTCTCGGGTTTAAGGCGACTCGGGTTTAAAGGCGACTTCGGGTTTAAGGAGGAGCGACTCGGGTTTAAAGGAGGCGACTCTCGGGTTTAAAGGAAGCGACTCTCGGGTTTAAAGGAGGCGACTTCGGGTTTAAAGGAGCGACTCTCGGGTTTAAAGGAAGCGACTGGGTTTAAGGCGACTCTCGGGTTTAAAGGAGGCGACTCTGGTTTAAAGGCGACTCGGGTTTAAAGGAAGCGACTCTCGGGTTTAAGGAAGCGACTCGGGTTTAAAGGCGACTCTCGGGTTTAAGGCGACTCTCGGGTTTAAGGCGACTCTCGGGTTTAAGGCGACTCGGGTTTAAGGAGCGACTTCGGGTTTAAGGGGTTTAAAGGCGACTCGGGTTTAAAGGAGCGACTCGGGTTTAAAGGAGCGACTCGGGTTTAAGCGACTCTCTCGGTTTAAAGGAAGCGACTTCGGGTTTAAAGGCGACTCTCGGTTTAAAGGCGACTCTGGTTTCAGATGAGTCTCTGGAGGTGTTACAGGCTGCTTTGAGGTGACAGACTGGGCTGCACTCACTGAGCCCCATGGAGAAGACCTCGACGGGCTGACTGACTGCATCACCAGCTACATAAACTTCTGTGTGGACTCAGTTGTCCCAACAAAGACTGTGAGCTGTTATCCAAACAACAAGCCATGGATAACCAAGGACATTAAAGCCACACTCATTGGGAAGAGGAAGGCCTGCAGCTCGGGAAACAGGGAGGAGGCCCGGGCTGCTCAGAAGAAACTGAAGGTGCAGCTGAGCCAGACAGAGACATGGGAGGAAGCTGGAGTGGAAACTTCAGCAGAACAACATGAGGGAAGTGTGGAGCGGCATGAGGACCATCACGGGACACAAGCCGACCCGAGGGGGAAGCGTTGAGGGAGACGTGAACACAGCTAATGAGTTCAACATCTTCTTCAATCGCTTTGACACTGCAGAACTGTCCACCTCCAGCCAGCAGCAGTCAGCCCCCTACCCCTCCCTCCCCCGTCTCCTGTGGAAGACCCAGCTCACACCTCAGACGACACCACCCCTCCCCCTCCTGACACCTCCACACTGACTGTCACTGAGGAGCAGGTGAGGTGTCAACTGCAGAGACTGAAGGCCGGGAAAGCACCAGGACCTGATGGAGTGAGCCCCAGAGTCCTGAAGGGCTGTGCTCCCCAGCTCAGTGGTGTCCTGCACCAGATCTTCATCCTGAGCCCGAGTCTTCAGAGAGTCCCCCTGCTATGGAAGACATCGTGCCTCGTCCCTGTCCCGAAGACGCCGTGCCCCAGCGACCCTAAGGACTACAGGCCCGTGGCACTGACCTCCCACATCATGAAGACTCTGGAACGACTCGTCCTGCAGCAGCTGAGGCCTATGGTCCAACATCTGCAAGACCCTCTCCAGTTTGCCTACCAGCCCCACCTTGGAGTAGATGACGCCATCCTGACCCTACTCCACAGAGTCTACTCCCACCTGGACAAGCCGGCTGCCACTGTGAGGATCATGTTTTTTGACTTCTCCAGTGCCTTCAACACCATCAGGCCGGCTCTGCTGGCTGAGAAGCTGGCAGTGATGCAGGTGGATGCCTCCTTGGTGTCCTGGATTGTGGATTACCTCACTGGAAGACCACAGTATGTGCGTTTGCAGAGCTGTGTGTCGGACAGAGTGGTCAGCAACACCGGGGCTCCATAGGGGACAGTCCTGTCTCCCTTCCTCTTCACCCTCTACACCACGGACTTCAACTACTGCAGCCAGTCTTGCCACCTTCAGAAGTTTTCTGACGACTCTGCAGTGGTGGGATGCATCAGCGGGGGTGACGAGGAGGAGTACAGGACTGTAGTGGACAACTTTGTCACTTGGAGTGAGGAGAACCACCTCCAGCTCAATGTGATGAAGACAAAGGAACTGGTGGTGGACCTTAGGAGGACCAAAGCTGCTGTGACCCCCATCTCCATCCGGGGGGTCAGTGTGGACGTGGTGGAGGAGTACAAGTACCTGGGGGTGAACTTGGACAATAAACTGGACTGGAGCAGGAACGTGGACGCGGTTTACAAGAAGGGCCAGAGCCGCCTCTATTTCCTGAGGAGGCTGAGGTCCTTTGACATCTGCAGGACAATGCTCAGGATGTTCTACGAGTCTATGGAGGCCAGTGCATCATGTACGCTGTAGTCTGCTGGGGCAGCAGTCTGCGCCTGAGGGACACTAATAGACTCGAGAAGATCATTAGGAAGGCTGGACATGTTGTGGGGGAGGAGCTGGACTCTCTGGCGGTGGTGTTGGACAGGAGAATGCTGGACAAAATCTGGACTATTCTGGACTCTCCCTCCCGCCCCCTCCACAAGGTGCTGGCCAATCAGAGGAGCTCTTTCAGCCATAGACTGCGGCTGCCGCTGCTCCACTGAGAGACACAGGAAATCTGTCCTGCCTGTCGCCATCAAACTGTTGAACGCTGCACTTTAACTCACAAACTACTCAATCCTTTTCATCCTATTCCCTGCTCACACATGTATATAGTCATAAATATGTCACTGATGTAAATAATTTCCCAGAGAGAGCTATTTTATCTTTTATCTTATTGTATTTATCTTATTTTGTAACTTGTTTGATATGCATGCTCTTGGTCGGTTGCATCTGTAACAAAGAAAATTTCCCCTCGGGGATGAATAAAAGTAATTCTGATTCTGATTCTGACTCGGGTTTAAAGGAGCGACTCTCGGGTTTAAAGGAGCGACTCGGGTTTAAAGGAGCGACTCTCGGGTTTAAAGGAGCGACTCGGGTTTAAAGGAGCGACTCTCGGGTTTAAAGGAGCGACTCTCGGGTTTAAAGGAGCGACTCGGGTTTAAAGGAGCGACTCGGGTTTAAAGGAGCGACTCTCGGGTTTAAAGGAGCGACTCTCGGGTTTAAAGGAGCGACTCTCGGGTTTAAAGGAGCGACTCTCGGGTTTAAAGGAGCGACTCTCGGGTTTAAAGGAGCGACTCGGGTTTAAAGGAGCGACTCTCGGGTTTAAAGGAGCGACTCTCGGGTTTAAAGGAGCGACTCTCGGGTTTAAAGGAGCGACTCGGGTTTAAAGGAGCGACTCGGGTTTAAAGGAGCGACTATCGGGTTTAAAGGAGCGACTCTCGGGTTTAAAGGAGCGACTATCGGGTTTAAAGGAGCTCGCCCTGATTTTATAACATGAAAAACAGACACAGTTCATCATAAAGAGTCGGAGTCCGGAGTTCTTCCTCTCGGAACTTGTGACACACACAGGAAGTGTGTGACTGACGGTGTGCCCCCTGGTGTGTGAGGAACAGGAAGTGTGTGAGGAACAGGAAGTGTATGAGGAACAGGACGTGTGTGAGGAACAGGAAGTGTGTGACTGACGTGTGCCCCCTGGTGTGTGTGTGACTGACGTGTGCCCCCTGGTGTGTGAGGAACAGGAAGTGTGTGACTGACGTGTGCCCCCTGGTGTGTGAGGAACAGGAAGTGTGTGAGGAACAGGAAGTGTATGAGGAACAGGAAGTGTGTGAGGAACAGGAAGTGTGTGACTGACGTGTGCCCCCTGGTGTGTGTGTGAGGAACAGGAAGTGAGTGAGGAACAGGAAGTGTGTGACTGACGTGTGCCCCCTGGTGTGTGTGTGAGGAACGGGAAGTGTGTGAGGAACAGGAAGTGTGTGAGGAACAGGAAGTGTGTGACTGACGTGTGCCCCCTGGTGTGTGTGTGAGGAACAGGAAGTGTGTGAGGAACAGGAAGTGTGACTGACGTTGCGCCCCCTGGTGTGTGTGTGAGGAACAGGAAGTGTGTGAGGAACAGGAAGTGTGTGAGGAACAGGAAGTGTGTGACTGACGGTGCGCCCCCTGGTGTGTGAGGAACAGGAAGTGTATGACTGACGTGTGCCCCCTGGTGTGTGTGTGAAGAACAGGAAGTGTGTGAGGAACAGGAAGTGTGTGAGGAACAGGAAGTGTGTGACTGACGGTGCGCCCCCTGGTGTGTGAGGAACAGGAAGTGTGTGACTGACGTGTGCCCCCTGGTGTGTGAGGAACAGGAAGTGTGTGACTGACGTGTGCCCCCTGGTGTGTGAGGAACAGGAAGTGTGTGAGGAACAGGAAGTGTATGAGGAACAGGAAGTGTGTGAGGAACAGGAAGTGTGTGACTGACGTGTGCCCCCTGGTGTGTGTGTGAGGAACAGGAAGTGAGTGAGGAACAGGAAGTGTGTGACTGACGTGTGCCCCCTGGTGTGTGTGTGAGGAACGGGAAGTGTGTGAGGAACAGGAAGTGTGTGAGGAACAGGAAGTGTGTGACTGACGTGTGCCCCCTGGTGTGTGTGTGAGGAACAGGAAGTGTGTGAGGAACAGGAAGTGTGACTGACGTTGCGCCCCCTGGTGTGTGTGAGGAACAGGAAGTGTGTGAGGAACAGGAAGTGTGTGAGGAACAGGAAGTGTGTGACTGACGGTGCGCCCCCTGGTGTGTGAGGAACAGGAAGTGTATGACTGACGTGTGCCCCCTGGTGTGTGTGTGAAGAACAGGAAGTGTGTGAGGAACAGGAAGTGTGTGAGGAACAGGAAGTGTGTGACTGACGGTGCGCCCCCTGGTGTGTGAGGAACAGGAAGTGTGTGACTGACGTGTGCCCCCTGGTGTGTGTGTGAAGAACAGGAAGTGTGTGAGGAACAGGAAGTGTGTGACTGACGTGTGCCCCCTGGTGTGTGTGTGTGAGGAACAGGAAGTGTGTGAGGAACAGGAAGTGTGACTGACGTGTGCCCCCTGGTGTGTGTGTGTGAGGAACAGGAAGTGTGACTGACGTGTGCCCCCTGGTGTCTGCCGCAGGTCACGACTTCTGCGCGGAGAACTTGGTCTGTGGACCGAACTCCGACTGTGAGAACCTGAGGACCAGAGCCCAGTGCGTCTGTCGCCACGGATACGCCTCTGCACACGGAGACCAGAGCGAGTGCGAAGGTAGGACCAGGACTGGACCAGGACTGGACCAGGGCTGGACCAGGGCTGGACCAGGGCTGGACCAGGGCTGGACCAGGACTGGACCAGGACTGGACCAGGACTGGACCAGGGCTGGACCAGGGCTGGACCAGGACTGGACCAGGGCTGGGCCAGGACTGGACCAGGGCTGGACCAGGGCTGGACCAGGGCTGGGCCAGGACTGGACCAGGACTGGACCAGGACTGGACCAGGGCTGGACCAGGACTGGACCAGGGCTGGACCAGGACTGGACCAGGGCTTGCTCTTGCTTTGTATAAATTATAACTTGCAGATTTGTTGAGCTGGAGTTTTGAAGTGTGTGAAACCTGTATCGTGTAAAAGCGGCACTTCACTGTCTGAGTCTGAGGAAATGTTCCGTAATGGGCTTTAAAATCTGCTGTAGAAACACGAGCGCTTTTAGAGGATCCTGTTTTTGCAGAAATGATGCAACAGCAGTTAGAAAAGTGTAACGAGACCGAGAGACAAACGAGTGTTCAGAGGAGGAGGACTAAACCAGGACTAAACCAGGACTAAACCAGGACTGAACCAGGACTAAACCAGGACTGAACCAGGACTGAACCAGGACTGAACCAGGACTAAACCAGGACTAAACCAGGACTGAACCAGGACTGAACCAGGACTAAACCAGGACTAAACCAGGACTGAACCAGGACTGAACCAGGACTAAACCAGGACTAAACCAGGACTGAACCAGGACTGAACCAGGACTAAACCAGGACTAAACCAGGACTGAACCAGGACTGAACCAGGACTAAACCAGGACTAAACCAGGACTGAACCAGGACTAAACCAGGACTATAACAGGACTGAACCAGGACTGAACCAGGACTGAACCAGGACTAAACCAGGACTAAACCAGGACTGAACCAGGACTAAACCAGGACTGAACCAGGACTGAACCAGGACTGAACCAGGACTAAACCAGGACTAAACCAGGACTGAACCAGGACTAAACCAGGTCAAACCAGGACTGAACCAGGACTGAACCAGGACTAAACCAGGACTAAACCAGGACTGAACCAGGACTGAACCAGGACTGAACCAGGACTGAACCAGGACTGAACCAGGACTAAACCAGGACTAAACCAGGACTGAACCAGGACTATAACAGGACTAAACCAGGACTGAACCAGGACTAAACCAGGACTGAACCAGGACTAAACCAGGTCAAACCAGGACTGAACCAGGACTGAACCAGGACTAAACCAGGACTAAACCAGGACTGAACCAGGACTGAACCAGGACTGAACCAGGACTGAACCAGGACTGAACCAGGACTAAACCAGGACTAAACCAGGACTGAACCAGGACTATAACAGGACTAAACCAGGACTGAACCAGGACTAAACCAGGACTGAACCAGGACTAAACCAGGTCAAACCAGGACTGAACCAGGACTGAACCAGGACTAAACCAGGACTAAACCAGGACTGAACCAGGACTGAACCAGGACTGAACCAGGACTGAACCAGGACTGAACCAGGACTAAACCAGGACTAAACCAGGACTGAACCAGGACTGAACCAGGACTGAACCAGGACTAAACCAGGGCTAAACCAGGACTGAACCAGGACTATAACAGGACTAAACCAGGACTGAACCAGGACTGAACCAGGTCTAAACCAGATCTAAACCAGATCTAAACCAGGACTAAACCAAGACCAAATCAGGTCCAACCCAGGATCAAACCTGGTCTAAACCTGGTTTGTTCTTAGACTTAGACAAACTTTATTGATCCACAGGGAAATGACTCGGACACAGGAGCTCACACGTCACAGTTTAATAACAAAGAGAAAAATATAAACGTAATAATACATTCTGAATAAGCAGCAAAAGTAACAAGAGGCGGGAGTCACGAAGACATAATTATATCAATGTAAATGTGTAAAAGTCAATAATAAAACAAAAAATAGAAATACATGTGTCTGAACTTGATCTAAACCTGGTCCTGGTCCTGGTCCTGGTCCTGGTCTTGGTCCTGGTCTGGTCCTGGTCTGGTCCTGGTCTGGTTTGGTCCTGGTCTGGTCCTGGTTCTGGTCTGGTCCTGGTCTAGTTCTGGTCTGGTTCTGGTCTGGTTCTGGTCCTGGTCTGGTCCTGGTTCTGGTCTGGTCTTGATCTGGTCCTGGTCTGGTTCTGGTCTGGTTCTGGTCCTGGTTCTGGTCCTGGTCTGGTCCTGGTCCTGGTCCTGGTCCTGGTCCTGGTCCTGGTCTGGTCCTGGTCTGATCTGGTCCTGGTCTGATCTGGTCCTGGTCCTGGTCCTGGTCTGGTCCTGGTCTGGTCCTGGTCTGGTCCTGGTCTGGTCCTGGTCTGGTTTGTGTCCTCTGTGTGAAGGTGGCAGACGTCGTTAGTGCTGATGATAATTACAGCCTGATTCAAAACACAATTATGAAACAATTAATAAAGTGTGTGTGTGTGTGTGTGTTTGTAGGTGTGTGTGTATAGGTGTGTGTGTGTGTATAGGTGTGTGTGTCTATGTGTGTGTGTATAGGTGTGCGTGTATAGGTGTGTGTGTATAGGTGTGTGTGTATAGGTGTGTGTGTAGGTGTGTGTGTGTGTAGTTGTGTGTATGTGTGTGTGTGTAGGTGTGTGTGTATAGGTGTGTGTGTGTGTAGATGTGTGTGTGTGTATAGGTGTGTGTGTGTGTGTGTATAAGTGTGTGTGTATAAGTGTGTGTGTATGTGTGTGTGTGTAGGTGTGTGTGTGTGTGTGTATACGTGTGTGTGTAGGTGTGTGTGTGTTTCAGTAGCAGTATAACTAAGGTGTTTAACAATAAAAAAGCCGATCAGGACGAGGCTGCTTAGCAACACTGTCAATCAAACCTGTCGCTAACGCTAGAGGGCGGGACCTCGGGGAAAGAAGGCGCCTGATTGGTCCGTTCCTAATGTTCAGATCTCAGGCTCATGCAGGTTGTTTCCTTCAGGCTCTCATACAGGTTGTTTCCCTCAGGCTCTCATACAGGTTGTTTCCCTCAGGCTCTCATACAGGTTGTTTCCCTCAGGCTCTCATGTCATACAGGTTGTTTCCCTCAGGCTCTCATACAGGTTATTTCCGTCAGGCTCTCATACAGGTTGTTTTCCTCAGGCTCTCATGTCATACAGGTTGTTTCCGTCAGGCTCTCATGTCATACAGGTTGTTTCCCTCAGGCTCTCATGTCATACAGGTTGTTTCCCTCAGGCTCTCATACAGGTTATTTCCGTCAGGCTCTCATGTCATACAGGTTGTTTTCCTCAGGCTCTCATGTCATACAGGTTATTTCCCTCAGGCTCTCATACAGATTGTTTCCCTCAGGCTCTCATGTCATACAGCTTGTTTCCCTCAGGCTCTCATGTCATACAGGTTGTTTTCCTCAGGCTCTCATGTCATACAGGTTGTTTCCGTCAGGCTCTCATGTCATACAGGTTGTTTCCCTCAGGCTCTCATGTCATACAGGTTGTTTCCCTCAGGCTCTCATGTCATACAGGTTGTTTCCCTCAGGCTCTCATGTCATACAGGTTGTTTCCCTCAGGCTCTCATGTCATACAGGTTGTTTCCCTCAGGCTCTCATGTCATACAGGTTGTTTCCGTCAGGCTCTCATACAGGTTGTTTCCGTCAGGCTCTCATGTCATACAGCTTGTTTCCCTCAGGCTCTCATGTCATACAGGTTGTTTCCCTCAGGCTCTCATGTCATACAGGTTGTTTCCCTCAGGCTCTCATGTCATACAGGTTGTTTCTCTCAGGCTCTCATGTCATACAGGTTGTTTCCCTCAGGCTCTCATGTCATACAGGTTGTTTCCCTCAGGCTCTCATGTCATACAGGTTGTTTCTCTCAGGCTCTCATGTCATACAGGTTGTTTCTCTCAGGCTCTCATGTCATACAGGTTGTTTCCCTCAGGCTCTCATGTCATACAGGTTGTTTCCCTCAGGCTCTCATGTCATACAGGTTGTTTCCGTCAGGCTCTCATGTCATACAGGTTGTTTCCCTCAGGCTCTCATGTCATACAGCTTGTTTCCCTCAGGCTCTCATGTCATACAGGTTGTTTCCGTCAGGCTCTCATGTCATACAGGTTGTTTCCCTCAGGCTCTCATGTCATACAGGTTGTTTCCCTCAGGCTCTCATGTCATACAGGTTGTTTCCCTCAGGCTCTCATGTCATACAGGTTGTTTCCCTCAGGCTCTCATGTCATACAGGTTGTTTCCCTCAGGCTCTCATGTCATACAGGTTGTTTCCGTCAGGCTCTCATGTCATACAGGTTGTTTCCCTCAGGCTCTCATGTCATACAGGTTGTTTCCCTCGGGCTCTCATACAGGTTGTTTCCCTCAGGCTCTCATGTCATACAGGTTGTTTCCCTCAGGCTCTCATGTCATACAGGTTGTTTCCCTCAGGCTCTCATGTCATGCAGGTTGTTTCCCTCAGGCTCTCATGTCATGCAGGTTGTTTCCCTCAGGCTCTCATGTCATACAGGTTGTTTCCCTCAGGCTCTCATGTCATACAGGTTGTTTCCCTCAGGCTCTCATGTCATACAGGTTGTTTCCCTCAGGCTCTCATGTCATACAGGTTGTTTCCCTCAGGCTCTCATGTCATACAGGTTGTTTCCCTCAGGCTCTCATGTCATACAGGTTGTTTCCCTCCGGCTCTCATACAGGTTGTTTCCCTCAGGCTCTCATGTCATACAGGTTGTTTCCCTCAGGCTCTCATGTCATGCAGGTTGTTTCCCTCAGGCTCTCATGTCATGCAGGTTGTTTCCCTCAGGCTCTCATGTCATACAGGTTGTTTCCCTCAGGCTCTCATGTCATACAGGTTGTTTCCCTCAGGCTCTCATGTCATGCAGGTTGTTTCCCTCAGGCTCTCATGTCATACAGGTTGTTTCCCTCAGGCTCTCATGTCATACAGGTTGTTTCCCTCAGGCTCTCATGTCATACAGGTTGTTTCCCTCAGGCTCTCATGTCATACAGGTTGTTTCCCTCAGGCTCTCATGTCATACAGGTTGTTTCCCTCAGGCTCTCATGTCATACAGGTTGTTTCCCTCAGGCTCTCATGTCATGCAGGTGGTTTTCCTCAGGCTCAGAGCAGAGTAAACCTCACAGCTAGCATGCAGACAGCGCTCTTCCTGATTTGAATCACAAAATCTTCAGGATTTCAAATTCATTTTATTTTCACAGAAATGATAAAAACAGAATAACACAGACAGTTTAAAGAGGCGGTTTGAGTCATCTAGAGATCTCTCCCTCTGTTCAAACGCTCCTTATGGTTTAGCTGCAGTACGAGGCTCCGCCCACAGTACGAGGCTCCGCCCCCACACAATTCTCCAAAAATAGACAAAAACACAACACAACTGAACACACCGGAAAGAAGAACAGAGAGAGAGAGAGAAAGAAAGAGAGACAGAAAGAAGAAAGAGAACAAAAGAGAGAGAGAGAAAGAAAAGAACAAGAGAGAAACGGAGAGACAGAGAGGGAAAAGAATGAGAGAGAGAGTGAGAGAAAGAGCGAGAGAAAAAGGAAGAGTGAGAGAAAGAACGAAAGAGAGAGAAAGAGAGCGACAGCGAAAGAAGAAAGAGAATGAAAGAGAGAATGAGAGAAAGAGACAGAAAGAAGAGAGAGAGAAAGAGTGAGACAAAGAGAAAACGAGAGAGAGAGAAAGAGAGACAGAGAGAATGAAAGAAAGACAAAGAGAGAAAGAGAAAGACAGAGAAAAGAGAGAAAATGAAAGAGAGAGAGAAAAGAACACTCTCACATGACAGTTCTCCATAAACACACACGACACAAAACTCGCTCTGAAGGGGGAGCGACTCAGCACGGAGAGCGAATGGAATCAAACTGTTGTTTCTGGGCGAATGCAGCAGTTTTAGAACAGTTAAAGAAACACGTCCTAAAGACGTGTTACAGCGAAGACCCCAGAGAAGTAAACAGAAACATATTCAGCACCATGGACAGCTCCAGGTCGACCTGAGACTGCTTTTTTGCATATTTCCGTTGTCGGAATTGTCGTTTTGTGCGTCTTAAAGGGACGTTACCTGATTTAAAGCACGAGCGTGACACAGAAACTACAGAGCATTAATTCCGAATAAAAATAAGTACCGTATTTTTCAGACTATAAGTTGCACTTTTTTCATGGTTTGGGTGTTTCCTGCGACTTATCCTCGGGTGCGACTTATACATGAAATATTTCAGTTCATCTAAACGTAAATGTAACGTGGGCGAGGTCCAAACCCGAGGCACCGACTGAATATATTAAAGTCCTTTATGCATCGAAGGAGCCGACGCGTTTCCACAGTGAGATATAATTTCACATGTTGGTGATTTTCACACTGAGCCACAGGGGGCGCTCTCTGTACCAGCATCTGCTCCGCCTCAGGCTCCTCCTCCTGCTCCACTGTCACTTCTGTCTCCACCTGCAGCACCTCACTCCTGTTTTCTTACTTAAATCCACATGGAGACTTTTTTAGTCCAGTGAATCTGGTCCTTTAGTCGACAGAAGCTTCTGTTTTTTCACTGTCTGCAAATGAGCCACGAGGCTTTAAGTTTAGTTTGTGTAAAACTGAAACCACATTATTACTTACGGTAAATACTGAGCGAGAACCGGAAACGTGCGAAGAGCGGAGGAAGAGGGGAACAATCGAGCAGCAGAAAGAAAGTTTGGAGTGAGAGAAACTCGTGTTTGATGGAGAAAAGTGGAGGAAACTCGAACTGAAGTGAAGAAAACAAAAGCTCATCGCGGCCAAAAGCTGAATTTATCTGGAGCTGGAGGAGTTACTCAGAAGTGGTCTCTGATTTTACAAAATAAATTTCCCCCCCCAAAAAAAGTGCGACTTATATGTGTTTTTTTCTTCATTCCGCATTTTTTGGTTGGTGCGAGTTGTAGTCCGAAAAACACGGTAAACGAATTCCGCTTTAATAAAAAGACCACGTGAACACTCAGTTCTTCTGAAACACGACTGCGCTCGTTGCGTCGCTCTTCTGGGTTCGACATGTCCACAGATGTGTCCGGGAAATGGATTTGACGTTTGAACACAAGAACGTTTCATGTTTTTTCACGTTTTACTGATGAAAACGTCCCCCGTGAAGGTTCGTCTGCTGCGAAACTTACAAAAACAAAATGGAGGTAAACATCAATGAAAAGTTACATTCAGATTCTGTTAAATGCACTTTTTTTTTTGAGAATTTCTCTTCTACATTTCAAACACTGTTTCAGTCCTGGTTTAGTCCTGGTTTAGACCCGGTTCAGTCCTGGTTTAGACCTGGTTTAGTCCTGGTTTAGACCTGGTTTAGTCCTGGTTTAGTCCTGGTTTAGACCTGGTTTAGTCCTGGTTTAGTCCCGGTTTAGTCCCAGTTTAGTCCCGGTTTAGTCTTGGTTTAGTCCTGGTTTAGTCCTGGTTTAGTCCTGGTTTAGACCTGGTTTAGACCTGGTTTAGACCTGGTTTAGACCTGGTTTAGTCCCGGTTTAGTCCTGGTTTAGTCCCAGTTTAGTCTTGGTTTAGACTTGGTTTAGTCTTGGTTTAGACCTGGTTTAGTCCTGGTTCAGTCCTGGTTTAGACCTGGTTCAGTCCTGGTTTAGTCCCGGTTTAGTCCTGGTTTAGTCCCAGTTTAGTCTTGGTTTAGACTTGGTTTATTCCTGGTTTAGACCTGGTTTAGACCTGGTTTAGTCCTGGTTTAGTCCCGGTTTAGTCCCAGTTTAGTCCCGGTTTAGTCCCGGTTTAGTCCTGGTTTAGACCTGGTTTAGACCTGGTTTAGTCCCGGTTTAGTCCTGGTTTAGTCCCAGTTTAGTCCTGGTTTAGTCTTGGTTTAGACTTGGTTTAGTCTTGGTTTAGACCTGGTTTAGTCCTGGTTCAGTCCTGGTTTAGACCTGGTTCAGTCCTGGTTTAGACCCGGTTTATTCCTGGTTTAGACCTGGTTTAGTCCTGGTTCAGTCCTGGTTTAGACCTGGTTCAGTCCTGGTTTAGACCCGGTTTATTCCTGGTTTAGACCTGGTTTAGTCCTGGTTCAGTCCTGGTTTAGACCTGGTTCAGTCCTGGTTTAGACCCGGTTTATTCCTGGTTTAGACCTGGTTTAGACCCAGTTTAGTCCTGGTTCAGACCTGGTGTAGTCCTGGTTTAGTCCTGGTTCAGTCCTGGTTCAGTCCTGGTTCAGTCCTGGTTCAGTCCTGGTTCAGTCCTGGTTTAGTCCTGGTTTAGTCCTGGTTTAGTCCTGGTTTATTGCTTTGTCTGGAATGGAGACCAAACCAGACCGAGGTCCAGGTCAGATCTGTGGAGAGGCGAGTCTGTTTTTCCTCATTATTTTCAGCTCTAAAATGTAAAGTCGAGCTGTTTAAAGTCACACTGCGGAACATCCCATCCAGACGGAGCAGCGACGTGTCCGCGGAAACCAGCAGGTGACGGAGCCCCAACCGAAAAGTTCCGCAGTGCAGCTTTTAAGACCCCATTTTCCATACAGTTCACAGTCGAAAACGTTTCCAAAAACAACAATAAAACCGGATTTAAAAATAACAAAAATCACAGCGTCCGATTTGGATTTTCAAGCGTCGCCATCGGCAACAGCGTCACAACAGTCGGTTCAGGTTCACACTGTACAGAGACGTCGAGCGGACTGTGTGTCCACGATTATTCACCGTGAAGCAACTGGGCTGGAGACAGAAAACTGCACTGCACTGTAGCAGCAGTAATGAAACTGAGCTGAGGGAGGGCATCTGGCTCAGTTCTAGGAGGCGATGTGGTTGCGTCGGTGGAACTCGCGGTAACAGTTCCTGGAGCTGTTGAAGCACATGGTCTTGAGGCAGACGGAGCAGTAGACCTGAGTTTTGCTGCCGCACATGACGCAGGTCCTCCTGCCCGTGGTGCCCCTCATCCTGGACGGGACGCCCTTCAGCTGCTCCGCGAACGCCGCCGGCAGGTGCCCCAGGTGCACCAGCCCCAGGTCCGGCTCGCCCCCGGTGTCCTCGGCGACGGGCGGAGGCGGGCCCGCGGGGGGGCGAGGCAGCTGCACGGGCGTCGCCGCCTGGTACGTGGCGATGAGTCTCCGGTTCGGCGTCGATCCGATGTCGGCGAGCTCCAAAACGAGCGCCTCGCGGAAGGCCTTCTGCGCCAGCGGCGTTTGGCGGTGCATGGCGCTGAGCTGGCGGTGGAGGATTAACGCGTTGACGGCGGCGATGTCGATGAAGTGGTAGAACAGCGTTTTGTACCACTTCTTGGTTTTGTGCACCACGTTGTACGAATTTATGAGCGCGTCAGACAAATCGACTCCGCCCATGTGCCGGTTGTAATCTTTGACGCAGTCCGGGATGAGCACCTGTCTCTCGGCCCAGCGCCCCTGCTCGTTCTTCACCTTCCGTTTGACGAACTCTTTGGCGCCGGCCTTGTGCATCGTGGAGCACATCGTGACTTCTCGCGCATCGAACCATTTGACGAACAGCAGGTCCTTCTGTCGCAGCCAGCGGATGGTTCCGCGCGCAGCCTTCGGGGGCATTTTGTTCCTCGTCGCTTTCGGGTAATCGCGTAAAGTCGAGCGCATGGTCCCGCAGGCGGTGATCTTGCGTTTGAGAAGATGTCTGAAGAGCGTTGGACTTGTGTAGTAGTTGTCCACGTAGAGTTTGTATCCCGTCCCTAAATTTGTGGAGTTGAGTAAACGCATCACGACGTCGTAGCTCTGCCCATTTCCCGACGGTTCTCCGACTTTTCCATCGTAAATGAAAAAGTTGACGGTGTATCCGCTGGAATCCGCCAACACGAACAGCTTGAACCCCCATTTGGTGGGTTTGTTTTTGACGTACTGCTTGAAGCCGATCCGTGCTTTACTCGCGACCATCCTTTCGTCGATGGAGATGTGCTGTTTGGGGTGGTAGTACGTCTGACACGCCTCTAGAATCTGTTTGTAAAGAGGACGCACTTTGCACAGTTTATCGTAATCCTGCGTTCCCTTTTTCAGCTCGTTCTCGGCTTCCACGTCGGGATGGTTCATGTGCAGACAGCGAGAAATATCGTTAAAACGTTGGCGGTTCATGGTGCTGGAGGGAAATGGCAGCGTGTACAGACGTGTGCTCCTCCAATAGTCCAGCAGCGTTTTGAGAGGGACCACGCCCATGTACAGGACCAGGGCGATGTACGAGAACATGTCCTTGGACGTGACGGCGGCGAAGTTGGCGTTGGCGCGTTTTCCGTACGAGTTTGTGTTTCGGACGAGGGACGCGATGACCTCGGAGGAGAAGAAGAGCTGGAAGAGTTGGCGAGGGGAGTACGAGGAGGTGACGCTGAGCTGCGGGCCCACGATACGAGAAGGTCTGAACTTCAGCTCCGCGGGGTCAGTGTCCTCCTCCTCGATGTTACGCCAGCGAGCGCCACCTGCAGGACGGGAAGGAGAAAACACGTGAGGACAAAGCAAAAACAGATCGGCTCCTGTTTATGCGCTTTAAGGAAAGGATTCTCCTCACAGTTCACGTTTTAAACACGTCGACGAAAAGTCGAGAACAGAAGAAGTTTTTATTCGTGTACCGTAAAATACCAAATAAACGCCAGGACGTTTATCTGTTTCAGTCACTTAACAGACCAGGCGACAAACCGGGACCGGCAATTAATTCCTTCCTCACAAAACTTGGAAAATATGGAACTCAAATTTTTTTAACCTCTAAAGACCTGAGGGCAGTTTTAGTACATTTCTCTTCGCCTGGATTTTTGTTCTTAATTTCACTTTTCAAACTGCCCCTTTTACCCCTAATGAAGTGTTCTACCTCCTTTTGTTCAGTCCAACCTGTTATTTCACAATCTGCTGCTGTAGTTGTGTCATGAGGCTGTGAGAAAAGCTACAGGACCAGAAATAGAGATGAAAAAAACAAAAACGGAAAATAAAATTCACTCTTTTATACAAAACCCACAGCAAACATGTAGAAACAACTTTTTGGACATAAAAAATGCTTAATTTAGGGCCTTAGCTACAAAAATGCAAAATATCAAGTCTGTAAGTAAATTAAAAATCTCCTTATTGCCCTAAAAACAAAAAAAGTGCAGTGGCTCCATGACTTTCCTGGTCCAGTCCTGGAAACAGCTCCTGTCAGGACCACGGCCAGAGCCACAGCACTTCTGCATTTCCAGGGTGGAAATTACATTTGGATTTGTTCATTTGGACTGAAATAAACCTTTAAATAAAAATAGAAAGAGATGCACAATTACACACACCAAGATGTGTCATTTTCCATGTGTGTGAGAATTAACTCCACTTAGAGCGACTTTTTCCCTCGTTATAAACACACACAGTCAGAGGAGTCGACCATCTTGACTCACTTCACTCTTTGGCAAAGTTTGGCTCCATCAAAATGGACGGAGCGCATGAGTTTGGGGAAAACAAAGTTCCTGTTGGACACTCGTTTTGCTCCCGTCATCACACAGCGTGAGTGTGACGTAGGATAAAGCCGCAGAAATGTACGGAAACCTCTATGTCTGCACTTTCAGAGGGGAAAAGGACGTTTCTGTCTTTTACCGTTACAAAGTTCTGCGGTTATACAAACATGTTCCTCGAGTCTTCAGGGTTAATGATCTGTACCGATACGGTCTCGGTCTGAACCTCACGTACGATATTTATCACAATATCGTAGGAAAACTCAGGATATTCCGATATTCTCCAGAATAACAGAGTCTAAAACGCTTCAGTCGTTTGGTGCATTTATCGTCTTTAGGGACGGAACGAAATCCAAATCACCAGTTTTCCTTCGTTCGCTCTTTCCTTCCTTCCTTCCTTCGTTCATTCTTTCTTTGTTTCATTCCTTTTCGTTCTTTCTTACTTTAGTTTGTTCTTTCTTTCTGTCTTTTACTTTTTCTTTCCTTCTTTCTTTCTTTTAAGTTCTTTTCTTCGTTATTTCTTACTTTCGTTCATTTTTCCTTTCTTTAGTTCTTTCTGTCTTTGTTCTTGCTTTTTCATCCTCTTTTTTATTCTTTCTTTAACTCTTTCTTTCATTCTTTCTTTTTCATTCTTTCTTTAGCTGTAAAAATGCTTCACAGACTTAATCCACAGACTGAAGATGTAAAAGTGCTTAGAACAGTTATGTCTTCATGTCGTCTGCACTGAAACGGAGCAAAGGATCATGGTCTATGTAGTTCCCTCTGTTTTCTGCACTGAAACAGAGCAAAGGATCATGGTCTATGTAGTTCCCTCTGTTTTCTGCACTGAAACGGAGCAAAGGATCATGGTCTATGTAGTTCCCTCTGTTTTCTGCACTGAAACGGAGCAAAGGATCATGGTCTATGTAGTTCCCTCTGTTTTCTGCACTGAAACGGAGCAAAGGATCATGGTCTATGTAGTTCCCTCTGTTTTCTGCACTGAAACGGAGCAAAGGATCATGGTCTATGTAGTTCCCTCTGTTTTCTGCACTGAAACGGAGCAAAGGATCATGGTCTATGTAGTTCCCTCTGTTTTCTGCACTGAAACGGAGCAAAGGATCATGGTCTATGTAGTTCCCTCTGTTTTCTGCACTGAAACGGAGCAAAGGATCATGGTCTATGTAGTTCCCTCTGTTTTCTGCACTGAAACGGAGCAAAGGATCATGGTCTATGTAGTTCCCTCTGTTTTCTGCACTGAAACGGAGCAAAGGATCATGGTCTATGTAGTTCCCTCTGTTTTCTGCACTGAAACAGAGCAAAGGATCATGGTCTATGTAGTTCCCTCTGTTTTCTGCACTGAAACGGAGCAAAGGATCATGGTCTATGTAGTTCCCTCTGTTTTCTGCACTGAACCGGAGCAAAGGATCATGGTCTATGTAGTTCCCTCTGTTTTCTGCACTGAAACGGAGCAAAGGATCATGGTCTATGTAGTTCCCTCTGTTTTCTGCACTGAAACGGAGCAAAGGATCATGGTCTATGTAGTTCCCTCTGTTTTCTGCACTGAAACAGAGCAAAGGATCATGGTCTATGTAGTTCCCTCTGTTTTCTGCACTGAAACGGAGCAAAGGATCATGGTCTATGTAGTTCCCTCTGTTTTTTTAGCTCTTTCTGCGTCAGAACTGTTCATTTAAGCAAAGACACTCGGGGTTCCAGATGTTGGGACCTTTGACGGTTCGATTTCTCCAGATCTGCGTTCTCGTTCCGCGCGTCGCTCGGATCTTAAAATCACGAGGCGTTAGAATCCAGGAAAACAAACCCCACCTGGTGCCGCCTCCTCCTGCGTCGCCCTCCTCCTGCAGCAGGGGCGCTCCGCCGCCGCCCGGCCCCTGAGCGCCCCTTTTGGACGGAGGCATCTCCCACGGCTCGTCTGACCCGCTGCCCCCGACTCCTGCGAGGGACGGCGCCCTGCGGGAAGGAAAGCGTGTGTCAGATGCCCTCCCCGTGCGCCAGATGCCCTCCCGTCGCGCCAGATGCCCTCCCGTGTGTCAGATGCCCTCCCGTGTGTCAGATGCCCTCCCGTGTGTCAGATGCCCTCCCGTGTGTCAGATGCCCTCCCGTGCGCCAGATGCCCTCCCGTCGTCAGATGCCCTCCCCGTGTGTCAGATGCCCTCCCGTGTGTCAGATGCCCTCCTCCCGTGTGTCAGATGCCCTCCCCGTGTGTCAGATGCCCTCCCCGTCGTCAGATGCCCTCCCGTGTGCCAGATGCCCTCCCGTGTGTCAGATGCCCTCCCCGTCGTCAGATGCCCTCCCCGTGTGTCAGATGCCCTCCCCGGGGTCAGATGCCCTCCCGTGTGCCAGATGCCCTCCCGTGTGTCAGATGCCCTCCCGTGTGTCAGATGCCCTCCCGTGTGTCAGATGCCCTCCCGTGCGTCAGATGCCCTCCCGTGCGTCAGATGCCCTCCCCGTGTGTCAGATGCCCTCCCTGCAAGGCGTCAGATGCCCTCCCCGTCGTCAGATGCCCTCCCGTGCGTCAGATGCCCTCCCGTGTGTCAGATGCCCCCCCCGTTCGTCAGATGCCCCCCCCGTGCGTCAGATGCCCTCCCCGTGTGTCAGATGCCCTCCCCGTGTGTCAGATGCCCTCCCGTGTGTCAGATGCCCTCCCGTGCGTCAGATGCCCTCCCGTGCGTCAGATGCCCTCCCCGTGCGTCAGATGCCCTCCCGTGTGTCAGATGCCCTCCCCGTGTGTCAGATGCCCTCCCCGTGTGTCAGATGCCCTCCCCGTGTGTCAGATGCCCTCCCCGTGTGTCAGATGCCCTCCCCGTGTGTCAGATGCCCTCCCGTGCGTCAGATGCCCTCCCCGTGTGTCAGATGCCCTCCCCGTGTGTCAGATGCCCTCCTGTGTGTCCATGGGGTCTTATTCTGTGTCTGCTGTAGTTTGGAGTTCTGTAAACACATTCTGAATCAGGACTAAACCAGGACTAAACCAGGACTAAACCAGGTCTAAACCAGGTCTAAACCAGGACTAAAGCAGGTCTAAACCAGGACTAAACCAGGTCTAAACCAGGACTAAAGCAGGACTAAACCAGGACTAAAGCAGGACTGAACCAGGACTAAAGCAGGTCTAAACCAGGACTAAAGCAGGACTAAACCAGGACTAAAGCAGGACTGAACCAGGACTAAAGCAGGACTGAACCAGGACTAAAGCAGGACTAAAGCAGGTCTAATCCAGGACTAAACCAGGACTAAACCAGGTCTAAACCAGGTCTAAACCAGGACTAAACCAGGTCTAAACCAGGACTAAACCAGGTCTAAACCAGGACTAAACCAGGACTAAACCAGGACTAAACCAGGACTAAACCAGGTCTAAACCAGGACTAAACCAGGACTAAACCAGGTCTAAACCAGGACTAAACCAGGACTAAACCAGGTCTAAACCAGGACTAAACCAGGTCTAAACCAGGACTAAACCAGGACTAAACCAGGTCGTTTTTCCCATTATTAATTTAAACACAAAATCAATACCTGGAAAAAAAAAAACATTAAATGGAGCCGTAGGTAAAGGTGCTTGAGCACGGTTCTACCGTCCGAGTGTGAGTCGCTCTGAACCATCACAGACCGGAGCCTAAACGCGAAGTCTCGATGCTCAAGACGCCAGGTTCACGTCACCTCAAAGTCACAGACCGTATAAAAGAAGTGTGGACGTGAGTGTGACGTCTCCACAGCGTCAGCGTGGCTCACATGAGGCTCCTGTTGCCACGGTTACAGGAGCCAATCTGGAGCCAGACTCGAAAGGAAACAAAGGAAAATATGGTGAAAATCTGGTCCAGAGAGATGTACCAGATGATATAATCAGGACACTGGTTTAGTCCTGGTTCAGTCCTGGTTCAGTCCTGGTTTAGACCTGGTTCAGTCCTGGTTTAGACCTGGTTTAGTCCTGGTTTAGTCCTGGTTCAGTCCTGGTTTAGACCTGGTTCAGTCCTGGTTCAGTCCTGGTTTAGTTCTGGTCAAAGCATTTGAGTCAGTCTTGTTATTCTGTAGAATAGGTTCAGACCGGGACCGTATCGAGACACTTGGAAATGGATTAATTAATCTGGATTAATCATTAACATCGTTACACCCCTCGTGCGTGAGTGTCACTGTATTACATCCAGATCCGTCTGTGCGGCTTTTTGCCTAACGACCCACGCTGTAGCCTAAACCTTACTTCCTGCTCACGCGCTGGCGCAGGGCCACGCGCTTTGTCTCACCCTTTGTGTGAACCTCACGCGCGTAATTCGCGCTTTGTCCGCGTCTGACCCGCGCGCTTTGTTCCGCGCTGACCCGGGATAATGAGCGGAACGCGACACTTGTCTTCTCGCCGTGACGCACGGACGCACGGGGTCACTCACCGCTCCGAGCCTTCGTCCGATTCTGCCGCCTGGCTCCGCGTCCTCACCGCTTTCCGCCGCGCCCGCAGCGCTCTCCTGCGCGGCCTGGACATGTCCGCGGCCGCTCGGCTCCTTCCCTCGGGGCAGAGGCGCGTCTGTGGCCGTAGCTCTGCCGGTTCGCTCCGCCGTTCCTCTCGGATTCTGTTCCTTTCTCCGCGGGCGACACTGGCCCCGCCCGCTGCGCACAGGCTGGGCTCTGATTGGCTGACGTGTTATCAACAAGCGCTCTGATTGGCTGCGCAGCTCCCGTGCAGTTACGCACAGCGTTCTGATATTGCGCAATTCTTATTTTTGAATCTCAATCCAGTTCATTCATAAAAGTCCTTTTTAAAAACATCAGGAAGTGCTGCTCACACAGATAAAACAGACAAAACATGTGAAACACAGAAACATAAATGCGCACAACAACTGAACAGGAAAAGACCTCAGAACAGTTCAAACCTCGTGCCTTGTGGCCGCACCGGTTTGTCACAGTCTGATCCCGTCAGATCTCAGGAGCTCAGCAGGGCCTGGGCAGGACTTGGATGGAGACACTGGGAACACCAGGTGCCACAGTGGGGCCAGTGACAAAAAACTGTTATTGTGTCCTTAGGCAAAGCACTTCACCCACACTGCCCAGTGTGAAAGTGACGTGTGCAGAGCAGGACTCCCTTGAAAAAGAGATGAGTGTCTCAATGGGACTTTCCTGGTTAAATAAAGGTTAAAAAAAATAAAAATAAACAAAACAAGTGATTTAAGAAGTGCAGAGGGGCCGGGGACAGGGCAGAGGGGCCGGGGACAGGGCAGAGGGGGCGGGGACAGGGGGTCATATTTCCCTGAACCAGTTAAACTACTGCCGGGTTTCACTCATGTGACCCGAATGTTGAGAAACAGGATAAAGACCTGGTTTAGTCCTGGCTTAGTCCTGGTTCAGTCCTGGTTCAGTCCTGGTTTAGTCCTGGTTCAGTCCTGGTTTAGTCCTGGTTCAGTCCTGGTTCAGTCCTGGTTCAGTCCTGGTTTAGTCCTGGTTCAGTCCTGGTTTAGTCCTGGTTCAGTCCTGGTTCAGTCCTGGTTTAGTCCTGGTTCAGTCCTGGTTTAGTCTTGGTTTGGTCCTAAACAACAAGGCCACAGCACATGGCCCTGTCCAGAGAACAAGACTCTACTCATCCACTCAACGAACGACCTGCCCCTCTGCCCTCTGCCCTCTCCCCTCTGCCCTCTCCCCTCTCCCCTCTGCCCTCTCCCCTCTGCCCTCTCCCCTCTGCCCCCTGCCCTCTGCCCTCTCCCCTCTGCCCTCTCCCCTCTGCCCTCTCCCCTCTGCCCCCTGCCCTCTCCCCTCTGCCCTCTCCCCTCTGCCCTCTGCCCTCTGCCCTCTCCCCTGTCCTCTCTGCCCTCTCCCCTCTGTCTTCTCCCCTCTGCCCTCTCCCCTCTGCCCCCTGCCCTCTCCCCTCTGCCCTCTCCCCTCTGCCCCCTGCCCTCTCCCCTCTGCCCTCTCCCCTCTGCCCTCTCCCCTCTGCCCCCTGCCCTCTCCCCTGTCCCCTCTCCCCTCTGCCCTCTCCCCTCTGCCCTCTCCCCTCTGCCCTCTCCCCTCTCCCCTCTTCCCTCTGCCCTCTGCCCTCTTCCCCCTGCCCTCTCCGCTCTGCCCTCTCCCCTCTGCCCTCTCCCCTCTCCCCTCTCCCCTCTGCCCTCTCCCCTCTGCCCTCTCCCCTCTGCCCTCTCCCCTCTCCCCTCTGACCTCTCCCCTCTGCCCTCTCCCCTCTGCCCTCTGCCCTCTCCCCTGTGCCCTCTGCCCTCTGCCCTCTCCCCTCTGCCCTCTGCCCTCTCCCCTCTGCCCTCTCCCCTCTGCCCTCTCCCCTCTGCCCTCTCCCCTCTGCCATCTCCCCTCTGCCCTCTCCCCTCTCCCCTCTGCCCTCTCCCCTCTGCCCTCTCCCCTCAGCCCCCTGCCCTCTCCTCTGCCCTCTCCCCTCTGCCCTCTGCCCTCTCCCCTCTGCCCTCTCCCCTCTGCCCGCTCCCCTCTCCCCTCTGCCCTCGGCCCTGTGCCCTCTGCCCTCTGCCCCTGCCCTCTCCCTCTGCCCTCTCCCCTCTGCCCTCTGCCCTCTCCCCTCTGGCCTCTCCCCTCTGCCCTCTCCCCTCGGCCCTCTCCCCTCTCCCCTCTGCCCTCTCCCCTCTGCCCTCTCCCCTCTGCCCTCTCCCCTCTTCCCTCTGCCCTCTGCCCTCTCCCCTCTGCCCTCTCCCCTCTGCCCTCTCCCCTCTGCCCTCTGCCCTCTCCCCTCTGCCCTCTGCCCTCTGCCCTCTCCCCTCTGCCCCCTGCCCTCTCCCCTCTGCCCTCTGCCCTCTCCCCTCTGCCCTCTCCCCTCTGCCCCCTGCCCTCTCCCCTCTGCCCTCTCCCCTCTCCCCTCTCCCCTCTGCCCTCTGCCCTCTCCCCTCTGCCCTCTGCCCTCTCCCCTCTCCCCTCTGCCCTCTCCCCTCTGCCCTCTGCCCTCTCCCCTCTGCCCTCTCCCCTCTGCCCTCTCCCCTCTGCCCTCTCCCCTCTCCCCTCTGCCCTCTCCCCTCTGCCCTCTCCCCTCTCCCCTCTGCCCTCTCCCCTCTCCCCTCTCCCCTTTGCCCTCTCCCCTCTGCCCTCTCCCCTTTCCCCTCTCCCCTCTGCCCTCTCCCCTCTGCCCTCTCCCCTCTTCCCTCTGCCCTCTCCCCTCTGCCCTCTCCCCTCTGCCCTCTCCCCTCTCCCCTCTCCCCTCTGCCCTCTGCCCTCTCCCCTCTGCCCTCTCCCCTCTCCCCTCTGCCCTCTGCCCTCTCCCCTCTGCCCTCTCCCCTCTCCCCTCTGCCCTCTGCCCTCTCCCCTCTGCCCTCTCCCCTCTGCCCCCTGCCCTCTCCCCTCTGCCCTCTGCCCTCTCCCCTCTTCCCTCTCCCCTCTCCCCTCTTCCTTCTACCCTCTGCCCTCTACCCTCTGGCCTCTACCCTCTGCCCTCTCCCCTCTCCCCTCTGCCCTCTCCCCTCTGCCCTCTCCCCTCTGCCCTCTGCCCTCTGCCCCTTGACCTCTGCCCTCTCCCCTCTGCCCTCTGACCTCTCCCCTCTGCCCTCTCCCCTCTGCCCTCTCCCCTCTGACCTCTGCCCTCTGCCCTCTGCCCTCTCCCCTCTGCCCTCTGCCCTCTGCCCTCTGCCCTCTGCCCTCTCCCCTCTGCCCTCTGCCCTCTGCCCTCTCCCCTCTGCCCTCTGCCCTCTCCCCTCTGCCCTCTCCCCTCTGCCCTCTCCCCTCTGACCTCTCCCATGTCCCATAGAGCATCTGCCCTCTCCCCTCTCCCATCTCCCCTCTCCCCTCTCCCCTCTCCCCTCTGCCCCCTGCCCTCTCCCCTCTGCCCTCTCCCCTCTGCCCTCTCCCCTCTCCCTCTCCCCTCTGCCCTCTCCCTCTGCCCTCTCCCCTCTGCCCTCTCCCTCTCCCTCTCCTCTGCCCTCTCCCCTCTGCCCTCTCCCCTCTCCCCTCTCCCCTCTGCCCTCTGCCCTCTCCCCTCTGCCCTCTCCCCTCTGCCCTCTCCCCTCTCCCCTCTCCCCTCTGCCCTCTGCCCTGTGCCCTCTCCCCTCTCCCCTCTCCCCTCTGCCCTCTCCCCTCTCTCCTCTCCCCTCTCCCCTCTGCCCTCTCCCTCTCCCTCTCCCTCTCCCCTCTCCCTCTGCCCTCTCCCTCTCTCCTCTCCCCTCTCCCCTCTCCCCTCTCCCCTCTGCCCTCTGCCCTCTGCCCTCTGCCCTCTCCCCTCTGCCCTCTCCCCTCTGCCCTCTGCCCTCTCCCCTCTGCCCTCTCCCCTCTGCCCTCTGCCCTCTCCCCTCTGCCCTCTCCCCTCTGCCCTCTCCCCTCCCCTCTGCCCTCTCCCTCTCCCTCTCTCCTCTCCCCTCTGCCCTCTGCCCTCTCCCCTCTGCCGTCTCCCCTCTTGCCTCTCCGCTCTCCCCTCTGCCCTCTGCCCTCTGCCCTCTGCCCTCTCCCCTCTGCCCTCTCCCCTCTCCCCTCTGCCCTTTCCCCTCTGCCCTCTGCCCCCTGCCCTCTGCCCTCTCCCCTCTCCCCTCTGCCCTCTGCCCTCTCCCCTCTCCCCTCTGCCCTCTCCCCTCTGCCCTCTCCCCTCTGCCCTCTGCCCTCAGGTGCTGAAGTGCGAGAGGCTTTGGAAGAAACTTGATCCCTTCAGTCATTGTTTATCTTAATAAGACCCTCTGAGTGTATCGGACTGTTTTTTAGTGTTTCTTGTGTTGTTTGTGTTTGTTTGTCTAAACTTGTCCAATGTTGTGGAAAAGAATTTCCCCTTGTGGACGAAAAAGTCTAAAGTAAAAAAAAAAAAAAAAACGCCTGGTTTAGGGTCTGATCCATATCCCGTATATCTGAGAGTCTGAGTGTGACGTCTCCACAGCATCGCTCACATGAGGCTCCTGTTTCCACGGTTACAGGCTCCATATTTGGAAATCCTCCCGCGAGTATCATAGCAACACAAGAGCCAATCATGAGTGAGGAGGTTAAATGTGGCGCCTCCTCCTGGCAGAGCTGATGCATCATATATACGGACTATGGATGTGATACTCTGCACCTGCAGGACACTGGATTTACCTGATTCTGCACAAGAAGAAGAAACTTTGAGCTTTAAATAGTTTAAGTCACTGATTTGAGTCACAATTTAACCAAATTCTCTTTACTTTCTGCTCGTTAAATTCTGCTCGTTCAGATTCTAGTCACATTAGATATTGTGACTGTTTCAGATATTTGGTCATTTTATTTCAGAAATCGTCACTCGGGGGAAAGCGGGAAGGGAACTTACTTAGCAACGAAACGAGCTGCCAATCAAACCTGTTGCTAACGGTAGGGGGAGGGGCCTCGGGGAATGAAGGCGTCTGATTGGTCCGTTATTTCTGTTCAGATCTTGATTTAGGAACAAAACAGAGAAATGAAAAGTTCAGGATCCTGTGTGGCGGCTTCAGACGAACAGTTTAAGTCCAGAATGACGAGGCTCAGAGCAGCAGGTACAGACAGAGGGACGAGAAGATCCTAATGTGAAGGAGCCCCAAGAGCCTCCTGGAGCACTTCCTGTTGGGCCATTTTGAAGCGTTCTTTTGGTGACAGTTTCTTTCTCGTCCGTTTTCCACTTGAAGCTTTGAGTCTGAAGGGTCCAGACTGACGCTCACACGATGATGTCACTGAGTGCATCTGGCTTTTCGGAGTGGCCAGTGGGATGAGGTCATTCTCCCAGATGGAGGCAGATTTGATTATATCATACAATGTGTGTGTGTGTCTGTGTGTGTGTGTGTGTGTGTGTGTGTGTGTCTGTGTGTCTGTGTGTGTGTGTGTGTGTCTGTGTGTGTGTGTCTGTGTGTGTGTGTGTGTGTCTGTGTGTGTGTGTGTGTGTCTGTGTGTGTGTCTGTGTGTGTGTGTGTGTGTCTGTGTGTGTGTGTCTGTGTGTGTGTGTGTGTGTCTGTGTGTGTGTGTGTCTGTGTGTGTGTGTCTGTGTGTGTGTGTGTGTGTCTGTGTGTGTGTGTGTGTGTCTGTGTGTGTGTGTGTCTGTGTGTGTGTGTCTGTGTGTGTGTGTGTGTGTGTGTCTGTGTGTGTGTGTGTGTGTGTGTGTGTCTGTCTGTGTGTGTGTGTCTGTGTGTGTGTGTGTGTGTCTGTGTGTGTGTGTCTGTGTGTGTGTGTGTGTGTCTGTGTGTGTGTCTGTGTGTGTGTGTGTGTGTGTCTGTGTGTGTGTGTGTGTGTGTGTGTGTGTCTGTCTGTGTGTGTGTGTCTGTGTGTGTGTGTGTGTGTCTGTCTGTGTGTCAGTTGTATTGATCTGAACAGATGTTTAAATTACAACCATTTTAAACCAGGACTGAACCAGGACTAAACCAGGTCTAAACCAGGTCTAAACCAGGACTGAACCAGGTCTAAACCAGGTCTAAACCAGGTCTAAACCAGGACTGAACCAGGTCTAAACCAGGACTGAACCAGGACTGAACCAGGACTGAACCAGGACTAAACCAGGACTAAACCAGGACTAAACCAGGACTGAACCAGGACTGAACCAGGACTAAACCAGGACTAAACCAGGACTAAACCAGGACTAAACCAGGACTGAACCAGGTCTAAACCAGGACTGAACCAGGTCTAAACCAGGACTGAACCAGGACTGAACCAGGTCTAAACCAGGACTGAACCAGGTCTAAACCAGGACTGAACCAGGACTAAACCAGGACTAAACCAGGACTGAACCAGGACTGAACCAGGACTAAACCAGGACTAAACCAGGACTAAACCAGGACTGAACCAGGACTAAACCAGGTCTAAACCAGGACTGAACCAGGACTGGAATAATGTACGCTTGGAATAATGTACACTTGGAATAATGTACGGTCAGAATAATGTACGTTCGGAATAATGTACACTTGGAATAATGTACGCTCGGACCAATGTACACTTGGAATAATGTACGCTTGGACCAATGTACACTCGGAATAATGTACGCTTGGAATAATGTACGCTCGGAATAATGTACGCTCGGACCAATGTACACTCGGAATAATGTACGCTTGGAATAATGTACGCTCGGAATAATGTACGCTCGGACCAATGTACACTCGGAATAATGTACGCTTGGAATAATGTACGCTTGGACCAATGTACGCTCGGAATAATGTACGCTTGGACCAATGTACGCTCGGAATATTGTACGCTCGGAATAATGTACGCTCGGAATAATGTACGCTCGGAATGATGTACACTTGGAATAATGTACGCTTGAACTAATGCACGCTCGGAATAATGTACGCTCAGAATAATGTAAGCTCGGACCAATGTACGCTCGGAATAATGTACGCTCAGAATAATGTACGCTTGGACCAATGTACGCTCGGAATAATATGCGCTTGGACCAATGTCGCTCGGAATAATATGCGCTTTCCGGACCAATATGCGCTTTCGGACCAATGTACACTTGGAATAATGTACGCTTGGACCAATGTACGCTCGGAATAATGTACACTCGGAATAATGTACGCTCACAATAATGTACGGTAGGAATAATGTACGCTCGGACCAATGTACACTTGGAATAATGTACGCTTGGACCAATGTACGCTCGGAATAATGTACACTCGGAATAATGTACGCTCACAATAATGTACGTTCGGAATAATGTACGCTCGGACCAATGTACACTCGGAATAATGTACGCTTGGACCAATGTACGCTCGGAATAATGTACGCTTGGACCAATGTACGCTCGGAATAATGTACGCTCGGACCAATGTACGCTCGGAATAATGGACACTCGGAATAATGTACCCTCAGAATAATGTACGCTTGGACCAATGTACACTCGGAATAATGTACGCTTGGACCAATGTACGCTCGGAATAATGGACACTCGGAATAATGTACGCTCAGAATAATGTACGCTTGGACCAATGTACGCTTGGAATAATGTATGCTCGGACCAATGTACGCTTGGACCAATGTACGCTCGGAATAATGTACGCTTGGAATAATGTACACTTGGAATAATGTACGGTCAGAATATTGTACGCTCGGAATAATGTACGGTCGGAATAATGTACGCTCACAATAATGTACGTTCGGAATAATGTACGGTCGGACCAATGTACGCTCGGACCAATGTACACTTGGAATAATGTACGCTCGGAATAATGTACGCTCGGAATAATGTATGCTCAGAATAATGTACGCTCGGACCAATGTACGCTCGGAATAATGTACGCTCGGAATGATGTACACTTGGAATAATGTACGCTTGAACTAATGTATGCTCGGAATAATGTATGCTCGGAATAATGTACGCTCGGAATAATGTACGCTCAGAATAATGTACGCTCGAACTAATGTACGCTCGGAATAATGTACGCTCAGAATAATGTACGCTTGGACCAATGTACGCTCGGAATAATGTACACTTGGAATAATGTACGCTCAGAATAATGTACGCTCAGAATAATGTACGCTCAGAATAATGTACGCTCGGAATAATGCACGCTCGAACTAATGTACGCTCGGAATAATGTACGCTCAGAATAATGTACACTTGGAATAATGTACGCTCAGAATAATGTACACTTGGAATAATGTACGCTCAGAATAATGTACGCTCAGACCAATGTACGCTCGGAATAATGTACGCTCAGACCAATGTACGCTCGGAATAATGTACGCTCGGAATAATGTACGCTCAGAATAATGTACGTTCGGAATAATGTACGCTCAGACCAATGTACGCTTGGAATAATGTACTCTCGGAATAATGTACGGTCAGAATAATGTACGTTCGGAATAATGTACGCTCGGACCAATGTACGCTTGGAATAATGTACGCTCGGAATAATGTACGCTCGGACCAATGTACACTCGGAATAATGTACGCTTGGAATAATGTACGCTTGGACCAATGTACGCTCGGAATAATGTACGCTTGGACCAATGTACGCTCGGAATATTGTACGCTCGGAATAATGTACGCTCGGAATAATGTACACTCGGAATGATGTACACTTGGAATAATGTACGCTTGAACTAATGCACGCTCGGAATAATGTACGCTCAGAATAATGTAAGCTCGGACCAATGTACGCTCGGAATAATGTACGCTCAGAATAATGTACGCTTGGACCAATGTACGCTCGGAATAATGTACGCTTGGACCAATGTACGCTCGGAATAATGTACGTTCGGACCAATGTACACTTGGAATAATGTACGCTCAGAATAATGTACGCTTGGACCAATGTACGCTCGGAATAATGTACGCTTCGACCAATGTACGCTCGGAATAATGTACGCTCGGACCAATGTACGCTCGGACCAATGTACACTTGGAATAATGTACGCTTGGACCAATGTACGCTCGGAATAATGTACACTCGGAATAATGTACGCTCGGACCAATGTACACTCGGAATAATGTACACTCGGAATAATGTACGCTTGGACCAATGTACGCTCGGAATAATGTACACTCGGAATAATGTACGCTTGGACCAATGTACGCTCACAATAATGTACGTTCGGAATAATGTACGCTCGGACCAATGTACACTCGGAATAATGTACGCTTGGACCAATGTACGCTCGGAATAATGTACGCTTGGACCAATGTACGCTCGGAATAATGTACGCCGAATAATGTACGCCGAATAATGTACGCTCGGACTAATGTACGCTCGGACCAATGTACTCTCGGAATAATGTACGCTCGGACCAATGTACACTCGGAATAATGTACGCTTGGACCAATGTACGCTCGGAATAATGTACGCTTGGACCAATGTACGCTCGGAATAATGGACACTCGGAATAATGTACCCTCAGAATAATGTACGCTTGGACCAATGTACGCTTGGAATAATGTACGCTCAGAATAATGTACGCTTGGAATAATGTACACTTGGAATAATGTACGGTCAGAATATTGTACGCTCGGAATAATGTACGGTCGGAATAATGTACGCTCACAATAATGTACGTTCGGAATAATGTACGGTCGGACCAATGTACGCTCGGACCAATGTACACTTGGAATAATGTACGCTCGGAATAATGTTCGCTTGGACCAATGTACGCTCGGAATAATGTACGCTCGGACCAATGTACGCTTGGAATAATGTATGCTCGGACCAATGTACGCTTGGACCAATGTACGCTTGGAATAATGTATGCTCGGACCAATGTACGCTTGGACCAATGTACGCTCGGAATAATGTACGCTTGGAATAATGTACACTTGGAATAATGTACGGTCAGAATATTGTACGCTCGGAATAATGTACGGTCGGAATAATGTACGCTCACAATAATGTACGTTCGGAATAATGTACGCTCGGAATAATGTACGCTCGGACCAATGTACGCTCGGACCAATGTACACTTGGAATAATGTACGCTCGGAATAATGTACGCTCGGACCAAATGTACGCCGGAATAATATGCGCTCAGAATAATGTATGCTCAGAATAATGTACGCCGACCAATATGCGCCGGACCAATGTACACTTGGAATAATGTACGCCGAATAATGTAAGCTTGGACCAATGTACGCTTCCGAATAATGTACGCCGACCAATGTACGCTCGGACCAATGTACACTGGGAATAATGTACGCTCGGAATAATGTACGCTTGGACCAATGTACGCTCGGAATAATGTACGCTCAGAATAATGTATGCTCAGAATAATGTACGCTCGGACCAATGTACGCTCGGAATAATGTACGCTCGGAATGATGTACACTTGGAATAATGTACGCTTGAACTAATGTATGCTCGGAATAATGTATGCTCGGAATAATGTACGCTCGGAATAATGTACGCTCAGAATAATGTACGCTCGGACCAATGTACGCTCGGAATAATGTACGTTCGGACCAATGTACACTTGGAATAATGTACGCTCAGAATAATGTACGCTTGGACCAATGTACGCTCGGAATAATGTACGCTTCGACCAATGTACGCTCGGAATAATGTACGCTCGGACCAATGTACGCTCGGAATAATGTACGTTCGGACCAATGTACACTTGGAATAATGTACGCTCAGAATAATGTACGCTTGGACCAATGTACGCCGAATAATATGCGCCGACCAATGTACGCCGAATAATGTACGCCGGACCAATATGCGCCGACCAATGTACACTTGGAATAATGTACGCTTGGACCAATGTACGCTCGCAATAATGTACACTCGAATAATGTACGCCGGACCAATGTACACTCGAATAATGTACACTCGAATAATGTACGCTTGGACCAATGTACGCTCGAATAATGTACACTGAATAATGTACGCTTGGACCAATGTACGCTCACAATAATATGCGTTCGAATAATGTACGCTCGGACCAATGTACACTCGGAATAATGTACGCTTGGACCAATGTACGCTCGGAATAATGTACGCTTGGACCAATGTACGCTCGGAATAATGTACGCTCGGAATAATGTACGCTCGGAATAATGTACGCTTGGACCAATGTACGCTCACAATAATGTACGTTCGGAATAATGTACGCTCGGACCAATGTACACTCGGAATAATGTACGCTTGGACCAATGTACGCTCGGAATAATGTACGCTTGGACCAATGTACGCTCGGAATAATGGACACTCGGAATAATGTACCCTCAGAATAATGTACGCTTGGACCAATGTACGCTTGGAATAATGTATGCTCGGACCAATGTACGCTTGGACCAATGTACGCTCGGAATAATGTACGCTTGGAATAATGTACACTTGGAATAATGTACGGTCAGAATATTGTACGCTCGGAATAATGTACGGTCGGAATAATGTACGCTCACAATAATGTACGTTCGGAATAATGTACGGTCGGACCAATGTACGCTCGGACCAATGTACACTTGGAATAATGTACGCTTGGAATAATGTACACTTGGAATAATGTACGGTCAGAATATTGTACGCTCGGAATAATGTACGCTTGGAATAATGTACACTTGGAATAATGTACGGTCGGAATAATGTACGCTCACAATAATGTACGTTCGGAATAATGTACGCTCGGAATAATGTACGCTCGGACCAATGTACGCTCGGACCAATGTACACTTGGAATAATGTACGCTCGGAATAATGTACGCTTGGACCAATGTACGCTCGGAATAATGTACGCTCGGACCAATGTACGCTCGGACCAATGTACACTTGGAATAATGTACGCTCGGAATAATGTACGCTTGGACCAATGTACGCTCGGAATAATGTACGCTCAGAATAATGTATGCTCAGAATAATGTACGCTCGGACCAATGTACGCTCGGACCAATGTACACTTGGAATAATGTACGCTCGGAATAATGTACGCTTGGACCAATGTACGCTCGGAATAATGTACGCTCAGAATAATGTATGCTCAGAATAATGTACGCTCGGACCAATGTACGCTCGGAATAATGTACGCTCGGAATGATGTACACTTGGAATAATGTACGCTTGAACTAATGTATGCTCGGAATAATGTATGCTCGGAATAATGTACGCTCGGAATAATGTACGCTCAGAATAATGTACGCTCGGACCAATGTACGCTCGGAATAATGTACGCTCGAACTAATGTACGCTCGGAATAATGCACGCTCGGAATAATGTACGCTCAGAATAATGTAAGCTCGGAATAATGCACGCTCGGAATAATGTATGCTCGAACTAATGTACGCTCGGAATAATGTACGCTCAGAATAATGTACGCTCGGAATAATGTACGCTCAGAATAATGTACGCTCAGACCAATGTACGCTCGGAATAATGTACGCTCAGACCAATGTACGCTCGGAATAATGTACGCTCGGAATAATGTACACTTGGAATAATGTACACTTGGAATAATGTACACTTGGAATAATGTACGCTCAGAATAATGTACGCTCAGACCAATGTACGCTCGGAATAATGTACGCTCAGACCAATGTACGCTCGGAATAATGTACGCTCGGAATAATGTACGCTCAGAATAATGTACGTTCGGAATAATGTACGCTCAGAATAATGTACGCTCAGACCAATGTACGCTTGGAATAATGTACGCTCGGAATAATGTACGCTCGGAATAATGTACGCTCAGAATAATGTACGCTCAGAATAATTTAAGATCGGAATAATGTGCCACTGTTTTTCGGGCTAATGGAATGTCGGATCAATGGCTGCGGAAGGAAGTTTAAGTTTCTGATGAAAGTGAAATAAATATTTCACTTTTGTGCCGTGAGAACTTCATTTGTACTTTGTTCCAAATGGGATGAATTTAATTTAACTTCATCTGCTGAGAATTTTAACTAAAAAAGGTTTAAACGTGGTGATGTAAAAACCCCAAAGTGCGATGGGTCCATCAGAACTAACTGTGCAACAATACATAGATATAGATATATATATCGAGAGAGAGGGGGATAGATAGATAGATAGATTTCTAAAGACACTCAGGAAAGGTTCTGCTCACTCCTGAAAATGGGAATTTTTCCAGATCCAGAGCTGAGAAAAACGAGGAGCGTGTTTTTATAGTTTCGGTTTCTGTGAAGTTGTTTTTGAACGTTTTCCTTTTGAGCCAAACGCAGATTTCCTCTGAATTATTCATCTGCTTCTCTCAAATGAAACCCCTTTTTTCCCTGGTTTTAAAAACTCTTTGACAGTTTGAGTTCAGGAGACGATCGACAGGAGAATTATAAGTAAATACAATCAATTATGTCCACGATTTTAGATTTGAAGGCGTTCGGTGGTTATTTTTCATTGTCTTTCTCAGTCGTTCATATTAAACGTGGCTTCATTGGCTCAGCGCAGGACCACAGACACTTTTTTACAGTGTTATTTGTGTTTTCTGTCGGCACGTTTTATATGTTTCTGTATATTTGTTGTATTTCCTGTGGTTCCAGCGCGGTGTGAGGACGGCTGTCTGAACGGAGGGACCTGTGTGGCTCCAGACACCTGTGAGTGTTCACCAGGATTCACCGGAGCCAAGTGTGAGAGCGGTGAGAGCATTTATTTAAAGATGATTAACCCCCGAAGACCTAAGGGCAGTTTTAGTACATTTCTCCTCGCCTGGATTTTTTGCCCCTTTTACCCCCTAATGAAGTGTTCTACCTCCTTTTGTTCAGTCCAACCTGTTATTTCACAATCTGCTGCTGTAGTTGTGTCATGAGGCTGTGAGAAAAGCTACAGGACCAGAAATAGAGATGAAAAAAAAACAGATAATAAAATTCACTCTTTTATACAAAACCCACAGCAAACATGTAGAAACGACTTTTTGGACATAAAAAATTCTTAATTTAGGGCCTGAGCTTCAAAAATGTAAAATCTCAAGTCTGTAAGTAAATTAAAAATCTCCTTATTGCCCTAAAAACAAAAAAAGTGCAGTGGCTCCATGACTTTCCTGGTCCAGTCCTGGAAACAGCTCCTGTCAGGACCACGGCCAGAGCCACAGCACTTCTGCATTTCCAGGGTGGAAATTACATTTGGATTTGTTCATTTGGACTGAAATAAACCTTTAAATAAAAATAGAAAGAGATGCACAATTACACACACCAACATGTGTCATTTTCCATGTGTGTGAGAATTAACTCCACTTAGAGCGACTTTTTCCCTCGTTATAAACACACACAGTCAGAGGAGTCGACCATCTTGACTCACTTCACTCTTTGGCAAAGTTTGGCTCCATCAAAATGGACGGAGCGCATGAGTTTGGGGAAAACAAAGTTCCTGTTGGACACTCGTTTTGCTCCCGTCATCACACAGCGTGAGTGTGACGTAGGATAAAGCCGCAGAAATGTACGGAAACCTCTATGTCTGCACTTTCAGAGGGGAAAAGGACGTTTCTGTCTGTTACACTTACAAAGTTCTGCTGTTATAGAAACATGTTCCTCTGAGTCGTGGACGATGTCGTAGAGTCTTCAGGGTTAATGATCCTGACAGACGTCACCTGCAAAAACAACTTTAAAGAGGAGGGACTCTACACAGTCGACTTTGTGTCTCTTTCTCTCATGTTCTAATGTTCCTCAAACCTGAAGAGGCTTAGAGGTCACGTTTGTACGAGGCTCCACCCACAATAATAATAATAATGATAATATTAATAAAATCTTTATTTATAAATGCTGTACAAGCAGCAAAGGACAATAAAAACTGCCTCCACAAAGCACAAATACAGACAATGAAACAAATAGTTCAATTAATTATAATCATTAATATAATCAAATTGAACAAAAATAAATAAATTCAAGTTAAAACCAGCTAAAGGAAGAAGAACTGATAAAAATGAGTTTACGAAGTGATTTAACAGATGATGCTGATGGTGCGAGACTTATTTCCTCAGGCAGGTGGTTCCAAAGCCGAAGCCCCGGACTGAAAAGGCTCCAACACCTTCGACCGGAGCCTGGACTTTGGAACAGCTGCAGGGACCCGAGGGCCTAAGGCTGAAGAGGAACAGCCGCAGGGACCTGAGGGCCTAAGGCTGAAGAGGAACAGCCGCAGGGACCTGAGGGCCTAAGGCTGAAGAGGAACAGCCGCAGGGACCTGAGGGCCTAAGGCTGAAGAGGAACAGCCGCAGGGACCTGAGGGCCTAAGGCTGAAGAGGAACAGCTGCAGGGACCTGAGGGCCTAAGGCTGAAGAGGAACAGCCGCAGGGACCCGAGGGCCTAAGGCTGGAGAGGAACAGCCGCAGGGACCCGAGGGCCTAAGGCTGGAGAGGAACAGCCGCAGGGACCTGAGGGCCTAAGGCTGAAGAGGAACAGCTGCAGGGACCTGAGGGCCTAAGGCTGAAGAGGAACAGCCGCAGGGACCCGAGGGCCTAAGGCTGAAGAGGAACAGCCGCAGGGACCCGAGGGCCTAAGGCTGAAGAGGAACAGCCGCAGGGACCCGAGGGCCTAAGGCTGAAGAGGAACAGCCGCAGGGACCTGAGGGTCTAAGGCTGAAGAACAGCTGCAGGGACCTGAGGGTCTAAGACTGAAGAGGAACAGCTGCAGGGATCTGAGGGTCTAAGGCTGAAGAACAGCTGCAGGGATCTGAGGGTCTAAGGCTGAAGAGGAACAGCTGCAGGGATCTGAGGGTCTAAGGCTGAAGAGGAACAGCCGCAGGGACCTGAGGGTCTAAGGCTGAAGAGGAACAGCCGCAGGGACCTGAGGGCCTAAGGCTGAAGAGGAACAGCCGCAGGGACCTGAGGGCCTAAGGCTGAAGAGGAACAGCCGCAGGGACCTGAGGGCCTAAGGCTGAAGAGGAACAGCCGCAGGGACCTGAGGGCCTAAGGCTGAAGAGGAACAGCCGCAGGGACCCGAGGGCCTAAGGCTGAAGAGGAACAGCCGCAGGGACCCGAGGGCCTAAGGCTGAAGAGGAACAGCCGCAGGGACCTGAGGGCCTAAGGCTGAAGAGGAACAGCCGCAGGGACCCGAGGGCCTAAGGCTGAAGAGGAACAGCCGCAGGGACCTGAGGGCCTAAGGCTGAAGAGGAACAGCCGCAGGGACCTGAGGGCCTAAGGCTGAAGAGGAACAGCCGCAGGGACCTGAGGGCCTAAGGCTGAAGAGGAACAGCCGCAGGGACCCGAGGGCCTAAGGCTGAAGAGGAACAGCCGCAGGGACCTGAGGGCCTAAGGCTGAAGAGGAACAGCCGCAGGGACCTGAGGGCCTAAGGCTGAAGAGGAACAGCCGCAGGGACCTGAGGGCCTAAGGCTGAAGAGGAACAGCCGCAGGGACCTGAGGGCCTAAGGCTGAAGAGGAACAGCTGCAGGGACCTGAGGGCCTAAGGCTGAAGAGGAACAGCCGCAGGGACCCGAGGGCCTAAGGCTGGAGAGGAACAGCCGCAGGGACCCGAGGGCCTAAGGCTGGAGAGGAACAGCCGCAGGGACCTGAGGGCCTAAGGCTGAAGAGGAACAGCTGCAGGGACCTGAGGGCCTAAGGCTGAAGAGGAACAGCCGCAGGGACCCGAGGGCCTAAGGCTGAAGAGGAACAGCCGCAGGGACCCGAGGGCCTAAGGCTGAAGAGGAACAGCCGCAGGGACCTGAGGGTCTAAGGCTGAAGAGGAACAGCTGCAGGGATCTGAGGGTCTAAGACTGAAGAGGAACAGCTGCAGGGATCTGAGGGTCTAAGGCTGAAGAACAGCTGCAGGGATCTGAGGGTCTAAGGCTGAAGAACAGCTGCAGGGACCTGAGGGTCTAAGACTGAAGAGGAACAGCTGCAGGGATCTGAGGGTCTAAGGCTGAAGAGGAACAGCTGCAGGGATCTGAGGGTCTAAGGCTGAAGAGGAACAGCCGCAGGGACCTGAGGGCCTAAGGCTGAAGAGGAACAGCCGCAGGGACCTGAGGGCCTAAGGCTGAAGAGGAACAGCCGCAGGGACCTGAGGGCCTAAGGCTGAAGAGGAACAGCCGCAGGGACCTGAGGGCCTAAGGCTGAAGAGGAACAGCCGCAGGGACCCGAGGGCCTAAGGCTGAAGAGGAACAGCCGCAGGGACCCGAGGGCCTAAGGCTGAAGAGGAACAGCCGCAGGGACCTGAGGGCCTAAGGCTGAAGAGGAACAGCCGCAGGGACCCGAGGGCCTAAGGCTGAAGAGGAACAGCCGCAGGGACCCGAGGGCCTAAGGCTGAAGAGGAACAGCCGCAGGGACCCGAGGGCCTAAGGCTGAAGAGGAACAGCCGCAGGGACCTGAGGGACTAAGGCTGAAGAGGAACAGCTGCAGGGACCTGAGGGCCTAAGGCTGAAGAGGAACAGCCGCAGGGACCTGAGGGCCTAAGGCTGAAGAGGAACAGCCGCAGGGACCTGAGGGCCTAAGGCTGAAGAGGAACAGCCGCAGGGACCTGAGGGCCTAAGGCTGAAGAGGAACAGCCGCAGGGACCCGAGGGCCTAAGGCTGAAGAGGAACAGCCGCAGGGACCCGAGGGCCTAAGGCTGAAGAGGAACAGCCGCAGGGACCCGAGGGCCTAAGGCTGAAGAGGAACAGCCGCAGGGACCTGAGGGCCTAAGGCTGAAGAGGAACAGCCGCAGGGACCTGAGGGACTAAGGCTAAAGAGGAACAGCCGCAGGGACCTGAGGGCCTAAGGCTGAAGAGGAACAGCCGCAGGGACCTGAGGGCCTAAGGCTGAAGAGGAACAGCTGCAGGTTGTCAGATGTAACTTGGTGCAGGACCTAAGTGAAGCTGGCGGCACGGGGGTTAAGTGGTTAGTACTCACGCCTTACAGTGAGAAGGTTCGTGGTTGCATGTTCTCCCCGTGTTTATCGCCGAGGTCACGTGATGCTGTAAACTACCAGAAACAGTCAGACAGTTTATCTCTGCAGGACTGAACCAGGACTAAACCAGGACTGAACCAGGACTGAACCAGGACTGAACCAGGACTAAACCAGGACTGAACCAGGACTGAACCAGGACTGAACCAGGACTGAACCAGGACTGAACCAGGACTAAACCAGGACTGAACCAGGACTGAACCAGGACTGAACCAGGACTAAACCAGGACTGAACCAGGACTAAACCAGGACTGAACCAGGACTAAACCAGGACTGAACCAGGACTGAACCAGGACTGAACCAGGACTGAACCAGGACTGAACCAGGACTGAACCAGGACTAAACCAGGACTGAACCAGGACTGAACCAGGACTGAACCAGGACTAAACCAGGACTGAACCAGGACTGAACCAGGACTGAACCAGGACTAAACCAGGACTGAACCAGGACTGAACCAGGACTGAACCAGGACTGAACCAGGACTGAACCAGGACTAAACCAGGACTGAACCAGGTCTAAACCA
The DNA here is from genome assembly GCA_034769755.1 of Odontamblyopus lacepedii. NCBI lineage: Eukaryota > Metazoa > Chordata > Actinopteri > Gobiiformes > Gobiidae > Odontamblyopus > Odontamblyopus lacepedii. Next base: position 46,138,860 of record CM068349.1, on the reverse strand, counting down.
GGACTGAACCAGGACTGAACCAGGACTAAACCAGGACTAAACCAGGACTGAACCAGGTCTAAACCAGGTCTAAACCAGGACTAAACCAGAACTGAACCAGGTCTAAACCAGGACTGAACCAGGTCTAAACCAGGTCTAAACCAGGACTAAACCAGAACTGAACCAGGTCTAAACCAGGACTGAACCAGGTCTAAACCAGGACTAAACCAGGACTAAACCAGGACTGAACCAGGACTAAACCAGGACTAAACCAGGTCTAAACCAGGTCTAAACCAGGACTAAACCAGGACTAAACCAGGTCTAAACCAGGTCTAAACCAGGACTAAACCAGGTCTAAATCAGGACTAAACCAGGACTAAACCAGGTCTAAACCAGGTCTAAACCAGGACTAAACCAGGTCTAAACCAGGTCTAAACCAGGACTAAACCAGGACTAAACCAGGTCTAAACCAGGTCTAAACCAGGACTAAACCAGGTCTAAATCAGGACTAAACCAGGACTAAACCAGGTCTAAACCAGGTCTAAACCAGGACTAAACCAGGTCTAAATCAGGACTAAACCAGGACTAAACCAGGTCTAAACCAGGACTAAACCAGGTCTAAACCAGGTCTAAACCAGGACTAAACCAGGACTAAACCAGGTCTAAATCAGGTCTAAACCAGGTCCTGGTTCAGTCCTGGTTTAAATAAAAGTCCTGTTAACGCTGTATAAATTATTATTGTTCAGTCGTGTTTCTGTTTCTGAGTCTCAGAGGTGAAATATTTGGGGTTTTGTCTCATTAAATCCTGTTTGGTTTGTGTCCAAACGCATCTGCATAATTTGCATTTTTAAATCCAAACTAAACCAGCGTTTTCCTCACGCTCAAACGCACAAACACAGGCGCCGGTGTCTCTGTTCTGTCGCCCGTAAAATTCTGATTATTTGGTGTGTTTTGGCTGAACTCAGCGCCGCGCGGTTCATTTCCTGAGACGAAAATGAGTTTTTTGCCTCCAACAGAAACACATCAAATCATCAGAGAAATTGTCATATTCACAGGGATTAAATTCTAACTAAAGTCAACCAGGGAGGGCATCTGACACACGGGGAGGGCATCTGACACACGGGAGGGCATCTGACACACGGGGAGGGCATCTGACACACGGGGAGGGCATCTGACACACGGGGAGGGCATCTGACACACGGGGAGGGCATCTGACACACGGGAGGGCATCTGACACACAGGGAGGGCATCTGACACACGGGGGGGCATCTGACACACGGGGGGGCATCTGACACACAGGGAGGGCATCTGACACACGGGAGGGCATCTGACACACGGGGAGGGCATCTGACACACGGGGGGGGCATCTGACACACGGGAGGGCATCTGACACACGGGGAGGGCATCTGACACACAGGGAGGGCATCTGACACAGGGGGGGGGCATCTGACACAATCTGACACCCCGGGAGGGCATCTGACACACGGGAGGGCATCTGACACACGGGAGGGCATCTGACACAGGGAGGGCATCTGACACACGGGAGGGCATCTGACACACGGGGAGGGCATCTGACACACGGGAGGGCATCTGACACACGGGGAGGGCATCTGACACATGGGGAGGGCATCTGACACACGGGAGGGCATCTGACACACGGGAGGGCATCTGACACACGGGGAGGGCATCTGACACACGGGAGGGCATCTGACACACGGGAGGGCATCTGACACACGGGAGGGCATCTGACACACGGGAGGGCATCTGACACACGGGAGGGCATCTGACACACGGGGAGGGCATCTGACACACGGGAGGGCATCTGACACACGGGAGGGCATCTGACACACAGGGAGGGCATCTGACACACGGGGAGGGCATCTGACACACGGGGAGGGCATCTGACACACGGGAGGGCATCTGACACACGGGGAGGGCATCTGACACAGGGGAGGGCATCTGACACACGGGAGGGCATCTGACACACGGGAGGGCATCTGACACACGGGGAGGGCATCTGACACACAGGGAGGGCATCTGACACACAGGGAGGGCATCTGACACACAGGGAGGGCATCTGACACACACAGGGAGGGCATCTGACACACGGGGAGGGCATCTGACACACGGGAGGGCATCTGACACACGGGGAGGGCATCTGACACACGGGAGGGCATCTGACACACGGGAGGGCATCTGACACACGGGGAGGGCATCTGACACACACGGGGAGGGCATCTGACACACGGGGAGGGCATCTGACACACGGGGGAGGGCATCTGACACACAGGGAGGGCACCTGACACACGGGGAGGGCATCTGACACACGGGGAGGGCATCTGACACACGGGGAGGGCATCTGACACACGGGGAGGGCATCTGACACATGGGAGGGCATTTTGTGTGTTTCATATTTTGTGTGTTTTATATTTTATATTCTCCTGTCTCTGCACCACAGCTCCAGACTGTGCAGGGGGCACCTGTCCACAGGCAGGGGGCACCTGTCCACAGCCGGGGGGCACCTGTCCACAGCCGGGGGGCACCTGTCCACAGCCGGGGGGCGCCTGTCCACAGCCGGGGGGCGCTAGACTCGACGGAGAGGAGTGGACCCTGAGTCACGACCCCTGCTCCATCTGCTCCTGCAAGGTGAGATCTAAAGCACCAGAGTCTGTGGAGCCGGAGCCACGACCATATTTGGTCGTGTCCACGAGTGTCATAGCAACCAGAGAGCCAATCAGGAGCCAGGACTGAACCAGGACTGAACCAGGACTGAACCACGACTGAACCGGGACTAAACCAGGACTAGACCAGGACTAGACCAGGACTGAACCAGGACTAAACCAGGACTAGACCAGGACTAGACCAGGACTGAACCAGGACTGAACCAGGACTGAACCAGGACTGGACCGGGACTGAACCGGGACTGAACCGGGACTGAACCGGGACTAAACCAGGACTAGACCAGGACTAGACCAGGACTGAACCAGGACTAAACCAGGACTAGACCAGGACTAGACCAGGACTGAACCAGGACTGAACCAGGACTGAACCAGGACTGGACCAGGATTGAACCAGGACTGGACCAGGACTAAACCAGGACTGCAGTGTGTCAGGTGCCCTCCCTGACCCTGTCTGTCCTCAGGAGGGGCAGGTGCAGTGTGCGCCCCTGCCCTGCCCCGCGCTCTCCTGCAGTTCCCGCGCGCTGCCACAGGGGGCCTGCGGTCCGCGCTGTGTGTCGGACCCCTGCGCCGCACAGGAAGTCCCGCCCCGCGCACAGGAAGTCCCGCCCCCGGCCCAGGGCCTCGGGTGCAGGGACCAGAGTGGCTCCTGGCACCTGTCAGGAGAAACCTGGCACCTGCCCAACTCACCCTGCACTACCTGTCAATGCAAGGTACTGACAGGGGCAAATCTCACAGGGGCAAATCTCACAGGGGCAAATCTCACAGGGGCAAATCTCACAGGGGCAAATCTCACAGGGGCAAATCTCACAGGGGCAAATCTCACAGAGGCAAATCTCACAGAGGCAAATCTCACAGGGGCAAATCTCACAGGGGCAAATCTCACAGGGGCAAATCTCACAGAGGCAAATCTCACAGGGGCAAATCTCACAGGGGCAAATCTCACAGGGGCACCGACTCTTCACAGCTGACGTCATCGACATTCCCTGGGAGTGTGACGCTAACTGCAGGCACTGCTCTGTCTGAGGCTCTGCCAGACGTTCCTCTGAGCTCTATTTTAACCCAGTCTGACCATAAAGACCCGACTTATACGGCCAAAGGTCCTGAAGCTCCTGCAGCCACAAAGTCCAAAAGTCTCTTGTTCTGCTGAAGTGTTCAGAGATCCTTTCACTGGAGCTAAGAGACAGAGCCGAGCTCCTGAAGAACAAGTCCACACCAGAATCCTCCACCACACTTTACACTCAACCCAGTCACAAGAACCGTTCTCCACCAAACCCACACTCCTCCATCAGATCTGCAGATGGAGAAGCTCGGTCCCTCCAGAGAAGCGTCTCCACTGCTCCAGAGTCCAGAGGCGGCGCTTTACACCTCTGTACCCGACACATGAAGCTCTCTGCTGTTCTGGAGCTCCTCTGAAGGACACGTGAAGCTCTCTGCTGTTCTGGAGCTCCTCTGAAGGACACGTGAAGCTCCCTGCTGTTCTGGAGCTCCTCTGAAGGACACGTGAAGCTCTCTGCTGTTCTGGAGCTCCTCTGAAGGACACGTGAAGCTCTCTGCTGTTCTGGAGCTCCTCTGAAGGACACGTGAAGCTCTCTGCTGTTCTGGAGCTCCTCTGAAGGACACATGAAGCTCTCTGCTGTTCTGGAGCTCCTCTGAAGGACACGTGAAGCTCTCTGCTGTTCTGGAGCTCCTCTGAAGGACACGTGAAGCTCTCTGCTGTTCTGGAGCTCCGCTGAAGGACACGTGAAGCTCTCTGCTGTTCTGGAGCTCCTCTGAAGGACACGTGAAGCTCTCTGCTGTTCTGGAGCTCCTCTGAAGGACACATGAAGCTCTCTGCTGTTCTGGAGCTCCTCTGAAGGACACATGAAGCTCTCTGCTGTTCTGGAGCTCCTCTGAAGGACACATGAAGCTCTCTGCTGTTCTCGAGCTCCTCTGAAGGACACGGGAAGCTCTCTGCTGTTCTGGAGCTCCTCTGAAGGACACGTGAAGCTCTCTGCTGTTCTGGAGCTCCTCTGAAGGACACGTGAAGCTCTCTGCTGTTCTGGAGCTCCTCTGAAGGACACGTGAAGCTCTCTGCTGTTCTGGAGCTCCTCTGAAGGACACATGAAGCTTTCTGCTGTTCTGGAGCTCCTCTGAAGGACACGTGAAGCTCCCTGCTGTTCTGGAGCTCCTCTGAAGGACACGTGAAGCTCTCTGCTGTTCTGGAGCTCCTCTGAAGGACACGTGAAGCTCTCTGCTGTTCTGGAGCTCCTCTGAAGGACACGTGAAGCTCTCTGCTGTTCTGGAGCTCCTCTGAAGGACACGTGAAGCTCCCTACTGTTCTGGAGCTCCTCTGAAGGACACGTGAAGCTCCCTACTGTTTTGGAGCTCCTCTGAAGGACACATGAACCTCTCTGCTGTTCTGGAGCTCCTCTGAAGGACACATGAAGCTCCCTACTGTTCTGGAGCTCCTCTGAAGGACACATGAAGCTCTCTGCTGTTCTGGAGCTCCTCTGAAGGACACGTGAAGCTCTCTGCTGTTCTGGAGCTCCTCTGAAGGACACGTGAAGCTCTCTGCTGTTCTGGAGCTCCTCTGAAGGACACGTGAAGCTCTCTGCTGTTCTGGAGCTCCTCTGAAGGACACGTGAAGCTCTCTGCTGTTCTGGAGCTCCTCTGAAGGACACGTGAAGCTCTCTGCTGTTCTGGAGCTCCTCTGAAGGACACGTGAAGCTCTCTGCTGTTCTGGAGCTCCTCTGAAGGACACGTGAAGCTCTCTGCTGTTCTGGAGCTCCTCTGAAGGACACGTGAAGCTCTCTGCTGTTCTGGAGCTCCTCTGAAGGACACGTGAAGCTCTCTGCTGTTCTGGAGCTCCTCTGAAGGACACGTGAAGCTCTCTGCTGTTCTGGAGCTCCTCTGAAGGACACGTGAAGCTCTCTGCTGTTCTGGAGCTCCTCTGAAGGACACATGAAGCTCTCTGCTGTTCTGGAGCTCCTCTGAAGGACACGTGAAGCTCTCTGCTGTTCTGGAGCTGGAGTTCTTTCGTTCCCGATCGCTTCCTCTTTGTTCTGATCCCACTGACTCGACTGTGGAATATTCAGGAGGAGGAAATGTCTCGACTGGACTCGTGTCACAGGTTCCTCCTCTCACAGCTCCAGGTTCCTGAGAGACACGTTCTGTCACTAATGTTTGGAGAAACATCTGAGGCCGAGGGGTGAGTTTATGCACCTGAGGCTCCAGAACAACTCCTGATCTACACCTGAGGCTCCAGAACAACTCCTGATCTACACCTGAGGCTCCAGAACAACTCCTGATCTACACCTGAAGCTCCAGAACAACTCCTGATCTACACCTGAGGCTCCAGAACAACTCCTGATCTACACCTGAGGCTCCAGAACAACTCCTGATCTACACCTGAAGCTCCAGAACAACTCCTGATCTACACCTGAGGCTCCAGAACAACTCCTGATCTACACCTGAGGCTCCAGAACAACTCCTGATCTACACCTGAGGCTCCAGAACAACTCCTGATCTACACCTGAGGCTCCAGAACAACTCCTGATCTACACCTGAGGCTCCAGAACAACTCCTGATCTACACCTGAGGCTCCAGAACAACTCCTGATCTACACCTGAGGCTCCAGAACAACTCCTGATCTACACCTGAGGCTCCAGAACAACTCCTGATCTACACCTGAGGCTCAAGAACAACTCCTGATCTACACCTGAGGCTCCAGAACAACTCCTGATCTACACCTGAGGCTCCAGAACAACTCCTGATCTACACCTGAAGCTCCAGAACAACTCCTGATCTACACCTGAGGCTCCAGAACAACTCCTGATCTACACCTGAGGCTCCAGAACAACTCCTGATCTACACCTGAGGCTCCAGAACAACTCCTGATCTACACCTGAGGCTCAAGAACAACTCCTGATCTACACCTGAGGCTCCAGAACAACTCCTGATCTACACCTGAGGCTCCAGAACAACTCCTGATCTACACCTGAGGCTCCAGAACAACTCCTGATCTACACCTGAGGCTCCAGAACAACTCCTGATCTACACCTGAGGCTCCAGAACAACTCAGCATGAGCCTGAGCATTAGCATGAGTGTTAGCATTAGCATTAGCATTAGCATGAGCCAACAGTTTTCCAGTGAGTGCCTCTCACCTTTCAGTGTCAAGTCAAACTCCTGAACAGAACCGTGAGCACTCTGACCACAGGAGCATTAACATGTCAAAGTTTTTGAGAGTCTTTGTTTGCTAATGTGCGCTTTGTTTCTCCATGGTAACCGCTGAACATTCCACCATAGACATACATGTCAGACACAACACGTGAGAAGGAGTTCATTTCATTTTCCTCTTATTCAGCAAAGATTTACCCCAAAGGTCCACGGGTGAAATCTGAACTCATCTCACAAAGCTCAATGAATGAAAAGTGCACGGTTTTCGTTTCTGTGGATACATCACTGCTCGGGCTGGAATGTTCCGCAGTGTCACATTAAACAGCTCAACTTTACTTTTATTCAGTCACAGCAGGTTTTAGAGCTCAAAAACACCTCTCCACAGATCTCACCTGGAACTCGGTCTGGTTTGGTCTCCATGGAGATAGAAAGGTTTAAAGCCACACTGCGAAACATTCCAGACAAAAGAGCAATAACATCTCCATGGAGAAAAGCATTTGATGGACCCTCCCCCAGAAAAGTTACACAGAGCAGCTTTAACTCCTGTTTTAACCTTCTTCTTCTTCTTCTTCTTCTTCTTCTTCTTCTTCTTCTTCTTCTTCTTCTTCTTCTTCTTCTTCTTCTTCTTCTTCTTCTTCTTCTTCAGAACGGAAGTGTGTGCTGCGCCGTCGACCTGGACTGTCTACAAAACAACTGAGATTCTCCAACAAAGTCCAGGACTAAACCATGACTAAGAACTCAACCAGTACTGAAGGAGGACCCGACCAGGAATGAGATTCTCCAAAGACTAAACCGAGATCTTAAACGGGACTAAAACTGGACCACTTTCAAGTTTCACAACCCAGTAAAACCTGATTGAGTTCTGGTCTAGTCCTGTTCTAGTCCTGGTTAAGTCTCAGTTTACTGCCGGTTTGGCCAAGACCCGGCAAGAACCAGATCTTGGACTACATTGGGACTTCTTCTGGACCTCACCTGGACTGAAGAAAACTTGGTCTAGACCTGGACTAGACTCGGATCATAAAAAGACCCCCCTGGAGCTGTTTTGGACCACAGTAGACCAGGATTCAGGCCGGTCCTTCCTCGTTGTTCCGTGTCCAGTCTCGTCTCAAATGTTGAATCGTCTCGATGTTTTTCGCACAAACCTGAGCTCCATTTTGTACAGGATTTTCAAATCAATAGCTCAAAGTTTGGGTTCAGTTCTGTTTCTTCTGGAAGTTTATGTTTAAATCTGTTTGGATTTCGTGATTTTGTCCCTGAGAATCGTGAATTCTGCCGTGTCCGAGGTGAGACGGACCTGGTGCTTTTTCCTCTTTTAGATCCACACTTAAGGTTTTATTATTTTCTTGCTTCAGCTCAGATGGTCCTGGTTTAGTCCTGGTTTAGTCCTGGTTTAGTTCGGGTTTAGTCTGGGTCCTTGTTAGTAGTTGTGTCCTTAAGCCTGAAGGTGGCGCTGTGGGCACAGTTCTGTAAGGAGCTCACTGATTGGTCAGGAGTCTCTCTGCGAGCAGCAGGAGAGTTCCAGGTGTGTTCCAGGCCTGTTCCAGGCGAGTTCCATGCGAGTTCCAGGTGTGTTCCAGGCGTGTTACAGGTGTGTTCCAGGCGAGTTCCAGGCGAGTTCTAGGCGAGTTCCAGGTGTGTTCCAGGCGAGTTCCAGGCGAGTTCCAGGTGTGTTCCAGGCATGTTCCAGGCGTGTTCCAGGCGAGTTCCAGGTGTGTTCCAGGTGTGTTCCAGGTGTGTTCCAGGCGTGTTACAGGTGTATTACAGGTGTGTTACAGGCGAGGTCCAGGCGTGTTACAGGCGTGTTACAGGTGCGTACAGGCGTGTTACAGGTGCGTACAGGCGTGTTACAGGTGCGTACAGGCGTGTTACAGGTGCGTACAGGTGCATTACAGGCGTGTGTACAGGTGTGTTACAGGCGTGTTACAGGTGTGTTACAGGCGTGTTACAGGTGTGTTACAGGTGTGTTACAGGCGTGTTACAGGTGTGTTACAGGCGTGTTCCAGGTGTGTTACAGGCGTGTTACAGGCGTGTTACAGGTGTGTTACAGGCGTGTTCCAGGTGTGTTCCAGGTGTGTTACAGGCGTGTTACAGGTGTGTTACAGGCGTGTTCCAGGTGTGTTACAGGCGTGTTACAGGTGTGTTACAGGCGTGTTCCAGGTGTGTTACAGGCGTGTTACAGGTGTGTTACAGGCGTGTTCCAGGTGTGTTACAGGCGTGTTCCAGGTGTGTTCCAGGTGTGTTACAGGCGTGTTACAGGTGTGTTACAGGCGTGTTCCAGGTGTGTTACAGGTGTGTTACGGGCATGTTACGGGCGTGTTACGGGCGTGTTACAGGTGTGTTCCAGGGAGTGTTATAGATGACTTACAGGAGTGTTACAGGCGTGTTACAGGTGAGTTCACGTCACTCTGCTCCAGGGCAGATGTGGCTATAGAAATACCACCACCGAATGTGGGGGGAAAGAATAGTTCAGTCCTGGTTTAGACCTGGTTTGGTCCTGGTTTAGACCTGGTTTGGTCCTGGTTTAGACCTGGTTTGGTCCTGGTTTAGACCTGGTTTGGTCCTGGTTTAGACCTGGTTTGGTCCTGGTTTAGACCTAGTTTGGTCCTGGTTTGGTCCTGGTTTGGTCCTGGGTTAGACCTGGTTTGGTCCTGGTTTAGACCTGGTTTGGTCCTGGTTTGGTCCTGGTTTGGTCCTGGTTTAGACCTAGTTTGGTCCTGGTTTGGTCCTGGTTTGGTCCTGGGTTAGACCTGGTTTGGTCCTGGTTTAGACCTGGTTTGGTCCTGGTTTGGTCCTGGTTTATCAGTGTAAAAGTACCAGGTTCCTTCTCACCTCGGCCTCCTGCTCGTCACCGTCTAAAACCTTTATTATAATTTCATATTTAATCCTGTTTTCCTCTTTTATCTCTTCTTTTATTTTCTCTTTCGTCCTCGTGTATAAACCTGAACTGTCTCCGCTGGTGTGTATCGGGCAGGTGCACTGACAGGTGCGCTGACAGGTGCGCTGACAGGTGCACTGACAGGTGCACTGACAGGTGCTGTAAATATGGTGTAAAATTATTATTGTAAAAAACTAAAATAATGTGAATAATTCTGACTGTTTTTTTTAACTCTTTGGAACTGTCATTTATAAAAACCTGATGCCCTCCCGTCCTCCTGTACCTGTGTCAGATGCCCTCCCGTGTGTCAGATGCCCTCCCGTGTGTCAGATGCCCTCCCGTGTGTGTCAGATGCCTTTCCTCCACGTCTCTTTGGATTTGTGAGCGGGATGTGGGAGTGGGCTGAGGTGTGGCAGCCTCACACTCAGTTTGTCTTCTTCCTCCTTCTCCCACACTCTTCCCTTCTCCTCCTCAGCTCACAGACGGAAAGTGTGAGGACAGAATTCTCCAGCTGCTGCTTCATTATCACCAGAACCACTGCGGAAAAAGTTCTGATCGTGTTTGTGTCGGCGGCGAAACGACAAACCGAGATGACAGAAAAGAGCAGCTGAAGTGTGGGTTTTCTTCCCAAAGACGGAAACACGTTTGTGTCGCTGTCCAATCAGCACCTTCCCCACTACAGACGCTGAGAACTATTAAATAAAGACCATTTAACCTGTTTCCATGGAAACCTCAACTCACTATTATTATTTCCATGGAAACTCCAGGAGAAGATTTTAATTCAGAAAACTTTATTCGGAATTAAAAAACATCATGTAAACGTGGCCAATGTCCCATAATCCTCTGCTCTGTTCTGATGTCGTTTCCTCTTCACAAACAGACCTGCAGTTGTGTGCGACTCACAAACCTGCACATTTAGCACGAGTTCTGCTCTCACACTGAAAACACTCCAGCTCTGCAGATGTCACGAATAATAAAGAGTTCTTCAAACATGTGAAGGAAACAAACACAACTCCAGCTCTGAGTGTGAGGAACAGCAGAACATTAGAACATGCCAAAGCTCCCAGGGGTCAGTGTTTGTGATGCACGAGCTTTAAAGGGGCAGTGTTTAAAGGGGCAGTGTTTAAAGGGGCAGTGGAGTGTTTAAAGGGGCAGTGTTTAAAGGGGCAGTGTTTAAAGGGGCAGTGGAGCGTTTAAAGGGGCAGTGGAGTGTTTAAAGGGGCAGTGGAGTGTTTAAAGGGGCAGTGGAGTGTTTAAAGGGGCAGTGGAGTGTTTAAAGGGGCAGTGGAGTATTTAAAGGGGCAGTGTTTAAAGGGGCAGTGTTTAAAGGGGCAGTGGAGTGTTTAAAGGGGCAGTGGAGTGTTTAAAGGGGCAGTGGAGTGTTTAAAGGGGCAGTGGAGCGTTTAAAGGGGCAGTGGAGCGTTTAAAGGGGCAGTGGAGTGTTTAAAGGGGCAGTGTTTAAAGGGGCAGTGGAGTGTTTAAAGGGGCAGTGGAGTGTTTAAAGGGGCAGTGGAGTGTTTAAAGGGGCAGTGGAGTGTTTAAAGGGGCAGTGGAGCGTTTAAAGGGGCAGTGGAGTGTTTAAAGGGGCAGTGGATAAAGGGGCAGTGTTTAAAGGGGCAGTGGAGTGTTTAAAGGGGCAGTGGAGCGTTTAAAGGGGCAGTGGAGCGTTTAAAGGGGCAGTGGAGTGTTTAAAGGGGCAGTGTTTAAAGGGGCAGTGGAGTGTTTAAAGGGGCAGTGGAGTGTTTAAAGGGGCAGTGGAGTGTTTAAAGGGGCAGTGGAGTGTTTATAGGGGCAGTGGAGCGTTTAAAGGGGCAGTGGAGTGTTTAAAGGGGCAGTGGATAAAGGGGCAGTGTTTAAAGGGGCAGTGGAGTGTTTAAAGGGGCAGTGGAGTGTTAAAAGGGGCAGTGTTTAAAGAGGTAGTGTTTAAAGGGGCAGTGGAGTGTTTAAAGGGGCAGTGGAGTGTTTAAAGGGGCAGTGGAGTGTTTATAGGGGCAGTGGAGTGTTTAAAGGGGCAGTGGAGTGTTTATAGGGGCAGTGGAGTGTTTAAAGGGGCAGTGGAGTGTTTAAAGGGGCAGTGGAGTGTTTAAAGGGGCAGTGGAGTGTTTAAAGGGGCAGTGTTTTAAGGGGCAGTGGAGTGTTTAAAGGGGCAGTGGAGTGTTTAAAGGGGCAGTGGAGTGTTTATAGGGGCAGTGGAGTGTTTAAAGGGGCAGTGTTTAAAGGGGCAGTGGAGTGTTTAAAGGGGCAGTGGAGTGTTTAAAGGGGCAGTGGAGTGTTTAAAGGGGCAGTGGAGTGTTTATAGGGGCAGTGGAGTGTTTAAAGGGGGAGTGTTTAAAGGGGCAGTGGAGTGTTTAAAGGGGCAGTGGAGCGTTTAAAGGGGCAGTGGAGCGTTTAAAGGGGCAGTGGAGTGTTTAAAGGGGCAGTGTTTTAAGGGGCAGTGGAGTGTTTAAAGGGGCAGTGGAGTGTTTAAAGGGGCAGTGGAGTGTTTAAAGGGGCAGTGGAGTGTTTATAGGGGCAGTGGAGTGTTTAAAGGGGGAGTGTTTAAAGGGGCAGTGGAGTGTTTAAAGGGGCAGTGGAGTGTTTAAAGGGGCAGTGGAGTGTTTAAAGGGGCAGTG
>CM068349.1:46096557-46121557 GCA_034769755.1 Odontamblyopus lacepedii | reverse complement strand
TCTCTGTCACAGCAAAACTTATTCATGAAAATAATGATTCTGAATGAATCTTAATCCTGAAGTCAGTGGGTTTGTTCTGATTTTAAAGCTGAATGAGTTTCTTCCTGGATCCTGTAAACGTTTCTTCTTCTTCACAATAATCCCGGTGGTTGGAGCTCGTTGGCTCGTCCTTCTGACTCGATCCGGACGATCCGGCTCCTCCAGTCGTCTCTTGGGACTTTCCTCCACGTCTCTTTGGATTTGTGAGCGGGATGTGGGAGTGCAAATACCCCTCTGTAATACCCCACAGAAGTATATAACCCTCTGTAATACCCCAGAGAACTAAATACCCCTCTGTAATACCCCAGAGAAGAAAATACCCCTCTGTAATACCCCAGAGAAGTAAATACCCCTCTGTAATACCCCAGAGAAGTAAATACCCCTCTGTAATACCCCAGAGAAGTAAATACCCCTCTGTAATACCCCAGAGAAGTAAATACCCCTCTGTAATACCCCAGAGAAGAAAATACCCCTCTGTAATACCCCAGAGAAGTAAATACCCCTCTGTAATACCCCAGAGAAGAAAATACCCCTCTGTAATACCCCAGAGAAGTATATAACCCTCTGTAATACCCCAGAGAAGGAAATACCCCTCTGTAACACCCCAGAGAAGTAAACACCCCTCTGTAATACCCCACAGAAGTAAATACCCCTCTGTAATACCCCAGAGAAGTAAATACCCCTCTGTAATACCCCAGAGAAGTAAACACCCCTCTGTAATACCCCACAGAAGTATATAACCCTCTGTAATACCCCAGAGAAGTAAATACCCCTCTGTAACACCCCAGAGAAGTAAACACCCCTCTGTAATACCCCACAGAAGTAAACACCCCTCTGTAATACCCCACAGAAGTATATAACCCTCTGTAATACCCCAGAGAAGGAAATACCCCTCTGTAATACCCCAGAGAAGTAAACACCCCTCTGTAATACCCCACAGAAGTATATAACCCTCTGTAATACCCCAGAGAAGGAAATACCCCTCTGTAACACCCCAGAGAAGTAAACACCCCTCTGTAATACCCCACAGAAGTAAATACCCCTCTGTAATACCCCAGAGAAGTAAACACCCCTCTGTAATACCCCACAGAAGTATATAACCCTCTGTAATACCCCAGAGAAGGAAATACCCCTCTGTAACACCCCAGAGAAGTAAACACCCATCTGTAATACCCCAGAGAAGTAAATACCCCTCTGTAATACCCCAGAGAAGTAAATACCCCTCTGTAATACCCCACAGTAGTAAATACCCCTCTGTAATACCCCAGAGAAGAAAATACCCCTCTGTAATACCCCAGAGAAGTAAATACCCCTCTGTAATACCCCAGAGAAGTAAATACCCCTCTGTAATACCCCAGAGAAGTAAATACCCCTCTGTAATACCCCAGAGAAGTAAATACCCCTCTGTAATACCCCAGAGAAGAAAATACCCCTCTGTAATACCCCAGAGAAGTAAATACCCCTCTGTAATACCCCAGAGAAGAAAATACCCCTCTGTAATACCCCAGAGAAGTAAACACCCCTCTGTAATACCCCAGAGAAGTATATAACCCTCTGTAATACCCCAGAGAAGGAAATACCCCTCTGTAACACCCCAGAGAAGTAAACACCCCTCTGTAATACCCCACAGAAGTAAATACCCCTCTGTAATACCCCAGAGAAGTAAATACCCCTCTGTAATACCCCAGAGAAGTAAACACCCTCTGTAATACCCCACAGAAGTATATAACCCTCTGTAATACCCCAGAGAAGTAAATACCCTCTGTAACACCCCAGAGAAGTAAACACCCTCTGTAATACCCCAGAGAAGTAAAGAACCCTCTGTAATACCCCACAGAAGTATATAACCCTCTGTAATACCCCAGAGAAGGAAATACCCCTCTGTAATACCCCAGAGAAGTAAACACCCCTCTGATATACCCCACAGAAGTATATAAACCTCTGTAATACCCCAGAGAAGGAAGTACCCCTCTGTAACACCCCAGAGAAGTAAACACCCTCTGTAATACCCACAGAAGTAAATACCCTCTGTAATACCCCAGAGAAGTAAACACCCTCTGTAATACCCTCACAGAAGTATATAACCCTCTGTAATACCCCAGAGAAGGAAATACCCCTCTGTAAAACCCCAGTGAAGTAATGACCCATCTGTAATACCCCCAGAGAAGTAAATACCCTCTGTAATACCCCAGAGAAGTAAATACCCCTCTGTAATACCCCACAGTAGTAAATACCACTCTGTAATACCCCAGAGAAGTAAACACCCTCTGTAATACCCCACAGTAGTAAATACCCTCTGTAATACCCCACAGAAGTAAATACCCTCTGTAATACTCCATAGTAGTAAATACAACTCTGTAATACCCCAGAGAAGTAAATACCCCACTGTAACACCCCAGAGAAGTAAACACCCCTCTGTAATACCCCAGAGAAGTAAATACCCCTCTGTAATACCCCACAGAAGTAAATACCCCTCTGTAATACCCCACAGTAGTAAATACCCCTCTGTAATACCCCAGAGAAGTAAACACCCCTCTGTAATACCCCACAGTAGTAAATACCCCTCTGTAATACCCCACAGAAGTAAATACCCCTCTGTAATACCCCAGAGAAGTAAACACCCCTCTGTAATACCCCACAGTAGTAAATACCCCTCTGTAATACCCCAGAGAAGGAAATACCCCTCTGTAATACCCCAGAGAAGGAAATACCCCTCTGTAACACCCCAGAGAAGTAAACACCCCTCTGTAATACCCCAGAGAAGTAAATACCCCTCTGTAATACCCCAGAGAAGTAAATACCCCTCTGTAATACCCCACAGTAGTAAATACCCCTCTGTAATACCCCACAGAAGTAAATACCCCTCTGTAATACCCCACAGTAGTAAATACCCCTCTGTAATACCCCACAGAAGTAAATACCCCTCTGTAACACCCCAGAGAAGTAAACACCCCTCTGTAATACCCCAGAGAAGTAAATACCCCTCTGTAATACCCCACAGAAGTAAATACCCCTCTGTAATACCCCACAGTAGTAAATACCCCTCTGTAATACCCCAGAGAAGTAAACACCCCTCTGTAATACCCCACAGTAGTAAATACCCCTCTGTAATACCCCAGAGAAGGAAATACCCCTCTGTAACACCCCAGAGAAGTAAACACCCCTCTGTAATACCCCAGAGAAGTAAATACCCCTCTGTAATACCCCAGAGAAGTAAATACCCCTCTGTAATACCCCACAGTAGTAAATACCCCTCTGTAATACCCCAGAGAAGTAAACACCCCTCTGTAATACCCCACAGAAGTAAATACCCCTCTGTAATACCCCAGAGAAGTAAATACCCCTCTGTAATACCCCACAGAAGAAAATACCCCAAATTAGACTCAAACATGTGGAAATGTTTGAAAAAAGACGAAGAGGAGGAGGAGGAGGAGGAGAGGAGGAGGAGGAGGAGGAGGAGGAGGAGGAGGAGGAGGAGGAGGAGGAGAGGAGGAGGAGGAGGAGAGGAGGAGGAGGAGGAGGAGGAGGAGGAGAGGAGGAGGAGAGGAGGAGAGGAGGAGGAGAGGAGGAGGAGGAGGAGGAGGAGAGGAGGAGGAGGGGGAGGAGAGGAGGAGGAGGAGGAGGAGGAGGAGGAGGAGAGGAGGAGGAGAGGAAGAGGAGGAGGAGAGGAGGAGGAGGAGAGGAGGAGGAGGAGGAGAGGAGGAGGAGAGGAAGAGGAGGAGGAGAGGAGGAGGAGGAGGAGGAGGAGAGGAGGAGGAGGAGGAGGAGGAGGAGGAGAGGAGGAGGAGGCGAGGAGGCGGAGGAGGAGAGGAGGAGGAAAGGAGGAGGTGAGGAGGAGGAGGAGGAGAGGAGGAGGAGGAGGAGGAGGAAAGGAGGAGGAAAGGAGGAGGAGAGGAGGAGGAGAAGAGGAGGACGAGGAGGAAAGGAGGAGGAGAGGAGGAGGAGGAGGAGAGGAGGAGAGGAGGAGGAGAGGAGGAGGAGAAGGAGAGGAGGAGGAGAGGAGAAGGAGAGGAGGAGGAGGAGAGGAGAAGGAGGAGGAGAGGAGGAGGAGGAGGAGAGGAGGAGGAGAGGAGAAGGAGAGGAGGAGGAGGAGGAGAGGAGGAGGATAGGAGGAGGAGAGGAGGAGGAGGAGGAAAGGAGGAGAGGAGGAGGAGGAGGAGAGGAGGAGAAGGAGAGGAGGAGGAGGAGAGGAGGAGGTGATTAATGCAGCTGCACAGACGGATCAGAGAAACATCGATTTAAACCACAACTCGACCTTTACCTGAGCACGTACGACATTTACAACAGATGCCCTCCCGTCCCCCTGTGTGTCAGATGCCCTCCCGTCCCCCTGTGTGTCAGATGCCCTCCCGTCCTGTGTGTCAGATGCCCTTCCGTCCTGTGTGTCAGATGCCCTCCCGTCCCCCTGTATGTCAGATGCCCTCCCGTCCTGTGTGTCAGATGCCCTTCCGTCCTGTGTGTCAGATGCCCTCCCGTCCCCCTGTGTGTCAGATGCCCTCCCGTCCTGTGTGTCAGATGCCCTCCCGTCCTGTGTGTCAGATGCCCTCCCGTCCTGTGTGTCAGATGCCCTCCCGTCCTGTGTATTTGAAGCTGCTGTGACGCTCGTCTCCTCTAGGGGGCAGTGTGGACATGGACCTGGAGCTGCTCCGGGTCTGACAGGAGCAGCAGTGGAATATTTCCTCAGGCCTGAAGAGCGGGAAACCAGGGAAATCTTTTCTGAAAAATACCACTGAACCGGGAAGACTTGAGCTCTCGAGTCGAGATGTAGTTGACCAAACTCAGTGTTGGCGTCAGGAGGTTTCGGGCTCGTGACACATTAAAGTTCATATTAAACCCACAAGCTGCAAAATTAGTAAAAAACAAACGTCTTTGGAAACGTTTACTATTTTTACAAAATACCACAGTTTTTGTTTTGGTCCGCCACATCTTAAAGGCCGATCCTTTGTAGGTCATCCAAGCTGCAAAATGTATTTGACCAAATAAACCTTTGTCCAGGCGACAAACTGAATTTCTCCTTTACCAAGAGAGGACAGAAAACAGATCATGTCTGCTGGACAAAGAACAGGAGGTAAAACGTCCAGTTTCTGCATTTGTGCCCATCTTTGGACGTGTTTTTATCCACATTACAGGAGCTGATCAGACCGGAAACAAAGATTTCATATTTTCTTCTTATCCAATGATCTTGGCTAAAAAGGGTCCATCAGTGCACGTGGCACCAGGCGCCCTTGGCCCGAGCTCCAGGATCAACTTTGTTGTCGTGTCATCTGAGTGACTTGGACACTCGGGTGAAGAGAGGGGCAGAGCTGTAGAGCGCCATCTGGTGGTGAATTGGGTCGGAGGAGGAAGCCGTAAAGACCTGGCAGGTCCAAGCGTATCGTGAGGGTCTGTGGGGAACGTCTGGAGGAACCCACCCGGTGGTGGACCCTGAAGTAAGGTCCTGAGGACTTTAAGTTTCTGGATGTTGTGGGTCTTGGCTGACACATCTCTGCGGCGTTGCCTGGAGTCAGGGACAGAGCCTCTGGGGGTCAGGGGTCAGAGGTCAGGGGTCACAGGGGTCAGAGGTCAGGGGTCACAGGGGTCAGAGGTCAGGGGTCAGGGGTCGGGGTCAGGGCCTCTGGGGGCCGGGGTGGGGGTCCCTCTGGAGGCTGTGTTCTCCAGGGGGGTCACACTCCTCAGCCTCCCCGGTCTGTGCCAGGGGACTGGAGAGTCCGGCCCAGAGTCGAGCCTTGGATCCAGGAGCAGTGTGGTCCTGGTCCTGGTCGGGTCCATTGGTGCTGGAGGTTCATGGGAGTTTGCTCAGTCCACATGAGTTTGTGGACCTGGAGATTCCACCCTGTCCCTTGTGGTGCCTGTGGGGGGCGCTCCAGGCTCCGAGATGCTGGGGTCTGGAGCCCTTTGCTAAGGGCCGGTCCCTGTGTGACCGGAGCAGGAGCTGTGGGGCCGGCAGTGAGTCAGACCTGTTCTGGTGCAGGTTGGACTCCGCCAGGGCCGCACCTGTCACTGGTTCTGTTCATTGTGTTTATGGACAGAATCTAGGAGCAGCCAGGGGCCGGAGGGGGTCCGGTTTGGGGCCAGAGGGGGTCCGGTTTGGGGCCAGAGGGGGTCCGGTTTGGGGCCGGAGGGGGTCCGGTTTAGGGCCCACAGGACCTCGTCTCTGCTCTTTGCAGATGATGTCGTCCTGTTGGCTTCATGGAACCAGGACCTGCAGCTCTGGGGTTTGAGCCGAGTGTGAAGCGGCCGGGATGAGGATCAGCTGCTCCAAATCTGGGGTCATGGTTCCGGAGGGTTCTGGAGGGTTCTGAAGGGTTCCGGAGGGTTCTGGAGGGTTCTGAAGGGTTCCGGAGGGTTCTGGAGGGTTCCGGATGGTTCCGGATGGTTCTGGATGGTTCTGGATGGTTCCGGAGGGGAAAAGGTGGCGCCCTCGGCAGGTGGAGCAGTTCCAGTATCTCAGGGTCTTGTTCACAGTGAGGAGGATGGAGCGTGAGACTGACAGGTGGATCAGTGCAGCGTCGGCAGTGATGTGGTCACTGTATCGGACACACACACACACACACCCACCCACACACACACACACCACACACACACACACAGACACACACACACACACACACACACTACACACACACACACAGACCACACACACACACACAGACCACACCCACACACACACACACACACAGACCACACACACACACACAGACCACACCCACACACACACACACACACACAGACCACACACACACACACAGACCACACCCACACACACACACACACACAGACCACACACACACACACACCACACACAGACACAGACACACACACACACACACACCACACACACACACACCACACACAGACACAGACACACACACACACACACACACACACACAGACACAGACACAGACACATACACACACACACACACACACACACACACACACACACAGGTCACTGTATCGGCCGTTGCTCCTCCACGTGGAGAGGAGCAGCATCTGTTCCCTCAGGAGGTGTTCATGTCCCACCAGGAGGAGGCCCCAGGGAAGACCCAGGACCCGCTAGAGGGACCACGTCTCTGGGCCTGGGAATGCCTTGGGGTCCAGGAGGAGCTGGAGGAAGTGTCTGGGGAGGGAGAAGTCTGGGAGGCCCTGCTTAGACTGATGTCCCTGTGACCCGGCCCCGGATCAGAGGAAGAAGATGGAAAACTACAGTTTGATTTGAAGAATAGTGATGTTATTTCTAGATAGAGTCACAGATATTCAGCCGGTACGCTGTAAGGTGGCAGCTCCACCAACCGACTATCCTGCGGAACAACCCACCCAGGAGAAATCCTTTTGTTGTAAAACTGACCAGAGAAAGAAGCCAGACTGCCCAAAATGGTAATGGACCCCAGCCCGCCCCCGACCAACGCGTACGGATCAACCGTCGTAGAACCCGTGTCACAACATGGAATGTCCAGACACTCCTTCGCCCCGGAGCTGCCAATTCTGCTGTCCCGAGAGCTCTGCCACTACAACATCACCCTGGCAGGACTCTGCGAAGTCCGATGGCAGTGGCAAAACAACAGCAGGTGACCACTGTTACATCTGGAGTGGCCCCGAGAGACGGACAGGTCTTTATGGCATGGCTCTCCATCCCAAAGGCTCCATAAGTGCCTCATCAGCTGGACACCTCTGAACGACAGACTGTTGTCCGCTCACTTTCTCCACCAGCATGGCAAGATGACAGTAATTGTTGCCTATGTGCCCACTGACCTCGCTGACAAGGATGCGAAGGATGCCTTCTTCGACCAACTCCATCAGGCTGCCAACCAAGCCCCACCACACGGCATCACCATCATCCTCATGGATGCCAATGCCACTCTGTCTAGCTGCGACTGGCCCACACACTCACCTGTTGGCACAAAGACAAGACCACAAACGACAATGGTAACTGCCTTTTCCTTCTCTGCCACCATAACAACCTGCTGATTTCCCCAGAATCTCATCCATCACTGGACTTGGTACAGCCCAGATGGCAGAACCAGGAAAGCGCCAAACCACATCCTCATATCTCGACGCTGGAAGTCGTTTGTCACCAACTACCGTGTTTATAGAGGAGCAGAGCTTGGCAACACCGACCACCACCTGCTCGTGGCCCAGCTTAAGCTAAAGCTGCGAGCCAACCAGCACATCAAGACCCCGCCTCACCCGGACTCCTTCCTACTCACTGATCCAAACATCGCCGCAGACTTCAGCCGCTCCGTCCGCCGTACCTTCGATGCCCTGGCCCCGGACAAAGTGACCGACTGGACAACCTTTAAGGAGGGCGTTATTCAGTCAGCTTATAATGTCCTTGGATGCTCACAAACTTCCCCGAAAAAGTCTTGACACTTGACATTATCGACCGCCGGTGCGAGGGGGCAACCTGTCAGGAGTACCGGCGGCTGAACCACCTGCGCAATGTGGCTATAGCCGAGGACCGTGAGAGGTTCTGGAAGGCAGAAGCTGAACACCTAGAGCACATGTGTCACACTCAAGGCCCGCGGGCCACATGTGGGCCGCCAAGTAATTTTATGTGCCCCGCGAGAGCTTAAAAGATCCGAATATCTAAAAATAAATAGGTCAACAGCTTGCTTTGACCAAAAACTACATTTCCCATGATGCCTGTCGACTATGACACCCGCAATGACGGTTCACTGCCACTACGCGGGAGTGTTTTCACATCAATGCTAATGAGTGAACCTGAGAAATAAATAATGATCCCAAAATGTCAAGGAAGAGAAAAGTTGATGCAGATGGAAGACTGTTTCATGAAAGGTGGGAAGCCGAATACTTGTTTGTGCTTCAAGGAGAAAAACCGGTCTGCCTTTTGTGTTATGAGGCAGTGTCGGTTATCAAAGAATACAATCTCTTGGCGGCATTTTGACTCTAAACACGGAGCCAAGTACGCCAAAGCTAGCCTTCCAGAAAAGCGTAAAATTGCCCAAGAATTAAAAGACAAACTGCGGTTGCAAAGTGTGTTCACAAAATCCACAACCAAAAACAATGCAGCAGTGAAAGCTAGCTTTATTGTGGCTGAAGAAATCGCCCATTCTTCCAAGTCTTTTTCAGAGGGAGTGTTTTTGAAGCAGTGCATGCTAAAGGTCTGTGAACAGGTGTGTCCCGACGAGTTACAGACATTTAAAAATGTTAGTTTATCAAGAAACACCATCGCAGTGCGAGTTAAGGAACTATCAGACAATCTTGAAAAACAACTGGCCGAGGAGACACGCAGCTACACGGCTTTGTCATTAGCTGTTGATGAAAGCACAGACAACACGGATACAGCGCAGTTATCAATTTTTATTAGAAGCGTAAAGTCGGATCTCTCCGTCACCGAGGAGCTGTTGGATGTAGCAGCAATGCATGGGACCACAACGGGGAAGGACATTTTTGAGGCGGTGGAGAAATCTGTAAGCAAAACTGCATTGCCCTGGGAAAAGTTGGTCGGATTAACTACAGACGGTGCAGCGGCAATGTGTGGAGCAAAAGTGGGCTTGGTCGGACTAATGAAGGGGAAAATGCAAAAAATGAACTGTCACACGCCTCTGATAGCTTATCATTGCATTATCCATCAAGAAGCTTTGTGTGGGAAAGTGCTGGGGATGGATGACATAGTGACCACAGTCATGAAAGTAGTAAACTTCATTCGGGCGCGAGGCTCGAATCATCGTCAGTTCCAGCTGTTGTTGCAGGAGAGGGCCTCGGACCACGAGGATGTGCCATACCATACAGAAGTGCGGTGGCTGAGTAGGAGCAAAGTCCTCAGGCGATTTTTTGAGCTCAGGGAAGACATTGCTCTTTTTATGCAGAGTAAAGGAAAACCCTTGTCTGAACTGTCAGATCCAAAGTGGCTGTATGACTTTGCTGTGTTGTGTGACATAACCGAGCATCTCGCCCACCTGAATCAGAAGCTGCAGGGACGCAAACAAGTAATCACGCAGATGTCCAACACGATCACGGCTTTCCAGCGTAAACTAGACCTATGGATATGCCAAGTGAAACAGAACAATCTTGCCCACTTTCCTGTTTGTCAGAGCATGTCAGCCTCATTTCCTGATACTTTTTCATGTGCTCAGTTAGCTACCAAACTGAGCCTGTTACAAGCTGAGTTTGTTCGGCGTTTCTCAGACTTCAGAGCACAGTGGTCTGTTTTTGACATATTTGCCAATCCTTTCACCACCGACGTGTGCACTGCACCCCAACACCTTCAGATGGAGTTAATTGAGCTTCAGAGCGACACTAGTCTGAGAGCAAAGTTCCAGGATGCTGCAATCCAGGACTTTTACCGTCTGCTGCCCCCTGATTCGATGCCACAGCTTCGACATCATGCTGCCCGTGTTTTGTGAACAGATGTTTTCCATAATGAATCTGAACAAAAACCAGCACAGATCACGCCTTACTGATGACAACCTCCATGCTGTTTTACGGATTGCCTCAGCGCAGGACCTCAAACCAGACATTGACACACTAGTAACAGGAAAACGGTGTCAGGCATCTGGACAAAAAACACACAGGTAAGCATTTAAAAAAAATCTATTAAAATATAATAACATGTAATTGAACCAAGAACAAGAATAGTTACACTCTGTGTGCAATTTAATGATTATGCTTGAATTTTGTTTTGTTTGTTGTTTTCAGAACATGATCAATGAATGGCAGAGATTGAGGGTAGGGATCCACTTGGTGTGTTCAGTGACAGGCAGCATCTCCTCTTCAAAAACCTAAAGCTTGACCAATATAGTTGTTCGCTGAGTTAACTGTTATGTTGTTGTTTTTTGTTGACTACATATTTATGTGTAGCTGCAGTTACAGTTATTTAGTGTATGCAGGTTTTATGCATGTATGCAGACAAATTATTTTAATAAAAACTGTAATAAAAATCAGTTGGACGCAAGGCTGTGTTCAGTTACTGTTACATGTGGCCCTTTGAAGACAGCCATTATGCTGATGTGGCCCTCGGTGAAAATGAGTTTGACACCCCTGACCTAGAGGCTGCGGCCAACAACAACATGAGTCGGGTCTTTAGTTAAGCGTCAAGCCCGTAATGGTCCATGCATCAAGACAGCCCTGGTGAAAGCTTCTGATGGCCACCTCTTAACAACTGAAGCAACCTGCCTCGAACGCTGGAAAGAGCACTTCAGCCTCCTGCAGCACGGCTCCATCCCGGCTGATTCCATCACCCCAGCCGCTGCAAATGTTGCATCCACCAGCAACGCTTGCAGCACAGACCCTGTCACCCCAGAGGAAGTCAGAGCTGCTCTGAATAAAATCAACAACAGGAAGGCCCCCGGCATCTGTGCCATAACTGCTGAGATGCTGAAATCTGGTGATGATGGCATTGTTAAGTGACTCACCTACATATTCAACCAGGTGTGGGAGACAGAGGCTTCCCAGCGACTGGACCAGAGGGGTCATCCTACCCTTCTGGAAATGCAAGGGTGACAGGCTAGACTGTTGCAACCACAGAGGCATTAACCTTCTCTCCATCCCCAGCAAGCTCTTCACCAGGATCTCACTCACCCGTGCTCTCCCAGCCTTCAGGAGCATCCGCCGTCCCCAGCAGGCTTCATGCCTAACCGCTCCACAACAGACCACATCTCCACGTTCATCTGCTGACAGAGAAGACCTATGAAGACCGACATCTCTACATCGGGTTCACAGATCTGAAGGCTGCCTTTGACACCGTCTGCCATGCTTCACTGTGGAGTATCCTACAGGCCCTTGGAGCACCACCCAAGATTGTCGCGCTACTCGAGCTGCTTTACGGTAACGCAGAGCTGTGTCCGCGTTAACGGCAGAGACTCTGACTGGTTTCCCTTCTCCAGTGGCGTCCGTCAGGGCTGCGTGGCTGCTCCTGACCTCTTCAACTGCATCACTGACCATCTGATGCTCAAGGTCTGTGAGTTTCCCCGGAGTGTCCTTTGGTGACTACCACCTGACTGACCTGGAGTACGCTGATGACACCATTCTGCTCAGCACATCCTACAGCTGAGAGATGCTCTGGGCATATACAGTGAAGAGGCAGGGAAGCTTGGCCTCCAAGTGAGCTGGGCTAACACCAAATGTATGTATGTCGGTGATGGGCCGGATCCACCCCCCCTGCAGCTTGGCAATGACATTGTAGAGCCTGTCAAGTACTTTGTGTACCTGGGGTCCATAGTGACCGACAACAGAGACCTAAATCCAGAGATCAAGTGCAGAAGAGCCCTGACAGCAACAGCCCTGCAGTCCCTCTGGCAGCATCTATCATCTCCTGCATGATGAAGCTCCGGATATATAATTCGGCTGCCAGAGTAGATGGCCTCGATAGCAGAGCTCTCCGCACCATCGAAGACATCATGTGGCCCCGGCAAGTTTCCAACCAGGTGCTCAGAGCTCGCATGCGCCAGCCCAGAGCATCTTGCCTGTCTGCGCAACACCACACCCGCTGGTTCGGTCATGTCCTCCGCCTTCCTGCTGACCATCCCACAAGAGCCTCCAGTTTGATCCAAAGGCAGCAGGCTGGAAACGACCACGAGTCAAGCCCAGCACTCGATGGCCTGACGTCATCGCGGGCGACCTCCAACAACTTGGAGTCACCGTGGAGGAGGCAGAGCAGCTGGCCCAAGACCCCAGCACTGGAAAAAACTGGTTCATCTGGTCGGCTCAAAGCACGGGGATGGGACGCCCCCCCTTCTCTGGAGCCCTAAGTAAGTAAGTAGCCACTGATATGGACAAGAATTTATGAACCTTCAGAACAATTGTTTAATTATTTATTAACAAATTAGATAATTGATGATACTGGATTGGTAATATTTCTCACATTTGTTGAGTGGTGCCCCAAAACTCTCCATAGTTAAAGCCAAACACACAAAGGCCACGTGAGTCCTGCTTTAATTCCAATCTGTAATATCAATTCCCCCCTTGAATACTGCAACAGAAGGCTGAACACTAATGTGATAAATGGGACTTTAAATGTCCGAGTTAAAGTGTAACTCTGGCACATTTGAAGCTAAAGTCCGTTTCTAGAGGAGGTGGAATTCTGTCAGAAGCCAAAAAACGGCACAGATCAGTGTTTCCTCTGTGGAGATCTGACTGTGTGTGAGTCTGTGAAGGCAACAAACTAGTGTAGTGATGGGGGCAAGTTCTGAACTAGTGTAGTGATGGGGCAAGTTCTGAACTAGTGTAGTGATGGGGGCAAGTTCTGAACTAGTGTAGTGATGGGGGCAAGTTCTGAACTAGTGTAGTGATGGGGGCAAGTTCTGAACTACTGTAGTGATGGGGGCAAGTTCTGAACTAGTGTAGTGATGGGGGCAAGTTCTGAACTAGTGCAGTGATGGGGCAAGTTCTGAACTAGTGTAGTGATGGGGGCAAGTTCTGAACTAGTGTAGTGATGGGGCAAGTTCTGAACTAGTGTAGTGATGGGGGCAAGTTCTGAACTAGTGTAGTGATGGGGCAAGTTCTGAACTAGTGTAGTGATGGGGCAAGTTCTGAACTAGTGTAGTGATGGGGGCACGTTCTGACCTAGTGTAGTGATGGGGGCAAGTTCTGAACTACTGTAGTGATGGGGCAAGTTCTGAACTAGTGCAGTGATGGGGCAAGTTCTGAACTAGTGTAGTGATGGGGGCAAGTTCTGAACTAGTGTAGTGATGGGGCAAGTTCTGAACTAGTGTAGTGATGGGGCAAGTTCTGAACTAGTGTAGTGATGGGGGCAAGTTCTGAACTAGTGTAGTGATGGGGCAAGTTCTGAACTAGTGCAGTGATGGGGCAGAGTTCTGACCTAGTGTAGTGATGGGGGCAAGTTCTGAACTAGTGTAGTGATGGGGCAAGTTCTGAACTAGTGCAGTGATGGGGCAAGTTCTGAACTAGTGTAGTGATGGGGGCAAGTTCTGAACTAGTGTAGTGATGGGGCAAGTTCTGAACAAGTGTAGTGATGGGGGCAAGTTCTGAACTAGTGTAGTGATGGGGGCAAGTTCTGAACTAGTGTAGTGATGGGGGCAAGTTCTGACCTACTGTAGTGATGGGGGCAAGTTCTGAACTAGTGTAGTGATGGGGGCAAGTTCTGAACTAGTGTAGTGATGGGGCAAGTTCTGAACTAGTGTAGTGATGGGGCAAGTTCTGAACTAGTGTAGTGATGGGGGCAAGTTCTGAACTAGTGTAGTGATGGGGGCAAGTCCTGAACTACTGTAGTGATGGGGGCAAGTTCTGAACTAGTGTAGTGATGGGGGCAAGTTCTGAACTAGTGTAGTGATGGGGCAAGTTCTGAACTAGTGTAGTGATGGGGGCAAGTTCTGAACTAGTGTAGTGATGGGGGCAAGTTCTGAACTAGTGTAGTGATGGGGGCAAGTTCTGACCTACTGTAGTGATGGGGCAAGTTCTGAACTAGTGTAGTGATGGGGCAAGTTCTGAACTAGTGTAATGATGGGGCAAGTTCTGAACTAGTGTAGTGATGGGGCAAGTTCTGAACTACTGTAGTGATGGGGCAAGTTCTGAACTAATGTAGTGATGGGGACAAGTTCTGAACTAGTGTAGTGATGGGGCAGGTTCTGAACTAGTGCAGTGATGGGGGCAAGTTCTGAACCAGTGTAGTGATGGGGGCAAGTTCTGAACTAGTGTAGTGATGGGGGCAAGTTCTGACCTAGTGTAGTGATGGGGGCAAGTTCTGACCTAGTGTAGTGATGGGGCAAGTTCTGAACTAGTGTAGTGATGGGGGCAAGTTCTGAACTACTGTAGTGATGGGGCAAGTTCTGAACTAGTGTAGTGATGGGGCAAGTTCTGAACTAGTGTAGTGATGGGGGCAAGTTCTGAACTAGTGTAGTGATGGGGCAAGTTCTGAACTAGTGTAGTGATGGGGGCAAGTTCTGAACTAGTGTAGTGATGGGGGCAAGTTCTGACCTACTGTAGTGATGGGGCAAGTTCTGAACTAGTGTAGTGATGGGGCAAGTTCTGAACTAGTGTAGTGATGGGGGCAAGTTCTGAACTAGTGCAGTGATGGGGCAAGTTCTGAACTAGTGTAGTGATGGGGGCAAGTTCTGACCTACTGTAGTGATGGGGCAAGTTCTGAACTAGTGTAGTGATGGGGCAAGTTCTGAACTAGTGTAGTGATGGGGGCAAGTTCTGAACTACTGTAGTGATGGGGCAAGTTCTGAACTAGTGTAGTGATGGGGGCAAGTTCTGACCTACTGTAGTGATGGGGCAAGTTCTGAACTAGTGTAGTGATGGGGCAAGTTCTGAACTAGTGTAGTGATGGGGGCAAGTTCTGAACTAGTGTAGTGATGGGGGCAAGTTCTGAACTACTGTAGTGATGGGGCAAGTTCTGAACTAGTGTAGTGATGGGGGCAAGTTCTGAACTAGTGTAGTGATGGGGGCAAGTTCTGAACTACTGTAGTGATGGGGCAAGTTCTGAACTAGTGTAGTGATGGGGGCAAATTCTGAACTAGTGTAGTGATGGGGCAAGTTCTGAACTAGTGTAGTGATGGGGCAAGTTCTGAACTACTGTAGTGATGGGGCAAGTTCTGAACTAATGTAGCGATGGGGGCAAGTTCTGAACTAGTGTAGTGATGGGGCAAGTTCTGAACTAGTGTAGTAATGGTGGCAAGTTCTGAACTAGTGTAGTGATGGGGCAAGTTCTGAACTAGTGCAGTGATGGGGGCAAGTTCTGAACCAGTGTAGTGATGGGGGCAAGTTCTGAACTAGTGTAGTGATGGGGGCAAGTTCTGACCTAGTGTAGTGATGGGGGCAAGTTCTGAACTAGTGTAGTGATGGGGGCAAGTTCTGAACTAGTGTAGTGATGGGGGCAAGTTCTGAACTACTGTAGTGATGGGGCAAGTTCTGAACTAGTGTAGTGATGGGGCAAGTTCTGAACTAGTGTAGTGATGGGGCAAGTTCTGAACTAGTGTAGTGATGGGGCAAGTTCTGAACTAGTGCAGTGATGGGGCAAGTTCTGAACTAGTGTAGTGATGGGGGCAAGTTCTGAACTAGTGTAGTGATGGGGCAAGTTCTGAACTAGTGTAGTGATGGGGGCAAGTTCTGAACTACTGTAGTGATGGGGGCAAGTTCTGAACTAGTGTAGTGATGGGGCAAGTTCTGAACTAGTGTAGTGATGGGGCAAGTTCTGAACTAGTGCAGTGATGGGGCAAGTTCTGAACTAGTGTAGTGATGGGGCAAGTTCTGAACTAGTGTAGTGATGGGGGCAAGTTCTGAACTAGTGTAGTGATGGGGCAAGTTCTGAACTAGTGTAGTGATGGGGCAAGTTCTGAACTAGTGTAGTGATGGGGGCAAGTTCTGACCTACTGTAGTGATGGGGCAAGTTCTGAACTAGTGTAGTGATGGGGCAAGTTCTGAACTAGTGTAGTGATGGGGCAAGTTCTGAACTAGTGTAGTGATGGGGGCAAGTTCTGAACTAGTGTAGTGATGGGGGCAAGTTCTGAACTACTGTAGTGATGGGGCAAGTTCTGAACTAGTGTAGTGATGGGGGCAAATTCTGAACTAATGTAGTGATGGGGCAAGTTCTGAACTAGTGTAGTGATGGGGCAAGTTCTGAACTACTGTAGTGATGGGGCAAGTTCTGAACTAATGTAGCGATGGGGGCAAGTTCTGAACTAGTGTAGTGATGGGGCAAGTTCTGAACTAGTGTAGTGATGGGGGCAAATTCTGAACTAGTGTAGTAATGGGGGCAAGTTCTGAACTAGTGTAGTGATGGGGGCAAGTTCTGAACTAGTGTAGTGATGGGGGCAAGTTCTGAACTAGTGTAGTGATGGGGCAAGTTCTGAACTAGTGTAGTGATGGGGGCAAGTTCTGAACTAGTGTAGTGATGGGGGCAAGTTCTGAACTAGTGTAGTGATGGGGGCAAGTTCTGAACTAGTGTAGTGATGGGGGCAAGTTCTGAACTACTGTAGTGATGGGGCAAGTTTTGAACTAGTGTAGTGATGGGGCAAGTTCTGAACTAGTGTAGTGATGGGGCAAGTTCTGAACTAGTGTAGTGATGGGGGCAAGTTCTGAACTAGTGTAGTGATGGGGCAAGTTCTGAACTAGTGTAGTGATGGGGGCAAGTTCTGAACTAGTGTAGTGATGGGCAAGTTCTGAACTAGTGTAGTGATGGGGCAAGTTCTGAACTAGTGTAGTGATGGGGGCAAGTTCTGAACTAGTGTAGTGATGGGGGCAAGTTCTGACCTACTGTAGTGATGGGGCAAGTTCTGAACTAGTGTAGTGATGGGGCAAGTTCTGAACTAGTGTAGTGATGGGGGCAAGTTCTGAACTAGTGTAGTGATGGGGGCAAGTTCTGAACTACTGTAGTGATGGGGCAAGTTCTGAACTAGTGTAGTGATGGGGGCAAATTCTGAACTAGTGTAGTGATGGGGCAAGTTCTGAACTAGTGTAGTGATGGGGCAAGTTCTGAACTACTGTAGTGATGGGGCAAGTTCTGAACTAATGTAGCGATGGGGGCAAGTTCTGAACTAGTGTAGTGATGGGGCAAGTTCTGAACTAGTGTAGTAATGGTGGCAAGTTCTGAACTAGTGTAGTGATGGGGGCAAGTTCTGAACTAGTGCAGTGATGGGGGCAAGTTCTGAACTAGTGTAGTAATGGTGGCAAGTTCTGAACTAGTGTAGTGATGGGGGCAAATTCTGAACTAGTGTAGTGATGGGGGCAAGTTCTGAACTAGTGTAGTGATGGGGGCAAGTTCTGAACTAGTGTAGTAATGGTGGCAAGTTCTGAACTAGTGTAGTGATGGGGGCAAATTCTGAACTAGTGTAGTGATGGGGCAAGTTCTGAACTAGTGTAGTGATGGGGGCAAGTTCTGAACTAGTGTAGTGATGGGGGCAAGTTCTGAACTAGTGTAGTGATGGGGCAAGTTCTGAACTAGTGTAGTGATGGGGGCAAGTTCTGAACTAGTGTAGTGATGGGGGCAAGTTCTGAACTAGTGTAGTGATGGGGGCAAGTTCTGAACTAGTGTAGTGATGGGGGCAAGTTCTGAACTAGTGTAGTGATGGGGGCAAGTTCTGACCTACTGTAGTGATGGGGCAAGTTCTGAACTAGTGTAGTGATGGGGCAAGTTCTGAACTAGTGTAGTGATGGGGCAAGTTCTGAACTAGTGTAGTGATGGGGGCAAGTTCTGAACTAGTGTAGTGATGGGGGCAAGTTCTGAACTACTGTAGTGATGGGGCAAGTTCTGAACTAGTGTAGTGATGGGGGCAAATTCTGAACTAGTGTAGTGATGGGGCAAGTTCTGAACTAGTGTAGTGATGGGGCAAGTTCTGAACTACTGTAGTGATGGGGCAAGTTCTGAACTAATGTAGCGATGGGGGCAAGTTCTGAACTAGTGTAGTGATGGGGCAAGTTCTGAACTAGTGTAGTGATGGGGGCAAATTCTGAACTAGTGTAGTAATGGGGGCAAGTTCTGAACTAGTGTAGTGATGGGGGCAAGTTCTGAACTAGTGTAGTGATGGGGCAAGTTCTGAACTAGTGTAGTGATGGGGGCAAGTTCTGAACTAGTGTAGTGATGGGGGCAAGTTCTGAACTAGTGTAGTGATGGGGCAAGTTCTGAACTAGTGTAGTGATGGGGGCAAGTTCTGAACTACTGTAGTGATGGGGGCAAGTTCTGAACTAGTGTAGTGATGGGGGCAAGTTCTGAACTAGTGTAGTGATGGGGCAAGTTCTGAACTAGTGTAGTGATGGGGGCAAGTTCTGAACTAGTGTAGTGATGGGGCAAGTTCTGAACTAGTGTAGTGATGGGGGCAAGTTCTGAACTAGTGTAGTGATGGGGCAAGTTCTGAACTAGTGTAGTGATGGGGGCAAGTTCTGAACTAGTGTAGTGATGGGGGCAAGTTCTGACCTACTGTAGTGATGGGGCAAGTTCTGAACTAGTGTAGTGATGGGGCAAGTTCTGAACTAGTGTAGTGATGGGGCAAGTTCTGAACTAGTGTAGTGATGGGGGCAAATTCTGAACTAGTGTAGTGATGGGGCAAGTTCTGAACTAGTGTAGTGATGGGGCAAGTTCTGAACTACTGTAGTGATGGGGCAAGTTCTGAACTAATGTAGCGATGGGGGCAAGTTCTGAACTAGTGTAGTGATGGGGCAAGTTCTGAACTAGTGTAGTTATGGTGGCAAAGTCTCTGAACTAGTGTAGTGATGGGGGCAAGTTCTGAACTAGTGCAGTGATGGGGGCAAGTTCTGAACTAGTGTAGTAATGGTGGCAAGTTCTGAACTAGTGTAGTGATGGGGCAAATTCTGAACTAGTGTAGTGATGGGGCAAGTTCTGAACTAGTGTAGTGATGGGGGCAAGTTCTGAACTAGTGTAGTAATGGTGGCAAGTTCTGAACTAGTGTAGTGATGGGGGCAAATTCTGAACTAGTGTAGTGATGGGGGCAAGTTCTGAACTAGTGTAGTGATGGGGGCAAGTTCTGAACTAGTGTAGTGATGGGGGCAAGTTCTGAACTAGTGTAGTGATGGGGGCAAGTTCTGAACTAGTGTAGTGATGGGGGCAAGTTCTGAACTAGTGTAGTGATGGGGCAAGTTCTGAACTAGTGTAGTGATGGGGGCAAGTTCTGAACTAGTGTAGTGATGGGGCAAGTTCTGAACTAGTGTAGTGATGGGGGCAAGTTCTGAACTACTGTAGTGATGGGGGCAAGTTCTGAACTAGTGTAGTGATGGGGCAAGTTCTGAACTAGTGTAGTGATGGGGCAAGTTCTGAACTAGTGTAGTGATGAGGACAAGTTCTGAACTAGTGTAGTGATGGGGCAAGTTCAGAACGAGTGTAGTGATGGGGCAAGTTCTGAACTAGTGTAGTGATGGGGCAAGTTCTGAACTAGTGTAGTGATGGGGGCAAGTTCTGAACTACTGTAGTCATGGGGGCAAGTTCTGAACTAGTGTAGTGATGGGGGCAAGTTCTGAACTAGTGTAGTGATGGGGGCAAGTTCTGAACTAGTGTAGTGATGGGGCAAGTTCTGAACTAGTGTAGTGATGGGGCAAGTTCTGAACTACTGTAGTGATGGGGCAAGTTCTGAACTAGTGTAGTGATGGGGCAAGTTCTGAACTAGTGTAGTGATGGGGGCAAGTTCTGAACTAGTGTAGTGATGGGGACAAGTTCTGAACTAATGTAGTGATGGGGCAAGTTCTGAACTAGTGTAGTGATGGGGGCAAGTTCTGAACTAGTGTAGTGATGGGGCAAGTTCTGAACTAGTGTAGTGATGGGGCAAGTTCTGAACTAGTGTAGTGATGGGGGCAAGTTCTGAACTACTGTAGTCATGGGGGCAAGTTCTGAACTAGTGTAGTGATGGGGGCAAGTTCTGAACTAGTGTAGTGATGGGGGCAAGTTCTGAACTAGTGTAGTGATGGGGGCAAGTTCTGAACTACTGTAGTGATGGGGCAAGTTCTGAACTAGTGTAGTGATGGGGCAAGTTCTGAACTAGTGTAGTGATGGGGGCAAGTTCTGAACTAGTGTAGTGATGGGGGCAAGTTCTGAACTAGTGTAGTGATGGGGGCAAGTTCTGAACTAGTGTAGTGATGGGGGCAAGTTCTGAACTACTGTAGTGATGGGGCAAGTTCTGAACTAGTGTAGTGATGGGGCAAGTTCTGAACTAGTGTAGTGATGGGGGCAAGTTCTGAACTAGTGTAGTGATGGGGGCAAGTTCTGAACTAGTGTAGTGATGGGGGCAAGTTCTGAACTACTGTAGTGATGGGGCAAGTTCTGAACTACTGTAGTTATGGGGCAAGTTCTGAACTAGTGTAGTGATGGGGCAAGTTCTGAACTAGTGTAGTGATGGGGGCAAGTTCTGAACTAGTGTAGTGATGGGGCAAGTTCTGAACTAGTGTAGTGATGGGGGCAAGTTCTGAACTAATGTAGTGATGGGGGCAAGTTCTGAACTACTGTAGTGATGGGGCAAGTTCTGAACTAGTGTAGTGATGGGGCAAGTTCTGAACTAGTGTAGTGATGGGGGGGCAAGTTCTGAACTAGTGTAGTGATGGGGCAGAGTTCTGAACTAGTGTAGTGATGGGGGCAAGTTCTAAACTAGTGTAGTGATGGGGCAAGTTCTGAACTAGTGTAGTGATGGGGGCAAGTTCTGAACTACTGTAGTGATGGGGGCAAGTTCTGAACTAGTGCAGTGATGGGGCAAGTTCTGAACTAGTGTAGTGATGGGGCAAGTTCTGAACTAGTGTAGTGATGGGGGCAAGTTCTGAACTAGTGTAGTGATGGGGGCAAGTTCTGAACTAGTGTAGTGATGGGGGGCAAGTTCTGAACTAGTGTAGTGATGGGGGCAAGTTCTGAACTAGTGCAGTGATGGGGCAAGTTCTGAACTAGTGTAGTGATGGGGGCAAGTTCTGAACTAGTGTAGTGATGGGGGCAAGATCTCTGAACTAGTGTAGTGATGGGGCAAGTTCTGAACTAGTGTAGTGATGGGGCAAGTTCTGGAACTAGTGTAGTGATGGGGCAAGTTCTGAACTAATGTAGCGATGGGGGCAAGTTCTGAACTAGTGTAGTGATGGGGCAAGTTCTGAACTAGTGTAGCGAAGGGGGCAAGTTCTGAACTAGTGTAGTGATGGGGGCAAGTTCTGAACTAGTGTAGTGATGGGGGGCAAGTTCTGAACTAGTGTAGTGATAGGGCAAGTTCTGGAACTAGTGTAGTGATGGGGGCAAGTTCTGAACTAGTGTAGTGATGATGGGGCAAGTTCTGAACTTCCACGTAAAATTGCAATTTGCTGCACACTTAAGAAGCTTAACACCAATTTCGAGCAAATTGTTTCTCCTCACGGCAGAAAGGTCCCAGGTAGGATTCTGGGTGGGGTTTTTGTGTGTGGAGTTTGCATGTTCTCATTGTGTCTGGGCAAGTTTCCTCCGGTTTCCTCCAACAACCTGCAGATTTAGGCTCTTCTCTCAGACTGAACACACGCTGTTCCACCTTGTGATGTCATCATGTGGCGACACAGGAAGTGCTCCATTGTGTTTTTAAAAAGTCCTGGAATCGCCTCGATCTCGATCTTGAACTAAAGGGAAAAGGGCTGTTCACTTGGAAACTGCCACTTCATGACATCACGAGGTGGAACAGAGCTGCTCATTGAGAAGAGGAAGGCCTGCAGCTCGGGAAACAAGGAGGAGGCCCGGGCTGCTCAGGAACAAACTGAAGGTGCAGCTGAGCCAGGCCAGACAGAGACATGGGAGGAAGCTGGAGTGAAAACTTCAGCAGAACAACATGAGGGAAGTGTGGAGCGGCATGAGGACCATCACGGGACACAAGCCGACCCGAGGGGGAAGCGTTGAGGGAAACGTGAACACAGCTAATGAGTTCAACATCTTCTTCAATCGCTTTGACACTGCAGGAACTGTGCACCTCCAGCCAGCAGCAGTCACCCCCCGCCCCCGCCCTCCCCGTCTCCTGTGGAAGACCCAGTTCACACCTCAGACGACACCACCCTCCCCTCCTGACACCTCCACACTGACTGTCACTGAGGAGCAGGTGAGGTGTCAACTGCAGAGACTGAAGGCCGGGAAAGCACCAGGACCTGATGGAGTGAGCCCCAGAGTCCTGAAGGGCTGTGCTCCCCAGCTCAGTGGTGTTCTGCACCAGATCTTCAGCCTGAGCCTGAGTCTTCAGAGAGTCCCCTGCTATGGAAGACATCGTGCCTCGGCCCCTGTCCCGAAGACGCCGCGCCCCAGCGACCCTAAGGACTACAGGCCCGTGGCACTGACCTCCCACATCATGAAGACTCTGGAACGACCCGTCCTGCAGCAGCTGAGGCCTGTGGTCCAACATCTGCAAGACCCTCTCCAGTTTGCCTACCAGCCCCACCTTGGAGTAGATGACGCCATCCTGACCCTACTCCACAGAGTCTACTCCCACCCGGGACAAGCCGGCTGCCACTGTGAGGATCATGTTTTTGACTTCTCCAGTGCTCAACACCATCAGGCCGGCTCTGCTGGCTGGAGAAGCTGGCAGTGATGCAGGTGGAGCCTCCTTGGTGTCCTGGATTGTGGATTACCTCACTGGAAGACCACAGTATGTGAGTTTGCAGAGCTGTGTGTCGGACAGGGTGGTCAGCAACACCGGGCTCCACAGGGGACAGTCCTGTCTCCCTTCCTCTTCACCCTCTACACCACGGACTTCAACTACTGCAGCCAGTCTTGCCACCTTCAGAAGTTTTCTGACGACTCTGCAGTGGTGGGATGCATCAGCGGGGGCGACGAGGAGGAGTACAGGACTGTAGTGGACAACTTTGTCACCTGGAGTGAGGAGAACCACCTCCAGCTCAACGTGATGAAGACAAAGGAACTGGTGGTGGACCTTAGGAGGACCAAAGCTGCTGTGACTCCCCATCTCCATCCGGGGTCAGTGTGGACGTGGTGGAGGAGTACAAGTACCTGGGGGTGTACTTGGACAATAAACTGGACTGGAGCAGGAACGTGGACGCGGTTTACAAGAAGGGCCAGAGCCGCCTCTATTTCCTGAGGAGGCTGAGGTCCTTTGACATCTGCAGGACGATGCTCAGGATGTTCTACGAGCCTATGGTGGCCAGTGCATCATGTACGCTGTAGTCTGCTGGGGCAGCAGTCTGCGCGTGAGGGACACTAATAGACTCGAGAAGATCATTAGGAAGGCTGGACATGTTGTGGGGGAGGAGCTGGACTCTCTGGCGGTGGTGTTGGACAGGAGAATGCTGGACAAAATCTGGACTATTCTGGACTCTCCCTCCCACCCCCTCCACAAGGTGCTGGCCAATCAGAGGAGCTCTTTCAGCCATAGACTGCGGCTGCCGCGCTGCTCCACTGAAGGAAATCTTTCCTGCCTGTCGCCATCAAACTGTTGAACGCTGCACTTTAACTCACTTTAACTCACAAACTACTCAATCCTTTTCATCCTATTCCCTGCTCACACATGTATATAGTCATAAATAGGTCAATGATGTAAATAATTTCCCAGAGAGAGCTATTTTTATCTTTTATTTTATCTTTTATCTTATTGTATTTAGCTTATTTTGTAACTTGTTTGATGTACATGCTCTTGGTCGGTTGCATCTGTAACAAAGAAAATTTCCCTTCGGGGATGAATAAAAGTAATTCTGATTCTGATTCTGATTCTGATTGGAGCTTTAGAGACGTAGACAGACGAGTAATAAAGAGTTACTCAAACATGTTTAATAATGATACGTTTATTTGGGTATTTCAGAAATGATCAATTGCATAGATACATGAGGGCAATTATTTTATGTTACTGATCACAAATATAATCTCCAAAAAAAAAAATCATTCAGTTCTGAACAAAACACAAGTCCGGGACCAGGACCGAACCAGGACCGGACCAACGACTGAACCAGGACTGAACCAGGACTAAAGCTTTTCCTAAATGTGCCGTGTTTGGTGTAAGAGAAGAACAGACGAGACACTGAGGAGCACATGAGATCACAGAGAAGGGCGTCCTGCAGGGGGCGCTAGGACCTCCTCACCTACAACAGAGACACAGAACTGGACCCCCTCCTCAGTCCAAAGCCCAAGAACAGAGGCTCAGTGAAGGAGGCGCTGAAGGTGTGGAGGTGGAACAGACTTTCTCCAGAGACCTTAAAAAAGGACAGAACTCCAGCCTCAGAGTCCAGGAACACACCCACAGTGAAGGAGGAGAAGGAGGAGGAGGAGGAGGAGGAGAAGGAGGAGGAGGAGTTCATCGCACTCCTCTCATCTCTCTTAAGAGGTGAAGACACATCAGTCCTTTTGTCTCATTGTTGTGTAAAAGAGAATTCTCTTCTCTGGATCCTCATCACCCAGGACTGATCATTGTGTCCAAAACCCACACTCAAAACCGTCTCCTCTTCTTCTGATTCCTCTGTAACTCTCGGCTACTTCCACCTCCCCCCAGCACTCCTCCTCCCCGTAACAGGGCCCGCTGAGACCGGAGGAGCCCAGGACCTGAGGCCAGTCTGTGTATCTGTGCTCATGAAGAGCAGGAGGAGGAGGAGGAGGCAGAGATATTTCCAC
>CM068349.1:46028024-46096457 GCA_034769755.1 Odontamblyopus lacepedii | reverse complement strand
ACTGCTATTATTATTACATTACTAGGCTATTGTTACTTATTATTATTATTATTGTTATTATTATTATTGTTATTACTTATTATTATTATTACTATTATTATTATTATTACATTATTATTGTTATTATTATTATTATTATTATTATTATTGTTATTACTATTATTACTATTATTACATTACTTATATTATTACTTATCAATATTATTACTACTTACTGTTATTACTACTGATTACTATTTATATTATTATTGCATTAAAGTAAATATTGTTGTTGTTATTGTTGAGCATTATATTACTGTTATTATTACATTAAGTATTGTTACTATTATTATTATTGTTATTGTTAATACATTGTTGTTGTTAATACATTATTACTATTATTGTTATTATCATATTACTATTATTATTATTATTACATTGTTATTGTTATTATCAATACTATTGTTATTATTATTATTATTATTGTTATTATTATTATTGTTATTGTTATTATTACATTACATTGTTACTTACTGTTATTATTATTATTATTACTGTTATTATTATTATTACATTACATTATTGTTATTACTACATTGTTACTGTTGTTAATATTACTGTTACTATTACTACTACTATTACTTACTGTTATTATTATTGTTATTGTTATTACTGTTGTTGTTACTTGTTATTATTATTGTTGTTACTAAGTTACATTATTATCAAGCATGATTGGTTATTATTACTACTGTTACTGGTTACTATTACATTACTACTACTACTGTTGCTACTTACTACTGCTACTGCGCATTGTTATTTATTACTACTGTTACTGTTAATACATTACTGCATTGTTGCGTTATCATTACTACTATTACTACATTACCCTGCATTACTGCGTTACTTACTACTGGCATTACTACTACTTCATTACTACTACTGCTACTGTTACTAAGCATGCTACTGTTACTACATTAAGCATTATCATTACTACTGTTGCTGTTGTCGTTACTACTACTGCTACTTACTGCTACTACTATCGTTACCATTGCATTACTGCTGCTGCTGCTACTGTTACTACTGCTACTTACTGCTGTTACTACTACTACTACTGCTATCGTTAACGTTACTGTTAATGTTGTTACATTGCTAATACTGCTAATACTACTACTGTTACTGTTACCACATTCGTTACTGCTTACTACTACTACTATCTTACTGTTACTGTTGCTGCTGTTGCTACTACTACTAAGTTACTACTGCTACTACTGGTTACTGCTACTACTGTTACTGCTACTGCTTATTACTTACTTACTACTAAGCCGCTATTGCTTGCTACTTACTACCGCTGCATTACTACTTACTTATTACTTACACTGCTACATTGGCTATTATTGTTGTTGCCATTATTGTTACTATTATTGCTGTTGCTGTTGTTACTACTTACCATCGCTACTTACTGCTACTTACTACTACTAAGTACGTTCGCTACTATTATTACTACTACTGTTAAGCTACATTACTACATTGTTACATTGCCACATTCATTATTACTGTTACTGTTACTACATTACTGCCAATACTGTTAAGTATTACTACTACTACTTTTCACGCATTACTACTGTTACTGTTATTACTACATTACTTGTTGGCACATTGTTACTGGCCATTACTGCCTACTACATTGCTACCGCTACCACTGCCACTACTACCGGCTACTGCTGCCGCTACTGGC
The DNA here is from genome assembly GCA_034769755.1 of Odontamblyopus lacepedii. Taxonomy (NCBI): domain Eukaryota; kingdom Metazoa; phylum Chordata; class Actinopteri; order Gobiiformes; family Gobiidae; genus Odontamblyopus; species Odontamblyopus lacepedii. The sequence continues at coordinate 46,094,743 of CM068349.1, read as the reverse complement.
GCCACGTTACTACTGCTACCACTGCCACCGCTACCACTGCTACTGTTACCGTTGCCACTATCATGCTACTGTTACCTGCTACTGCCATCATTACCGCTGTTGCTGCTGCCGCTAATCGCTACTACTGCCACTACCATTGCCACCACTACTACCATCATCATCACTGCTACTGCCACTGCTATCCGTTGCTGCTACTGGCTACTACTGCTACTACTATCACTACCGTTACTGCTACTGCTACTACTACTACTACCCCACGCTACTACTGGCTACCGCTGCTGCTGCTAATACTGGCTACTACATTGCTACTATCACATTACTGCTACTGCTACTACTGTTACTACACCGCTACTACTGGCTACTACCATTACTGTTGCTGCTACTATCAAGCATTACTACTACTTCATTATCCACCGCTACTACACTACTGCTACCGCTACTGCTACCACTGTTACTACTACTGCTATCGTTACATCACTGCTGCTGCTACTGCTACCATCGCTACTGTTACTGCTACTGTCGCTATCCGCTACTGCTACCGCCATCACATGGCTACTGCTACCGTTACTACTACTGCCATCACTACTACTACTACTCATCACTACTACCACCACCGCTACTACTACCACTGCTACTGCCACTGCCACTGCCATCCGCTGCCGTTACTGCTACCACATCGCTACTACTGCTACTACTGCTACTGCTACTAAGCCATCATTACTTACTACTTACCACTGTTACTGCTACCGGTGCTGCTGCTGCTACTGCATTACTACTTGCTACTACTGCTGCTACTGCTACTACTCATCACTGCCACTGCTACTGCTACTGCTACCACATGCTACTACTGCTGCCGCATCTACTACTACTGGCGCCATTACTACTACTATCTACTACCACCGTCATCACTACCACCGTGCTACTGTTAATGCTACTACTGCTACTACCACTACCATCGCTACCAAGTGCTACTACTGCTGCTTCTTCACTGCTACTACTGCTACCGGCTGCTACCGCTACTGCTACTGCTATCAAGCTGCTACTACTGCTACTAAGTTGCTACCTGCTATCGTCACTAATTACCACTACTACTACTATTGTTACTACTACTACTACTACTGCTACTACTACTACTGCTACTCGCTACTGCTACTACTTCGTTACTGCCACATGCTACATTACTGCTGACTGTTACTGCTAATACTACCACTGCTACCATTACTACTACCGCTACTGCTACTACTGCTACTACCATTGCTACTGCTGCTACCATCACTTCATCAACTGCTACTACTACTACTACTACTACCACTACTACTGCTAATACCTGTTACTTTACTGCTGCTACCGTTACTACTATCATCACCGCTGCCGCTGCTGCTACTACCACGTGCCACCACTGCTACTACTATTACTGCCACTGCTACCGCTATCACCACTATTACTACCGCCGTTACCACTACTATTACTCGCCACTGCCAGTTACTGCTACTTACTACTATTACTGCTAAGCTGCTGCTGCCATTACTACTATTACTACTACTGTTACCGGCTACAGTTATCAAGTGCTACTACTGCCATTACTACTGCCACTGCTACATTGCTATCATCACTAATATTACTGTTACTATTACTACTGCTGCCACTGCTACCGCTACATTACTACTACTGTACTATCACTGCTACTGTTACTACTACTTACTACTGCTACTACTTACTACTACTGTTACTACTTACTACTACATCACTACTATTATTACCACTGCTACTACCACTACCATCACTACTATTATTGTTACTACTGCCATCACTATCATTACTGCCACTATTCATTGTTATTACTACTACTGGCTACTATTACTACTACTGCTAATTACTACTACTACTACCAAGCTACTACTTACCTGCTATCGCTACTACCGCTGCTGCCATTGCTGCCATTACTGCTAATACTGTTACTACTACCACTGCTACCGCTACTACTACTACTACTGCTACTGCCACTGCTACTGCTGCTGCCACTGCTACTACCGTTACTACTGTTACCATTACTGTTACTGCTACTACTACCACTTCACTGCTACCTAACTGCCATCGCTACTACTACTACCGTTATTACTTACACTACTACCACTGCTACTACTTACCATCACCACCGCCATTACTGTTACTACCGCTACTGCCATCATACCACATATCAATACCACTACTACCATCGCCATCAAGTTAATAATACTACTGCCACTGCTACTACCGTGCCACTACCATTACATGCTACTGCTGTTACTACTATCTGCCATTACTAATACTACTATTACTACTACCGCTACTACTACCGGGCTACATTGCTACCACTGCTGCTGCTACATTGTTACTACTACCGTCGCTGTTGCTGTTACTACCATTACTACTGTCTACTACTGCCACTTTTTTACATGCTACTGCTACTGTTACTACTACTATTACTACTACTGCTGTTACTAATACTACTGCTACTGTTACCACTACTACTGCTACTGCCACTGCTACACACTGCTACTGCTGCACATTACTACCATTACTTACTGTTACTACTGTTACTACTACTGCTACTACTACTACTATCGCTACTGCTACTGCTTACGGTTACTACTGCCATTATCGCTACTTACTACTGCTACTACCGCTACTACCACTGCTACTGCTACCGCCGCCGCTGCTGCTACTGCTACCACCGCTACCACTGCCGCTACCACTACCGCCACTGCCACTGCTACCGCTACCGCTGCTGCCACTGCTACCACTGCCATCACTACCACTGCTACCGCTACTGCCACTGCTACTACTACTACCATACCCTCACTGCCACCTGCCGTTGCTGCTACCATCACTGCTACCACTGCTACCACTGCTACTGCTACTACTGCTACTGCCACTGCCACTACTACTACCACTGCTACCGCTGCTACTACTACTGCTACTAATACTACTACCACTGCCACTGCTACTGCTACTACTGCCGCCGCCACTGCTACTACCACTGCCGCCGCCGCCGTTACTACCACACTGCTACCTACTGCTACTACTACCACCGCTACTGCTACTACTACTACTACTACCGCCTGCTACTACTTCACTGCTACCGCTACCGGCTACCACCTACTACTGCCACTGCTACTGCTACTACTGCCACTGCTGCCGCTACTACTACTACTACTACTACCACTGCCACTGCCACTACCGCTACTACCGCCGCTACTACTGCCACTGCTACCACTGCTACCGCTACCGCCGCCGCTGCTGCTACTACTACTACCGCTACCACTGCTACTGCTACCACCGCTACTACTGCTGCTACTACTGCTACCGCTACGATACCGCTACTGCTGCCGCTGCTGCCACTGCCTACCACTGCTACCACTGCTGCTACCATCACTACCACCGCTACTGCTACCGCTACTGCCGCTGCCACTGCTACTACTGCCACTACTACTACCGCCACTGCTGCCACTGCTACCACTACTACTACTCCTACTGCTACTGCTGCCGCTGCTGCCACTACCACTGCTACCACTGCTACCACTGCTACCGCTACTACTGCCACCGCTACCGCTACTACCGCTACCACTACCACTGCTGCTGCCAATTACCACTGCTACCACTACTACTACCACTGCTACCACTACTACCGCTACTGCCACTGCTACTACTGCTACCACTACTGCCACCGTTACCACCGCCGCTGCCACTGCCACCACTGCTACCGCTACTGCCACTGCCACTGCCACTGCTACACTACTGCTACTGCTACCACTACACTACCACCACTACTACCTACTACTGCTACCACTACCACCGCTACTACTACCACTGCTACCGCTACTGCCACTACCGCTACCACTGCTACCGCTACTACTGCCACCGCTACTGCTACTACCACTACCACTACTGCCACTACTACCACTGCCACTGCCAATACTGCACCACTTACTGCCACCGCTGCCACCACCACTGCTACCACCACTACTACTACTCACCACCACTGCTACCACTACCACCGCTACTGCCACCGCCAATACCACTGCCATCTACCATCAAGCCACTGCCATCACTGCCGCTGCCACTGCTACTACTACCGCTGCCGCTGCTGCTACTACCACTGCTACCACTGCTACTGCTACTGCTACCACTACTACTACCACCGCTGCTACCACCACTGCTACCGCTACTGCTACCACTACTACTGCCACCGCTACCACTGCTACTACTGCCGCTACTACTGCTACTGCTGCCATACCGTTACTGCTGCCGCTGCCGCTGCTGCTACTACTAATCACCACTGCTACCACCGCTACCGCATGCTACCACTGCTGCTACCACTGCCACCGCCACCACCGCTACCGCTACCGCCGCTGCTGCTGCCACTGCCACCGCTACTACTGCTACTACTGCTGCTACCACTGCTACCGCTACCACTACTACCGCTACCACTGCCACCGCTACCACTGCTACCACTGCTGCCACCACTGCCACCGCTACTACTGCTACCACTACCACTACCACTACCACTGCTACTACTGCCACCGCCGCCGCTGCTGCCACTACCACTGCCATCGCCGCCACCGCCACCGCCAATTACCACTGCCACCGCTACCACCGCTGCTACTACCACCGCTACCGCTACCATCGCTACCGCTACCGCCACTGCCACGACCATCACCGCCACTGCTACTGCTACTGCCACTGCTGCTACCACTGCTACTACCACCGCCACCGCCACCGCCACTGCCACCATTGCTACTACCACCGCCACCGCTACCACCGCTACCGCTACTGCTGCTACCACCACCGCCACCACTGCTACTACTGCTACCACTGCCACTGCTGCTACCGCTGCTACTACTACTGCTTCACCGCTGCTACCACTGCTACCACTGCTACCGCCACTACCACCGCTACTACCGCCGCCACTACCACCGCTACCACTGCTACTGCTACTGCCACTGCTACTACTGCCACTGCTACCGCTACCACTGCCACCACTGCTACCACCACCGCCACTGCCACTACTACCACTGCCTACCGCTGCCACCACCGCCACTACCGCTGCCACTACCACATCGCTACCACTGCCACCGCCACTGCCACTGCTACCACTGCCATCTGCTACCGCTACTACTGCTACCACTGCTACCACCGCTACCACTACCACTACCACTGCCACCGCTACCACCGCTACCACTGCCGCCACCACTACCGCTACTACCGCTACCGCTACTGCCACTGCTACTTCACTGCTACTGCCACCGCTACCACTGCTACCACTGCTACCGCTACCATCACTACCACCGCTACCGCTACCACCGCTACTACCACTGCCACCACTGCTACCGCCACTGCCACTGCTACCACTGCCACTGCCACTACCACTGCTGCCACCATCATCACTACCACCACTGCTACCGCTACCACTGCTACCACCGCTGCCACTACTACCGCTACCACTGCTACTGCTACCACTGCCACTGCTACCGCCACTACTGCTACCACTGCTACCGCTACTGCTACTACTACTACTGCTACTGCTACTACTGCTACTACTACTGCTACTACTGCTACTGCTACTGCTACTGCTACTACTGCTACTGCTACTACTACTGCTGCTACTACTGCTACTGCTACTACTACTACTGCTACTGCTACTACTGCTACTACTGCTGCTACTACTACTGCTACTACTGCTACTGCTACTGCTACTGCTACTACTGCTACTGCTACTGCTACTACTGCTACTACTGCTACTACTACTGCTACTACTGCTGCTACTACTGCTACTACTACTGCTACTACTGCTGCTACTACTGCTACTACTACTACTGCTACTACTGCTGCTACTACTGCTACTGCTACTGCTACTACTGCTGCTACTTCCCCTCAGTTTTCTGTGTCTCAGGGAGGTCGGATGGAGCTCGTCTCTGTGTCGTGTCCTGAGTTAAACTGCAGTGTTTCAGAGCAGCTGCTGCCGGAGCGACGCTGCTGCCCTGTCTGCCCAGGTAACTACCCCAGATGCCCTCCCACACTCCCAGATGCCCTCCCACACTCCCAGATGCCCTCCCACACTCCCAGATGCCCTCCCACACTCTCAGATGCCCTCCCACACTCCCAGATGCCCTCCCATACTCTCAGATGCCCTCCCACACTCTCAGATGCTCTCCTACACTCTCAGATGCCCTCCCACACTCTCAGATGCTCTCCCACACTCTCAGATGCCCTCCCACACTCTCAGATGCCCTCCCACACTCTCAGATGCCCTCCCACACTCTCAGATGCCCTCCCACACTCTCTCTCTTCATCTTTCACACATTTCCAGACGCTCGGTGCAGATCTGTGACTCTGTGTGACAAATGTTTGGGATTTGGAATCATTTTGTCTTCGGAGCGTTGCTGCTGTGTTTGTTGCTCGGTGCGACTCCAGTCTGAGTCTCTCAAACCTTCAGATCAGGCGAGAAATCTGAGGTAATAACGGACTCCGACTTTAACAGCCACATCGAATCAATAACATCTGCGCCTTTTACCGTCTAAAACACAGTGTTTATTTGATTTAAATGTATTGGACGTACAGGTGTTTCTGTATTTTATTTAAATGGTTCTGGCACAGGTGTTTCTTAGTATTTTATTTAAATGTTTTTTATTTAAATGTTTTTGTGCACACGTGTGTTTTTTGTATTTTATTTAAATGTTTTTGAACAGTTTTTTTGTATTTTATTTAAATATTTTTGTACACCCAGGGGTTTTTTTTGTATTTAATTTAAATGTTTTTGGACACACGGGTGTTTTTCTGTATTTTATTTAAATATTTTTGGACACAGGGGTTTTTTGTATTTTATTTAAATGTTTCTGGACGCACAGGTGTTTTTTTGTGTTTTATTTAAATGTTTTTGGACACACAGGTGTTTTTCTGTGTTTTCTTGGCCGTTTTGACGCACAGGCCGAGCTGGAGCTGTTGATACGAGCGCAGAGACAATGAGACAAAAGACACAAAGACACGGTTTGAGCGACAAAGACACTCGGACGTCCTCAGTGACAGAATCTGTTTACACGAACCGACTCGGGTTTAAAGGAGCGACTCGGGTTTAAAGGAGCGACTCGGGTTTAAAGGAGCGACTCGGGTTTAAAGGAGCGACTCGGGTTTAAAGGAGCGACTCTCGGGTTTAAAGGAGCGACTCTCGGGTTTAAAGGAGCCGACTGGTTTAAAGGAGCGACTCGGTTTAAAGGAGCGACTCGGGTTTGGCGGTTTAAAGGAGCGACTGGTTTAAAGGAGCGACTCGGTTTAAAGGAGCGACTGGTTTAAAGGAGCCGACTCTCGGTTTAAAGGAGCGACTGGTTTAAAGGAGTGACTCGGTTTAAAGGAGCGACTGGGTTTAAAGGAGAGACTCGGTTTAAAGGAGCGACTCGGGTTTAAAGGAGCGACTCTCGGGTTTAAAGGAGCGACTCGGGTTTAAAGGAGCGACTCTCGGGTTTAAAGGAGCGACTCTCGGGTTTAAAGGAGCGACTCGGGTTTAAAGGAGCGACTGGTTTAGCGAGCGACTGGTTTAAAGGAGCGACTGGTTTAAAGGAGCGACTGGTTTAAAGGAGCGACTGGTTTAAAGGAGCGACTGGTTTAAAGGAGCGACTGGTTTAAAGGAGAGACTCTCGGTTTAAAGGAGCCGACTCGGTTTAAAGGAGCGACTTTCGGGTTTACAGGAGCGACTTGGGTTTAAAGGAGCGACTCTCGGTTTAAAGGAGCGACTCGGTTTAAAGGAGCGACTGGTTTAAAGGAGCCGACTGGCTTAAAGGAGCGACTGGTTTAAAGGAGCGACTCGGTTTAAAGGAGCCGACTGGTTTAAAGGAGCGACTGGTTTAAAGGAGCGACTCGGTTTAAACGGAGCGACTCGGGTTTAAAGGAGCGACTCGGGTTTAAAGGAGCGACTCGGTTTAAAGGAGCGACTGGTTTAAAGGAGCGACTCGGGTTTAAAGGAGCCGACTGGTTTAAAGGAGCAACTCTCGAGTTTAAAGGAGCGACTCTCGGGTTTAAAGGAGCGACTCTGGCTTAAAGGAGCGACTGGTTTAAAGGAGCGACTGGTTTAAAGGAGCCGACTGGTTTAAAGGAGCGACTCTCGGGTTTAAAGGAGCCACTGGTTTAAAGGAGCGAGACTGGTTTAAAGGAGCGACTGGTTTAAAGGAGCCGACTGGTTTAATGGAGCGACTCGGGTTTAAAGGAGCGACTCGGGTTTAAAGGAGCGACACGGGTTTAAAGGAGCGACACTCGGGTTTAAATGAGCGACTGGTTTAAAGGAGCGACTGGTTTAAAGGAGCGACTCGGGTTTAAAGGAGCGACTGGTTTAAAGGAGCGACTCTCGGGTTTAAAGGAGTGACTCGGGTTTAAAGGAGCGACTCGGGTTTAAAGGAGCGACTCGGGTTTAAAGGAGCGACTCGGGTTTAAAGGAGCGACTCGGGTTTAAAGGAGCGACTCTCGGGTTTAAAGGAGCGACTCGGGTTTAAAGGAGCGACTCTCGGGTTTAAAGGAGCGACTCTCGGGTTTAAAGGAGTGACTCTCGGGTTTAAAGGAGCCGACTGGTTTAAAGGAGCGACTGGTTTAAAGGAGCGACTGGTTTAAAGGAGCGACTCGGGTTTAAAGGAGCGACTCTGGTTTAAAGGAGCGACTCGGGTTTAAAGGAGCGACTGGTTTAAAGGAGCGACTGGTTTAAAGGAGCGACTGGTTTAAAGGAGCGACTTCGGGTTTAAAGGAGCGACTCGGGTTTAAAGGAGCCGACTGGTTTAAAGGAGCGACCGGGTTTAAAGGAGCGACTCTCGGGTTTAAAGGAGCCGACTCGGGTTTAAAGGAGCGACTCGGGTTTAAAGGAGCCGACTGGTTTAAAGGAGCGACTGGTTTAAAGGAGCGACTGGTTTAACGGAGCGACTGGGGTTTAAAGGAGCGACTCTCGGGTTTAAAGGAGCGACTCGGGTTTAAAGGAGCGACTCTCGTGTTTAAAGGAGCGACTCTGGTATAAATGAGAGACTCGTTTTTAAATGAGCGACTATGTTTTAAAGGAGCGACTCTCGGGTTTAAAGGAGCGACTCTCGGGTTTAAAGGAGCGACTCTCGGGTTTAAAGGAGCGACTCTCGGGTTTAAAGGAGCGACTCTCGGGTTTAAAGGAGCTCGCCCTGATTTTATAACATGAAAAACAGACACAGTTCATCATAAAGAGTCAGAGTCCGGAGTTCTTCCTCTCGGAACTTGTGACACACACAGGAAGTGTGTGAGGAACAGGAAGTGTGTGAGGAACAGGAAGTGTGTGAGGAACAGGAAGTGTGTGAGGAACAGGAAGTGTGTAAGGAACAGGAAGTGTGTGAGGAACATGAAGTGTGTGACTGACGTGCGCCCCCTGGTGTGTGTGAGGAACAGGAAGTGTGTGAGGAACAGGAAGTGTGTGACTGACGTGCGCCCCCTGGTGTGTGTGTGAGGAACAGGAAGTGTGTGAGGAACAGGAAGTGTGTGACTGACGGTGCGCCCCCTGGTGTGTGAGGAACAGGAAGTGTGTGAGGAACAGGAAGTGTGTGACTGACGTGTGCCCCCTGGTGTGTGAGGAACAGGAAGTGTGTGAGGAACAGGAAGTGTGTGACTGACGGTGCGCCCCCTGGTGTGTGTGTGAGGAACAGGAAGTGTGTGAGGAACAGGAAGTGTGTGCCTGACGGTGCGCCCCCTGGTGTGTGTGTGAGGAACAGGAAGTGTGTGAGGAACAGGAAGTGTGTGACTGACGTGTGCCCCCTGGTGTGTGTGAGGAACAGGAAGTGTGTGAGGAACAGGAAGTGTGTGACTGACGGTGCGCCCCCTAGTGTGTGTGTGAGGAACAGGAAGTGTGTGAGGAACAGGAAGTGTGTGAGGAACAGGAAGTGTGTGACTGACGGTGCGCCCCCTGGTGTGTGAGGAACAGGAAGTGTGTGAGGAACAGGAAGTGTGTGACTGACGTGTGCCCCCTGGTGTGTGTGTGAGGAATAGGAAGTGAGTGAGGAACAGGAAGTGTGTGACTGACGTGTGCCCCCTGGTGTGTGTGTGAGGAACGGGAAGTGTGTGAGGAACAGGAAGTGTGTGAGGAACAGGAAGTGTGTGAGGAACAGGAAGTGTGTGACTGACGTGTGCCCCCTGGTGTGTGTGTGAGGAACAGGAAGTGTGTGAGGAACAGGAAGTGTGTGACTGACGTGTGCCCCCTGGTGTGTGTGTGAGGAACAGGAAGTGTGTGAGGAACAGGAAGTGTGTGACTGACGTGTGCCCCCTGGTGTGTGTGTGAGGAACAGGAAGTGTGTGAGGAACAGGAAGTGTGTGACTGACGTGTGCCCCCTGGTGTGTGTGTGTGAGGAACAGGAAGTGTGTGAGGAACAGGAAGTGTGACTGACGTGTGCCCCCTGGTGTCTGCCGCAGGTCACGACTTCTGCGCGGAGAACTTGGTCTGTGGACCGAACTCCGACTGTGAGAACCTGAGGACCAGAGCCCAGTGCGTCTGTCGCCACGGATACGCCTCTGCACACGGAGACCAGAGCGAGTGCGAAGGTAGGACCAGGACTGGACCAGGACTGGACCAGGACTGGACCAGGACTGGACCAGGGCTGGACCAGGGCTGGACCAGGGCTGGACCAGGACTGGACCAGGGCTGGACCAGGGCTGGACCAGGGCTGGACCTGGGCTGGACCAGGACTGGACCAGGGCTGGACCAGTACTGGGCCAGGACTGGACCAGGACTGGACCAGGACTGGACCAGGGCTGGACCAGGACTGGACCAGGGCTTGCTCTTGCTTTGTATAAATTATAACTTGCAGATTTGTTGAGCTGGAGTTTTGAAGTGTGTGAAACCTGTATCGTGTAAAAGCGGCACTTCACTGTCTGAGTCTGAGGAAATGTTCCGTAATGGGCTTTAAAATCTGCTGTAGAAACACGAGCGCTTTTAGAGGATCCTGTTTTTGCAGAAATGATGCAACAGCAGTTAGAAAAGTGTAACGAGACCGAGAGACAAACGAGTGTTCAGAGGAGGAGGACTAAACCAGGAATTTACCAGGACTAAAACCAGGACTGAACCAGGACTAAACCAGGACTGAACCAGGACTGAACCAGGACTGAACCAGGACTAAACCAGGACTAAACCAGGACTGAACCAGGACTGAACCAGGACTAAACCAGGACTAAACCAGGACTGAACCAGGACTGAACCAGGACTAAACCAGGACTAAACCAGGACTGAACCAGGACTGAACCAGGACTAAAACAGGACTAAACCAGGACTGAACCAGGACTGAACCAGGACTAAACCAGGACTAAACCAGGACTGAACCAGGACTAAACCAGGACTATAACAGGACTGAACCAGGACTGAACCAGGACTGAACCAGGACTAAACCAGGACTAAACCAGGACTGAACCAGGACTAAACCAGGACTGAACCAGGACTGAACCAGGACTGAACCAGGACTAAACCAGGACTAAACCAGGACTGAACCAGGACTAAACCAGGACTAAACCAGGACTGAACCAGGAGTATAACAGGACTAAACCAGGACTGAACCAGGACTGAACCAGGACTAAACCAGGACTGAACCAGGACTATAACAGGACTATAACAGGACTAAACCAGGACTATAACAGGACTAAACCAGGACTGAACCAGGACTGAACCAGGTCTAAACCAGATCTAAACCAGGACTAAACCAAGACCAAATCAGGTCCAACCCAGGATCAAACCTGGTCTAAACCTGGTTTGTTCTTAGACTTAGACAAACTTTATTGATCCACAGGGAAATGACTCGGACACAGGAGCTCACACGTCACAGTTTAATAACAAAGAGAAAAATGTAAACGTAATAATAAATTCTGAATAAGCAGCAAAAGTAACAAGAGGCACGAAGACATAATTATATCAATGTAAATGTGTAAAAGTCAATAATAAAACAAAAAATAGAAATAAATGTGTCTGAACTTGATCTAAACCTGGTCCTGGTCCTGGTCCTGGTCCTGGTCTTGGTCCTGGTCTGGTCCTGGTCTGGTCCTGGTCTGGTTTGGTCCTGGTCTGGTCCTGGTTCTGGTCTGGTCCTGGTCTAGTTCTGGTCTGGTCCTGATCTGGTCCTGGTCTGGTTCTGGTCTGGTTCTGGTCCTGGTCTGGTCCTGGTCTGGTCCTGGTCTGGTCCTGGTCCTGGTCCTGGTCTGGTCCTGGTCTGATCTGGTCCTGGTCTGATCTGGTCCTGGTCCTGGTCCTGGTCTGGTCCTGGTCTGGTCCTGGTCTGGTCCTGGTCTGGTTTGTGTCCTCTGTGTGAAGGTGGCAGACGTCGTTAGTGCTGATGATAATTACAGCCTGATTCAAAACACAATTATGAAACAATTAATAAAGTGTGTGTGTGTGTGTGTGTGTGTTTGTAGGTGTGTGTGTATAGGTGTGTGTGTGTGTATAGGTGTGTGTGTCTATGTGTGTGTGTATAGGTGTGCGTGTATAGGTGTGTGTGTGTGTGTATAGGTGTGTGTGTGTGTGTATAGGTATGTGTGTATAGGTGTGTGTGTAGGTGTGTGTGTGTGTAGTTGTGTGTATGTGTGTGTGTGTAGGTGTGTGTGTGTGTGTAGGTGTGTGTGTGTGTAGGTGTGTGTGTGTTTCAGCAGCAGTATAACTAAGGTGTTTAACAATAAAAAAGAGCCGATCAGGACGAGGCTGCTTAGCAACACTGTCAATCAAACCTGTCGCTAACTCTAGAGGGCGGGACCTCGGGGAAAGAAGGCGCTTGATTGGTCCGTTCCTAATGTTCAGATCTCAGGCTCATGCAGGTTGTTTCCCTCAGGCTCTCATACAGGTTATTTCCCTCAGGCTCTCATACATGTTGTTTCCCTCCGGCTCTCATGTCATACAGGTTGTTTCCCTCAGGCTCTCATACAGGTTATTTCCGTCAGGCTCTCATGCAGGTTGTTTCCCTCAGGCTCTCATACAGGTTATTTCCCTCAGGCTCTCATACAGGTTGTTTCCCTCCGGCTCTCATGTCATACAGGTTGTTTCCCTCAGGCTCTCATACAGGTTATTTCCGTCAGGCTCTCATACAGGTTGTTTCCCTCAGGCTCTCATGTCATACAGGTTGTTTCCCTCAGGCTCTCATGTCATACAGGTTGTTTCCCTCAGGCTCTCATGTCATACAGGTTGTTTCCCTCAGGCTCTCATGTCATACAGGTTGTTTCCCTCAGGCTCTCATGTCATACAGGTTGTTTCCCTCGGGCTCTCATGTCATACAGGTTGTTTCCCTCGGGCTCTCATGTCATACAGGTTGTTTCCCTCAGGCTCTCATGTCATACAGGTTGTTTCTCTCAGGCTCTCATGTCATACAGGTTGTTTCCCTCAGGCTCTCATGTCATGCAGGTTGTTTCCCTCAGGCTCTCATGTCATACAGGTTGTTTCCCTCAGGCTCTCATGTCATACAGGTTGTTTCCGTCAGGCTCTCATGTCATACAGGTTGTTTCCCTCAGGCTCTCATGTCATACAGGTTGTTTCCCTCGGGCTCTCATACAGGTTGTTTCCCTCAGGCTCTCATGTCATACAGGTTGTTTCCCTCAGGCTCTCATGTCATACAGGTTGTTTCCCTCAGGCTCTCATGTCATACAGGTTGTTTCCCTCAGGCTCTTATGTCATACAGGTTGTTTCCCTCAGGCTCTCATGTCATACAGGTTGTTTCCCTCAGGCTCTCATGTCATACAGGTTGTTTCCCTCGGGCTCTCATACAGGTTGTTTCTCTCAGGCTCTCATACAGGTTGTTTCCCTCAGGCTCTCATGTCATGCAGGTTGTTTCCCTCAGGCTCTCATGTCATACAGGTTGTTTCTCTCAGGCTCTCATGTCATACAGGTTGTTTCCCTCAGGCTCTCATGTCATACAGGTTGTTTCTCTCAGGCTCTCATGTCATACAGGTTGTTTCCCTCAGGCTCTCATGTCATACAGGTTGTTTCCCTCAGGCTCTCATGTCATACAGGTTGTTTCTCTCAGGCTCTCATGTCATACAGGTTGTTTCCCTCAGGCTCTCATGTCATACAGGTTGTTTCCCTCAGGCTCTCATGTCATACAGGTTGTTTCCCTCAGGCTCTCATGTCATACAGGTTGTTTCCCTCAGGCTCTCATGTCATACAGGTTGTTTCCCTCAGGCTCTCATGTCATACAGGTTGTTTCCCTCAGGCTCTCATGTCATGCAGGTGGTTTCCCTCAGGCTCTCATGTCATACAGGTTGTTTCCCTCAGGCTCTCATGTCATACAGGTTGTTTCCCTCAGGCTCTCATGTCATACAGGTTGTTTCCCTCAGGCTCTCATACAGGTTGTTTCCCTCAGGCTCTCATGTCATGCAGGTGGTTTCCCTCAGGCTCTCATGTCATACAGGTTGTTTCCCTCAGGCTCTCATGTCATGCAGGTTGTTTCCCTCAGGCTCTCATACAGGTTGTTTCCCTCAGGCTCTCATGTCATACAGGTTGTTTCCCTCAGGCTCTCATGTCATACAGGTTGTTTCCCTCAGGCTCTCATGTTGTGCAGGTTGTTTCCCTCAGGCTCTCATACAGGTTGTTTCCCTCAGGCTCTCATGTCATGCAGGTTGTTTCCCTCAGGCTCTCATACAGGTTGTTTCCCTCAGGCTCTCATGTCATACAGGTTGTTTCCCTCAGGCTCTCATGTCATACAGGTTGTTTCCCTCAGGCTCTCATGTCATACAGGTTGTTTCCCTCAGGCTCTCATACAGGTTGTTTCCCTCAGGCTCTCATGTCATACAGGTTGTTTCCCTCAGGCTCTCATGTCATACAGGTTGTTTCCCTCAGGCTCTCATGTCATACAGGTTGTTTCCCTCAGGCTCTCATACAGGTTGTTTCCCTCAGGCTCTCATGTCATACAGGTTGTTTCCCTCAGGCTCTCATGTCATACAGGTTGTTTCCCTCAGGCTCTCATGTCATACAGGTTGTTTCCCTCAGGCTCTCATACAGGTTGTTTCCCTCAGGCTCTCATGTCATACAGGTTGTTTCCCTCAGGCTCTCATGTCATACAGGTTGTTTCCCTCAGGCTCTCATGTCATACAGGTTGTTTCCCTCAGGCTCAGAGCAGAGTAAACCTCACAGCTAGCATGCAGACAGCGCTCTTCCTGATTTGAATCACAAAATCTTCAGGATTTCAAATTCATTTTATTTTCACAGAAATGATAAAAACAGAATAACACAGACAGTTTAAAGAGGCGGTTTGAGTCATCTAGAGATCTCTCCCTCTGTTCAAACGCTCCTTATGGTTTAGCTGCAGTACGAGGCTCCGCCCACAGTACGAGGCTCCGCCCCACAGTACGAGGCTCAGCCCACAGTACGAAGCTCCGCCCACAGTACGAGGCTCCGCCCCCACACAATTCTCCAAAAATAGACAAAAACACGACACAACTGAACACACCGGAAAGAAGAACGGAGAGAGAGAGAGAAAGAAAGAAAAGAACAAGAGAGAAAGGGAGAGACAGAGAGGGAAAAGAATGAGAGAGTGAGAGAGAAAGAGAGAGAAAAAGGAAGAGTGAGAGAAAGAGAGACAGCGAAAGAAGAAAGAGAATGAAAGAGAGAACGAGAGAAAGAGAGACAGAAAGAAGAGAGAGAAAGAGTGAGACAAAGAGAAAACGAGAGAAACAGAGACAGAGAGAATGAAAGAAAGACAAAGAGAGAAAGAAAGACAGAGAAAAAAGAGAGAGAAAGAAAAGAACACTCTGACACGACAGTTCTCCATAAACACACACGACACAAAACTCGCTCTGAAGGGGGAGCGACTCAGCACGGAGAGCGAATGGAATCAAACTGTTGTTTCTGGGCGAATGCAGCAGTTTTAGAACAGTTAAAGAAACACGTCCTAAAGACGTGTTACAGCGAAGACCCCAGAGAAGTAAACAGAAACATATTCAGCACCATGGACAGCTCCAGCTCGACCTGAGACTGCTTTTTTGCATATTTCCGTCGTCGGAATTGTCGTTTTGTGCGTCTTAAAGGGACGTTACCTGATTTAAAGCACGAGCGTGACACAGAAACTACAGAGCATTAATTCCGAATAAAAATAACTACTGTATTTTTCAGACTATAAGTCGCACTTTTTTCATGGTTTGGGTGTTTCCTGCGACTTATCCTCGGGTGCGACTTATACATGAAATATTTCAGTTCATCTAAACGTAAATGTAACATGGGCGAGGTCCAAACCCGAGGCACCGACTGAATATATTAAAGTCCTTTATGCATCGAAGGAGCCGACGCGTTTCCACAGCGAGATATAATTTCACATGTTGGTGATTTTCACACTGAGCCACAGGGGGCGCTCTCTGTACCAGCATCTGCTCCGCCTCAGGCTCCTCCTCCTGCTCCACTGTCACTCCTGTCACCACCGGCAGCACCTCACTCCTGTTTTCTGACTTAAATCCACATGGAGACTTTTTTAGTCCAGTGAATCTGGTCCTTTAGTCGACAGAAGCTTCTGTTTTTTCACTGTCTGCAAATGAGCCACGAGGCTTTAAGTTTAGTTTGTGTAAAACTGAAACCACATTATTACTTACGGTAAATACTGAGCGAGAACCGGAAACGTGTGAAGAGCGGAGGAAGAGGGGAACAATCGAGCAGCAGAAAGAAAGTTTGGAGTGAGAGAAACTCGTGTTTGATGGAGAAAAGTGGAGGAAACTGAAGTGAAGAAAACAAAAGCTCATCGCGGCTAAAAGCTGAATTTATCTGGAGCTGGTGGAGTTACTCAGAAGTGGTCTCTGATTTTACAAAATAAATTTCCCCCCAAAAAAGTGCGACTTATATATGTTTTTTTCTTCATTACGCATTTTTTGGTTGGTGCGAGTTGTAGTCCGAAAAACACGGTAAACGAATTCCGCTTTAAAAAGACCACGTGAACACTCGATTCTTCTGAAACACGACTGCGCTCGTTGCGTCGCTCTTCTGGGTTCGACATGTCCACAGATGTGTCCGGGAAATGGATTTGACGTTTGAACACAAGAACGTTTCATGTTTTTTCACGTTTTACTGATAAAAACGTCCCCCGTGAAGGTTCGTCTGCTGCGAAACTTACAAAAACAAAATGGAGGGAAACATCAATGAAAAGTTACATTCAGATTCTGTTAAATGCACTTTTTTTTTGAGAATTTCTCTTCTACATTTCAAACACTGTTTCACTCCTGGTTCAGTCCTGGTTTAGTCCTGGTTTAGACCTGGTTTAGACCTGGTTTAGTCTTGGTTTACACCTGGTTTAGTCCTGGTTTAGTCTTGGTTTAGACCTGGTTTAGTCCTGGTTTAGACCTAGTTTAGTCCTGGTTTAGTCCCAGTTTAGTCTTGGTTTAGTCCTGGTTTAGTCCTGGTTTAGTCCCAGTTTAGTCCCGGTTTAGTCTTGGTTTAGTCCTGGTTTAGTCCTGGTTTAGTCCTGGTTTAGACCTGGTTTAGACCCGGTTTAGTCCCGGTTTAGTCCTGGTTTAGTCCCAGTTTAGTCCTGGTTTAGTCTTGGTTTAGACTTGGTTTAGTCTTGGTTTAGACCTGGTTTAGTCCTGGTTCAGTCCTGGTTTAGACCTGGTTCAGTCCTGGTTTAGACCCGGTTTATTCCTGGTTTAGACCTGGTTTAGACCCAGTTTAGTCCTGGTTCAGACCTGGTTTAGACCCAGTTTAGTCCTGGTTCAGACCCAGTGTAGTCCTGGTTTAGTCCTGGTTCAGTCCTGGTTCAGTCCTGGTTCAGTCCTGGTTTAGACCCGGTTTAGTCCTGGTTTAGTCCTGGTTCAGTCCTGGTTCAGTCCTGGTTTAGTCCTGGTTTATTGCTTTGTCTGGAATGGAGACCAAATCAGACCGAGGTCCAGGTCAGATCTGTGGAGAGGCGAGTCTGTTTTTCCTCATTATTTTCAGCTCTAAAATGTAAAGTCGAGCTGTTTAAAGTCACACTGCGGAACATCCCATCCAGACGGAGCAGCGACGTGTCCGCGGAAACCAGCAGGTGACGGAGCCCCAACCGAAAAGTTCCGCAGTGCAGCTTTTAAGACTCCATTTTCCATACAGTTCACAGTCGAAAACGTTTCCAAAAACAACAATAAAACCGGATTTAAAAATAACAAAAATCACAGCGTCCGATTTGGATTTTCAAGCGTCGCCATCGGCAACAGCGTCACAACAGTCGGTTCAGGTTCACACTGTACAGAGACGTCGAGCGGACTGTGTGTCCACGATTATTCACTGTGAAGCAACTGGGCTGGAGACGGAAAACTGCACTGAACTGTAGCAGCAGTAATGAAACTGAGCTGAGGGAGGGCATCTGGCTCAGTTCTAGGAGGCGATGTGGTTGCGTCGGTGGAACTCGCGGTAACAGTTCCTGGAGCTGTTGAAGCACATGGTCTTGAGGCAGACGGAGCAGTAGACCTGAGTTTTGCTGCCGCACATGACGCAGGTCCTCCTGCCCGTGGTGCCCCTCATCCTGGACGGGACGCCCTTCAGCTGCTCCGCGAACGCCGCCGGCAGGTGCCCCAGGTGCACCAGCCCCAGGTCCGGCTCGCCCCCGGTGTCCTCGGCGACGGGCGGAGGCGGGCCCGCGGGGGGGCGAGGCAGCTGCACGGGCGTCGCCGCCTGGTACGTGGCGATGAGTCTCCGGTTCGGCGTCGATCCGATGTCGGCGAGCTCCAAAACGAGCGCCTCGCGGAAGGCCTTCTGCGCCAGCGGCGTTTGGCGGTGCATGGCGCTGAGCTGGCGGTGGAGGATGAACGCGTTGACGGCGGCGATGTCGATGAAGTGGTAGAACAGCGTTTTGTACCACTTCTTGGTTTTGTGCACCACGTTGTACGAATTTATGAGCGCGTCAGACAAATCGACTCCGCCCATGTGCCGGTTGTAATCTTTGACGCAGTCCGGGATGAGCACCTGTCTCTCGGCCCAGCGCCCCTGCTCGTTCTTCACCTTCCGTTTGACGAACTCTTTGGCGCCGGCCTTGTGCATCGTGGAGCACATCGTGACTTCTCGCGCATCGAACCATTTGACGAACAGCAGGTCCTTCTGTCGCAGCCAGCGGATGGTTCCGCGCGCAGCCTTCGGGGGCATTTTGTTCCTCGTCGCTTTCGGGTAATCGCGTAAAGTCGAGCGCATGGTCCCGCAGGCGGTGATCTTGCGTTTGAGAAGATGTCTGAAGAGCGTTGGACTTGTGTAGTAGTTGTCCACGTAGAGTTTGTATCCCGTCCCTAAATTTGTGGAGTTGAGTAAACGCATCACGACGTCGTAGCTCTGCCCATTTCCCGACGGTTCTCCGACTTTTCCATCGTAAATGAAAAAGTTGACGGTGTATCCGCTGGAATCCGCCAACACGAACAGCTTGAACCCCCATTTGGTGGGTTTGTTTTTGACGTACTGCTTGAAGCCGATCCGTGCTTTACTCGCGACCATCCTTTCGTCGATGGAGATGTGCTGTTTGGGGTGGTAGTACGTCTGACACGCCTCTAGAATCTGTTTGTAAAGAGGACGCACTTTGCACAGTTTATCGTAATCCTGCGTTCCCTTTTTCAGCTCGTTCTCGGCTTCCACGTCGGGATGGTTCATGTGCAGACAGCGAGAAATATCGTTAAAACGTTGGCGGTTCATGGTGCTGGAGGGAAATGGCAGCGTGTACAGACGTGTGCTCCTCCAATAGTCCAGCAGCGTTTTGAGAGGGACCACGCCCATGTACAGGACCAGGGCGATGTACGAGAACATGTCCTTGGACGTGACGGCGGCGAAGTTGGCGTTGGCGCGTTTTCCGTACGAGTTTGTGTTCCGGACGAGGGTCGCGATGACCTCGGAGGAGAAGAAGAGCTGGAAGAGTTGGCGAGGGGAGTACGAGGAGGTGACGCTGAGCTGCGGGCCCACGATACGAGAAGGTCTGAACTTCAGCTCCCCGGGGTCAGTGTCCTCCTCCTCGATGTTACGCCAGCGAGCGCCACCTGCAGGACGGGAAGGAGAAAACACGTGAGGACAAAGCAAAAACGGCTCCTGTTTATGCGCTTTAATGAAAGGATTCTCCTCACAGTTCACGTTTTAAACACGTCCAGAAGAATCGACGAAAAGTCGAGAACAGAAGAAGTTTTTATTCGTGTACCGTAAAATACCAAATAAACTCCAGGACGTTTATCTGTTTCAGTCACTTAACAGACCAGGCGACAAACCGGGACCGGCAATTAATTCCTTCCTCACAAAACTTGGAAAATATGGAACTCAAATTTTTTTAACCTCTAAAGACCTGAGGGCAGTTTTAGTACATTTCTCCTCGCCTGGATTTTGTTCTTAATTTCACTTTTCAAACTGCCCCTTTTACCCCTAATGAAGTGTTCTACCTCCTTTTGTTCAGTCCAACCTGTTATTTCACAATCTGCTGCTGTAGTTGTGTCATGAGGCTGTGAGAAAAGCTACAGGACCAGAAATAGAGATGAAAAAAACAAAAACGGAAAATAAAATTCACTCTTTTATACAAAACCCACAGCAAACATGTAGAAACAACTTTTTGGACATAAAAATGCTTAATTTAGGGCCTGAGCTACAAAAATGCAAAATCTCAAGTCTGTAAGTAAATTAAAAATCTCCTTATTGCCCTAAAAACAAAAAAAGTGCAGTGGCTCCATGACTTTCCTGGTCCAGTCCTGGAAACAGCTCCTGTCAGGACCACGGCCAGAGCCACAGCACTTCTGCATTTCCAGGGTGGAAATTACATTTGGATTTGTTCATTTGGACTGAAATAAACCTTTAAATAAAAATAGAAAGAGATGCACAATTACACACACCAAGATGTGTCATTTTCCATGTGTGTGAGAATTAACTCCACTTAGAGCGACTTTTTCCCTCGTTCTAAACACACACAGTCAGAGGAGTCGACCATCTTGACTCACTTCACTCTTTGGCAAAGTTTGGCTCCATCAAAATGGACGGAGCGCATGAGTTTGGGGAAAACAAAGTTCCTATTGGACACTCGTTTTGCTCCCGTCATCACACAGCGTGAGTGTGACGTAGGATAAAGCCGCAGAAATGTACGGAAACCTCTATGTCTGCACTTTCAGAGGGGAAAAGGACGGTTCTGTCTTTTACACTTACAAAGTTCTGCGGTTATAGAAACATGTTCCTCGAGTCTTCAGGGTTAATGATCTGTACCGATACGGTCTCGGTCTGAACCTCACGTACGATATTTATCACAATATCGTAGGAAAACTCAGGATATTCCGATATTCTCCAGAATAACAGAGTCTAAAACGCTTCAGTCGTTTGGTGCATTTATCGTCTTTAGGGACGGAACGAAATCCAAATCTCTCTGGACCAGACTTACACCAGTTTTCCTTCGTTCGCTCTTTCCTTCCTTCGTTCATTCTTTCTTTGTTTCATTCCTTTTCGTTCTTTCTTACTTTAGTTTGTTCTTTCTTTCTGTCTTTTACTTTTTCTTTCCTTCTTTCTTTCTTTTAAGTTCTTTTCTTCGTTATTTCTTACTTTCGTTCATTTTTCCTTTCTTTAGTTCTTTCTGTCTTTGTTCTTGCTTTTTCATCCTCTTTTTTATTCTTTCTTTAACTCTTTCTTTCATTCTTTCTTTTTCATTCTTTCTTTAGCTGTAAAAATGCTTCACAGACTTAATCCACAGACTGAAGATGTAAAAGTGCTTAGAACAGTTATGTCTTCATGTCGTCTGCACTGAAACGGAGCAAAGGATCATGGTCTATGTAGTTCCCTCTGTTTTCTGCACTGAAACGGAGCAAAGGATCATGGTCTATGTAGTTCCCTCTGTTTTCTGCACTGAAACGGAGCAAAGGATCATGGTCTATGTAGTTCCCTGTTTTCTGCACTGAAACGGAGCAAAGGATCATGGTCTATGTAGTTCCCTCTGTTTTCTGCACTGAAACGGAGCAAAGGATCATGGTCTATGTAGTTCCCTCTGTTTTCTGCACTGAAACGGAGCAAAGGATCATGGTCTATGTAGTTCCCTCTGTTTTCTGCACTGAAACGGAGCAAAGGATCATGGTCTATGTAGTTCCCTCTGTTTTCTGCACTGAAACGGAGCAAAGGATCATGGTCTATGTAGTTCCCTCTGTTTTCTGCACTGAAACGGAGCAAAGGATCATGGTCTATGTAGTTCCCTCTGTTTTCTGCACTGAAACGGAGCAAAGGATCATGGTCTATGTAGTTCCCTGTTTCCTGCACTGAAACGGAGCAAAGGATCATGGTCTATGTAGTTCCCTCTGTTTTCTGCACTGAAACGGAGCAAAGGATCATGGTCTATGTAGTTCCCTCTGTTTTCTGCACTGAAACGGAGCAAAGGATCATGGTCTATGTAGTTCCCTCTGTTTTCTGCACTGAAACGGAGCAAAGGATCATGGTCTATGTAGTTCCCTCTGTTTTCTGCACTGAAACAGAGCAAAGGATCATGGTCTATGTAGTTCCCTCTGTTTTCTGCACTGAAACGGAGCAAAGGATCATGGTCTATGTAGTTCCCTCTGTTTTCTGCACTGAAACGGAGCAAAGGATCATGGTCTATGTAGTTCCCTCTGTTTTCTGCACTGAAACAGAGCAAAGGATCATGGTCTATGTAGTTCCCTCTGTCGTCTGCACTGAAACGGAGCAAAGGATCATGGTCTATGTAGTTCCCTCTGTTTTCTGCACTGAAACGGAGCAAAGGATCATGGTCTATGTAGTTCCCTCTGTTTCCTGCACTGAAACGGAGCAAAGGATCATGGTCTATGTAGTTCCCTCTGTTTTCTGCACTGAAACGGAGCAAAGGATCATGGTCTATGTAGTTCCCTCTGTTTTCTGCACTGAAACGGAGCAAAGGATCATGGTCTATGTAGTTCCCTCTGTTTTCTGCACTGAAACGGAGCAAAGGATCATGGTCTATGTAGTTCCCTCTGTTTTCTGCACTGAAACGGAGCAAAGGATCATGGTCTATGTAGTTCCCTCTGTTTTCTGCACTGAAACGGAGCAAAGGATCATGGTCTATGTAGTTCCCTCTGTTTTCTGCACTGAAACGGAGCAAAGGATCATGGTCTATGTAGTTCCCTCTGTTTTCTGCACTGAAACAGAGCAAAGGATCATGGTCTATGTAGTTCCCTCTGTCGTCTGCACTGAAACGGAGCAAAGGATCATGGTCTATGTAGTTCCCTCTGTTTTCTGCACTGAAACAGAGCAAAGGATCATGGTCTATGTAGTTCCCTCTGTTTTCTGCACTGAAACGGAGCAAAGGATCATGGTCTATGTAGTTCCCTCTGTTTTCTGCACTGAAACGGAGCAAAGGATCATGGTCTATGTAGTTCCCTCTGTTTTCTGCACTGAAACGGAGCAAAGGATCATGGTCTATGTAGTTCCCTCTGTTTTCTGCACTGAAACGGAGCAAAGGATCATGGTCTATGTAGTTCCCTCTGTTTTCTGCACTGAAACGGAGCAAAGGATCATGGTCTATGTAGTTCCCTCTGTTTTCTGCACTGAAACGGAGCAAAGGATCATGGTCTATGTAGTTCCCTCTGTTTTCTGCACTGAAACGGAGCAAAGGATCATGGTCTATGTAGTTCCCTCTGTTTTCTGCACTGAAACGGAGCAAAGGATCATGGTCTATGTAGTTCCCTCTGTTTTCTGCACTGAAACGGAGCAAAGGATCATGGTCTATGTAGTTCCCTCTGTTTTCTGCACTGAAACGGAGCAAAGGATCATGGTCTATGTAGTTCCCTCTGTTTTCTGCACTGAAACGGAGCAAAGGATCATGGTCTATGTAGTTCCCTCTGTTTTCTGCACTGAAACAGAGCAAAGGATCATGGTCTATGTAGTTCCCTCTGTTTTCTGCACTGAAACGGAGCAAAGGATCATGGTCTATGTAGTTCCCTCTGTTTTCTGCACTGAAACGGAGCAAAGGATCATGGTCTATGTAGTTCCCTCTGTTTTCTGCACTGAAACGGAGCAAAGGATCATGGTCTATGTAGTTCCCTCTGTTTTCTGCACTGAAACGGAGCAAAGGATCATGGTCTATGTAGTTCCCTCTGTTTTCTGCACTGAAACAGAGCAAAGGATCATGGTCTATGTAGTTCCCTCTGTTTTCTGCACTGAAACGGAGCAAAGGATCATGGTCTATGTAGTTCCCTCTGTTTTTTTAGCTCTTTCTGCGTCAGAACTGTTCATTTAAGCAAAGACACTCGGGGTTCCAGATGTTGGGACCTTTGACGGTTCGATTTCTCCAGATCTGCGTTCTCGTTCCGCGCGTCGCTCGGATCTTAAAATCACGAGGCGTTAGAATCCAGGGAAAACAAACCCCCACCTGGTGCCGCCTCCTCCTGCGTCGCCCTCCTCCTGCAGCAGGGGGCGCTCCCGCTCGCCGCCCCGGCCCCTGAGCGCCCCCTTTTGGACGGAGGCATCTCCCACGGCTCGTCTGACCCGCTGCCCCCCGACTCCTGCGAGGACGGCGCCCTGCGGGGAAGGAAACGTGTGTCAGATGCCCTCCCCGTGCGTCAGATGCCCTCCCTGTGTGTCAGATGCCCTCCCCGTGTGTCAGATGCCCTCCCCGTGTGCCAGATGCCCTCCCCGTGTGTCAGATGCCCTCCCCGTGTGTCAGATGCCCTCCCGTGTGTCAGATGCCCTCCCCGTGTGTCAGATGCCCTCCCCGTGTGTCAGATGCCCTCCCGTGTGTCAGATGCCCTCCTGTGTGTCAGATGCCCTCCCGTGTGTCAGATGCCCTCCCCGTGTGTCAGATGCCCTCCCGTGTGTCAGATGCCCTCCTGTGTGTCAGATGCCCTCCCCCGTGTGTCAGATGCCCTCCCCCGTGTGTCAGATGCCCTCCCCCGTGTGTCAGATGCCCTCCCGTGTGTCAGATGCCCTCCTGTGTGTCAGATGCCCTCCCGTGTGTCAGATGCCCTCCCGTGTGTCAGATGCCCTCCTGTGTGTCCATGGGGTCTTATTCTGTGTCTGCTGTAGTTTGGAGTTCTGTAAACACATTCTGAATCAGGACTAAACCAGGACTAAACCAGGTCTAAACCAGGTCTAAACCAGGTCTAAACCAGGACTAAACCAGGTCTAAACCAGGTCTAAACCAGGACTAAACCAGGTCTAAACCAGGTCTAAACCAGGTCTAAACCAGGACTAAACCAGGACTAAACCAGGTCTAAACCAGGTCTAAACCAGGACTAAACCAGGTCTAAACCAGGTCTAAACCAGGACTAAACCAGGTCTAAACCAGGTCTAAACCAGGACTAAACCAGGTCTAAACCAGGTCTAAACCAGGTCTAAACCAGGACTAAACCAGGACTAAACCAGGTCTAAACCAGGTCTAAACCAGGACTAAACCAGGTCTAAACCAGGTCTAAACCAGGTCTAAACCAGGTCTAAACCAGGACTAAACCAGGACTAAACCAGGACTAAACCAGGTCTAAACCAGGACTAAACCAGGACTAAACCAGGTCTAAACCAGGTCTAAACCAGGTCTAAACCAGGTCTAAACCAGGACTAAACCAGGACTAAACCAGGTCTAAACCAGGACTAAACCAGGTCTAAACCAGGTCTAAACCAGGTCTAAACCAGGACTAAACCAGGACTAAACCAGGACTAAACCAGGTCTAAACCAGGTCTAAACCAGGACTAAACCAGGACTAAACCAGGACTAAACCAGGACTAAACCAGGTCTAAACCAGGTCTAAACCAGGTCTAAACCAGGACTAAACCAGGTCTAAACCAGGACTAAACCAGGACTAAACCAGGTCTAAACCAGGTCTAAACCAGGACTAAACCAGGACTAAACCAGGACTAAACCAGGACTAAACCAGGTCTAAACCAGGTCTAAACCAGGACTAAACCAGGTCTAAACCAGGACTAAACCAGGACTAAACCAGGTCGTTTTTCCCATTATTAATTTAAACACAAAATCAATACCTGGAAAAAAAAAAAAAAAAAACATTAAATGGAGCCGTAGGTAAAGGTGCTTGAGCACGGTTCTACCGTCCGAGTGTGAGTCGCTCTGAACCATCACAGACCGGAGCCTAAACGCGAAGTCTCGATGCTCAAGACGCCAGGTTCACGTCACCTCAAAGTCACAGACCGTATAAAGAAGTGTGGACGTGAGTGTGACGTCTCCACAGCGTCAGCGTGGCTCACATGAGGCTCCTGTTGCCACGGTTACAGGAGCCAATCTGGAGCCAGACTCGAAAGGAAACGAAAGGAAAATATGGTGAAAATCTGGTCCAGAGAGATGTACCAGATGATATAATCAGGACACTGGTTTAGTCCTGGTTCAGTCCTGGTTCAGTCCTGGTTTAGACCTGGTTTAGACCTGATTTAGTTCTGGTCAAAGCATTTGAGTCAGTCTTGTTATTCTGTAGAATAGGTTCAGACCGGGACCGTATCGAGACACTTGGAAATGGATTAATTAATCTGGATTAATCATTAACATCGTTACACCCCTCGTGCGTGAGTGTCACTGTATTACATCCAGATCCGTGTGTGCGGCTTTTTGCCTAACGACCCACGCTGTAAATCTTACTTCCTGCTCACGCGCTGGCGCAGGGCCACGCGCTTTGTCTCACCCTTTGTGTGAACCTCATGCGCGTAATTCGCGCTTTGTCCGCGTCTGACCCGCGCGCTTTGTTCCGCGCTGACCCGGGATAATGAGCGGAACGCGACACTTGTCTTCTCGCCGTGACGCACGGACGCACGGGGTCACTCACCGCTCCGAGCCTTCGTCCGATTCTGCCGCCTGGCTCCGCGTCCTCACCGCTTTCCGCCGCGCCCGCAGCGCTCTCCTGCGCGGCCTGGACATGTCCGCGGCCGCTCGGCTCCTTCCCTCGGGGCAGAGGCGCGTCTGTGGCCGTAGCTCCACCGGTTCGCTCCGCCGTTCCTCTCGGATTCTGTTCCTTTCTCCGCGGGCGACACTGGCCCCGCCCGCTGCGCACAGGCTGGGCTCTGATTGGCTGACGTGTTATCAACAAGCGCTCTGATTGGCTGCGCAGCTCCCGTGCAGTTACGCACAGCGTTCTGATATTGCGCAATTCTTATTTTTGAATCTCATTCCAGTTCATTCATAAAAGTCCTTTTTAAAAACATCAGTAAGTGCTGCTCACACAGATAAAACAGACAAAACATGTGAAACACAGAAACATAAATGCGCACAACAACTGAACAGGAAAAGCCCTCAGAACAGTTCAAACCTCGTGCCTTGTGGCCGCACCGGTTTGTCACAGTCTGATCCCGTCAGATCTCAGGAGCTCAGCAGGACCTGGGCAGGACTTGGATGGAGACACTGGGAACACCAGGTGCCACAGTGGGGCCAGTGACAAAAAACTGTTATTGTGTCCTTAGGCAAAGCACTTCACCCACACTGCCCAGTGTGAAAGTGACGTGTGCAGAGCAGGACTCCCTTGAAAAAGAGATGAGTGTCACAATGGGACTTTCCTGGTTAAATAAAGGTTAAAAAAAATAAAAATAAACAAAACAAGTGATTTAAGAAGTGCAGAGGGGGCGGGGACAGGGCAGAGGGGGCGGGGACAGGGGGTCATATTTCCCTGAACCAGTTAAACTACTGCCGGGTTTCACTCATGTGACCCGAATGTTGAGAAACAGGATAAAGACCTGGTTTAGTCCTGGTTTAGTCCTGGTTTAGTCCTGGTTTAGTCCTGGTTCAGTCCTGGTTTAGTCCTGGTTCAGTCCTGGTTTAGTCCTGGTTTAGTCCTGGTTCAGTCCTGGTTCAGTCCTGGTTTAGTCCTGGTTCAGTCCTGGTTCAGTCCTGGTTTGGTCCTAAACAACAAGGCCACAGCACATGGCCCTGTCCAGAGAACAAGACTCTACTCATCCACTCAACGAACGACCTGCCCCTCTGCCCTCTGCCCTCTCCCCTCTGCCCTCTGCCCTCTGCCCTCTCCCCTCTCCCCTCTGCCCTCTGCCCTCTCCCCTCTGCCCTCTGCCCTCTCCCCTCTCCCCTCTGCCCTCTCCCCTCTCCCCTCTCCCCTCTGCCCTCTCCCCTCTCCCCTCTGCCCTCTGCCCTCTCCCCTCTCCCCTCTGCCCTCTGCCCTCTCCCCTCTGCCCTCTCCCCTCTGCCCTCTCCCCTCTGCCCTCTGCCCTCTGCCCTCTCCCCTCTCCCCTCTGCCCTCTGCCCTCTCCCCTCTCCCCTCTCCCCTCTGCCCTCTGCCCTCTCCCCTCTGCCCTCTGCCCTCTCCCCTCTCCCCTCTGCCCTCTCCCCTCTGCCCTCTGCCCTCTGCCCTCGGCACTCTCCCCTATCCCCTCTGCCCTCTGCCCTCTCCCCTCTCCCCTCTGCCCTCTGCCCTCTCCCCTCTGCCCTCTGCCCTCTCCCCTCTGCCCTCTCCCCTCTCCCCTCTCCCCTCTGCCCTCTCCCCTCTCCCCTCTCCCCTCTCCCCTCTCCCCTCTGCCCTCTCCCCTCTGCCCTCTCCCCTCTGCCCTCTGCCCTCTTCCCTCTGCCCTCTGCCCTCTGCCCTCTGCCCTCTGCCCTCTGCCCTCTGCCCTCTCCCCTCTGCCCTCTGCCCTCTGCCCCCTGCCCTCTCCCCTCTGCCCTCTCCCCTCTGCCCTCTGCCCTCTGCCCCCTGCCCTCTCCCCTCTTCCCTCTGCCCTCTCCCCTCTGCCCTCTGCCCTCTCCCCTCTGCCCTCTGCCCTCTCCCCTCTCCCCTCTCCCCTCGCCCCCCCGCCCTCTCCCCTCTTCACTCTGCCCTCTCCACTCTACCCTCTCCCCTCTGCCCTCTCCCCTCTGCCCTCTCCCCTCTACCCTCTGCCCTCTGCCCTCTCCCCTCTGCCCTCTCCCCTCTGCCCTCTCCCCTCTCCCCTCTCCCCTCTGCCCTCTGCCCTCTGCCCCCTGCCCTCTGCCCTCTGCCCCCTGCCCTCTCCCCTCTGCCCTCTCCCCTCTCCCCTCTCCCCTCTGCCCTCTGCCCACTCCCCTCTGCCCTCTCCCCTCTCCTCTGCCCTCTCCCTCTGCCCTCTCCCTCTGCCCTCTGCCCTCTCCCCTCTGCCCTCTCCCCTCTGCCCTCTGCCCTCTGCCCTCTGCCCTCTCCCCTCTCCCCTCTGCCCTCTCCCTCTGCCCTCTCCCCTCTGCCCTCTGCCCTCTGCCCTCTCCCTCTCCCCTCTCCCCTCTGCCCTCTGCCCTCTCCCCTCTCCCTCTGCCCTCTGCCCTCTCCCCTCTGCCCTCTCCCCTCTGCCCTCTCACCTCTCCTCTCCCTCTCTCCCCTCTGCCCTCTCCCCTCTGCCCTCTGCCCTCTCCCCTCTCCCCTCTCCCCTCTCCCCTCTGCCCTCTGCCCCCTGCCCTCTGCCCTCTCCCCTCTCCCCTCTGCCCTCTCCCCTCTCCCCTCTGCCCTCTCCCCTCTCCCCTCTCCCCTCGTCCCTCTCCCCTCTGCCCTCTCCCCTCTGCCCTCTGCCCTCTCCCCTCTGCCCTCTCCCCTCTGCCCTCTGCCCTCCCCCCTCTGCCCTCTCCCCTCTGCCCTCTGCCCTCTGCCCTCTGCCCTCTCCCCTCTCCCCTCTGCCCTCTGCCCTCTGCCCCCTGCCCTCTGCCTCCTGCCCTCTCCCCTCTGCCCTCTGCCCTCTGCCCTCTGCCCCCTGCCCCCTGCCCTCTGCCCTCTCCCCTCTCCCCTCTGCCCTCTGCCCTCTCCCCTCTCCCCTCTCCCCTCTGCCCTCTCCCCTCTCCCCTCTCCCCTCTGCCCTCTCCCCTCTGCCCTCTGCCCTCTCCCCTCTGCCCTCTCCCCTCTCCCCTCTCCCCTCTGCCCTCTCCCCTCTGACCACTCCACTCTCGCGACTGCCCTCTGCCCCCTGCCCTCTGCCCTCTCCCCTCTCCCCTCTGCCCTCTGCCCCCTGCCCTCTGCCCTCTCCCCTCTGCCCTCTCCCCTCTCCCCTCTGCCCTCTCCCCTCTCCCCACTGCCCACTTCCCTCTCCCCTCTGCCCTCTCCCCTCTCTCCTCTCCCCTCTCCCCTCTGCCCTCTCCCCTCAGCCCTCTGCCCTCTGCCCTCTCCCCTCTGCCCTCTCCCCTCTGCCCTCTCCCCTCTGCCCTCTCCCCTCTGCCCTCTCCCCTCTCCCCTCTCCCCTCTGCCCTCTGCCCTCTGCCCTCAGGTGCTGAAGTGCGAGAGGCTTTGGAAGAAACTTGATCCCTTCAGTCATTGTTTATCTTAATAAGACCCTCTGAGTGTATCGGACTGTTTTTGAGTGTTTTTTGTGTTGTTTGTGTTTGTCTAAACTTGTCCAATGTTGTGGAAAAGAATTTCCCCTTGTGGACGAAAAAGTCTAAAGTCAAAAAAAAAAAAAATAAGGCCTGGTTTAGGGTCTGATCCATATCCCGTATATCTGAGTGTCTGAGTGAGTGTGACATGAGGCTCCTGTTGCCACGGTTACAGGTCCATATTTGGAAATCCTCCCGCGAGTATCATAGCAACACAAGAGCCAATCATGAGTGAGGAGGTTAAATGTGGCGCCTCCTCCTGGCAGAGCTGATGCATCATATATACGGACTATGGATGTGATACTCTGCACCTGCAGGACACTGGATTTACCTGATTCTGCACAAGAAGAAGAAACTTTGAGCTTTAAAGAGTTTAAGTCACTGATTTATGTTGTTTGTTCTGTTCCGCATTTAACAACAACAGAGTCACAATTTAACCAAATTCTCTTTACTTTCTGCTCGTTAAATTCTGCTCGTTCAGATTCTAGTCACATTAGATATTGTGACTGTTTGAGATATTTTGTCATTTTATTTCAGAAATCGTCACTCGGGGGAAAGCGGGAAGGGAACTTACTTAGCAACGAAACGAGCTGCCAATCAAACCTGTTGCTAACGGTAGGGGGAGGGGCCTTGGGGAATGAAGGCGTCTGATTGGTCCGTTACTTATGTTCAGATCTTGATTTAGGAACAAAACAGAGAAATGCAAAGTTCAGGATCCTGTGTGGCGGCTTCAGACGAACAGTTTAAGTCCAGAATGACGAGGCTCAGAGCAGCAGGTACAGACAGAGGGACGAGAAGATCCTAATGTGAAGGAGCCCCAAGAGCCTCCTGGAGCACTTCCTGTTGGGCCATTTTGAAACGTTCTTTTGGTGACAGTTTCTTTCTCGTCCGTTTTCCACTTGAAGCTTTGAGTCTGAAGGGTCCAGACTGACGCTCACACGATGATGTCACTGAGTGCATCTGGCTTTTCGGAGTGGCCAGTGGGATGAGGTCATTCTCCCAGATGGAGGCAGATTTGATTATATCATACAGTGTGTGTGTGTGTCTGTGTGTGTGTGTGTGTGTGTGTGTGTGTCTGTGTGTGTGTGTGTGTGTGTCTGTGAGTGTGTGTGTGTCTGTGTGTGTGTGTCTGTGAGTGTGTGTCTGTGTGTGTCTGTGTGTGTGTCTGTGTGTGTCTGTGTGTATATGTGTCTGTGTGTCTGTGTGTGCGTGTGTGTCTGTGTGTGTGTGTGTCTGTGTGTGTCTGTGTGTCTGTGTGTGTGTGTGTCTGTGTGTGTGTGTGTGTGTGTGTCTGTGTGTGTGTGTGTGTCTGTGTGTGTCTGTGTGTCTGTGTGTGTGTCAGTTGTATTGATCTGAACAGATGTTTAAATTACAACCATTTTAAACCAGGACTGAACCAGGTCTAAACCAGGACTAAACCAGGAACTGAACCAGGACTGAACCAGGACTAAACCAGGAACTGAACCAGGACTGAACCAGGACTGAACCAGGACTAAACCAGGACTAAACCAGGAACTGAACCAGGTCTAAACCAGGACTGAACCAGGACTGAACCAGGACTGAACCAGGACTAAACCAGGAACTGAACCAGGACTGAACCAGGACTAAACCAGGAACTGAACCAGGACTGAACCAGGACTGAACCAGGACTGAACCAGGACTAAACCAGGACTAAACCAGGAACTGAACCAGGACTGAACCAGGACTAAACCAGGGACTGAACCAGGACTGAACCAGGACTAAACCAGGAACTGAACCAGGACTGAACCAGGACTGAACCAGGACTGAACCAGGACTAAACCAGGACTAAACCAGGAACTGAACCAGGACTGAAACAGGACTAAACCAGGACTGAAACAGGACTAAACCAGGACTGAACCAGGACTAAACCAGGACTAAACCAGGACTGGATATAAATATATTCTCTCTCCTCTGTGTTTTATGTAATAAATAAACTAAAGTTTCTCGATGGGTAAAACACGGCGCTCACCGACTGTAGCAATGCCTGGACGCTCGGAAAACTACGCTCGGAAAAATGTACGCTCGGAAAAATGTACGCTCGGAAAAATGTACGCTCGGAATAATGTACCCTCGGAATAATGTAAACTCGGAATAATGTACGCTCGGAATAATGTACGCTCGGAATAATGTACGCTCGGAATAATGTAAACTCGGAATAATGTACGCTCGGAATAATGTACGCTCGGAATAATGTACGCTCGGAATAATATGCCTTTCGGAATAATATGCGCTTCCGGAATAATGTACGCTTCGAATAATGTAAACTCGAATAATGTACGCCGAATAATGTACGCCGAATAATATGCGCTTCGAATAATGTACACTCGGAATAATGTACGCCGAATAATGTAAACTCGAATAATGTACGCCAGAATAATGTACGCCGAATAATGTACGCCGGAATAATGTAAACTCGAATAATGTACGCTCGAATAATGTACGCCGGAATAATGTACCCTCGAATAATGTATGCTCGGAATAATGTACGCCGGAATAATGTATGCTCGGAATAATGTACGCCGAATAATGTAAACTCGGAATAATGTACGCCGAATAATGTACGCCGAATAATGTACGCTCTGAATAATGTACGCTCGGAATAATGTACGCCGAATAATGTACGCCGAATAATGTACGCCGAATAATATGCGCTTCCGGAATAATGTAAACTTCGAATAATGTACGCCGAAAATGTACGCTCGAATAATGTACCCTCGAATAATGTAAACTCGAATAATGTACGCCGAATAATGTACGCCGAATAATATGCGCTTCGGAATAATGTAAACTCGGAATAATATGCCGCCGGAAAAATGTACGCTCGAATAATGTACCCTCGAATAATGTAAACTCGGAATAATGTACGGTCGAATAATGTACGCCGGAATAATGTACGCCGAATAATGTAAACTCGAATAATGTACGCCGAATAATGTACGCCGGAATAATGTACGCCGAATAATGTACACTCGGAATAATGTACCTCGAATAATGTAAACTCGAATAATGTACGCCGAATAATGTACGCCGAATAATGTACGCTCGAATAATGTAAACTCGAATAATGTACGCCGAATAATGTACGCTCGGAATAATGTACGCTCGGAATAATGTACACTCGGAATAATGTACCCTCGGAATAATGTAAACTCGGAATAATGTACGCTCGGAATAATGTACGCTCGGAATAATGTACGCTCGGAATAATGTAAACTCGGAATAATGTACGCTCGGAATAATGTACGCTCGGAATAATGTACGCTCGGAATAATGTACCCTCGGAATAATGTACACTTGGAATAATGTACGCTCGGAATAATGTACGCTCGGAATAATGTACGCTCGAACTAATGTACGCTCGGAATAATGTACGGTCGGAATAATGTACACTTGGAATAATGTACACTTGGAATAATGTACGCTCGGAATAATGTACGCTCGGAATAATGTACGCTCGGAATAATATACGCTCGGAATAATGTACGCTCAGAATAATGTACGTTCGGAATAATGTACACTTGGACCAATGTACGCTTGGAATAATGTACGCTCGGAATAATGTACGCTTGAACTAATGCACGCTCGGAATAATGTACGCTCGGAATAATGTAAGCTCGGACAAATGTACGCTCGGAATAATGTACGCTCGAACTAATGTACCCTCGGAATAATGTAAACTCGGAATAATGTATGCTCGGAATAATGTACGCTTGGAATAATGTACGCTTGGAATAATGTACCCTCGGAATAATGTACCCTCGGAATAATGTACGCTCAGAATAATGTACGCTCAAAACAATGTATGCTCGGAATAATGTACGCTTGGAATAATGTACCCTCGGAATAATCTACACTTGGAATAATGTACACTCGGAATAATGTACGCTCGGAATAATGTACGCTCGGAATAATGTACGCTCGAACTAATGTACGCTCGGAATAATGTACGGTCGGAATAATGTACACTTGGAATAATGTACGCTCGGAATAATGTACGCTTGGAATAATGTACGCTCGGAATAATATACGCTCGGAATAATGTACGGTCAGAATAATGTACGTTCGGAATAATGTACGCTCGGAATAATGTACGCTCGGAATAATGAACGCTCGGAATAATATACGCTCGGAATAATGTACGCTCGAACTAATGTACGCTCGGAATAATGTACGGTCGGAATAATGTACACTTGGAATAATGTACGCTCGGAATAATGTACGCTCGGAATAATGTACGCTCGGAATAATATACGCTCGGAATAATGTACGCTCAGAATAATGTACGTTCGGAATAATGTACGCTCGGAATAATGTACGCTCGGAATATTGTACGCTCGGAATATTGTACGCTCGGAATAATATACGCTCGGAATAATGTACGCTCAGAATAATGTACGTTCGGAATAATGTACGCTTGGACCAATGTACGCTCGGACCAATGTACACTTGGAATAATGTACGCTCGGAATAATATACGCTCGGAATAATGTACGCTCAGAATAATGTACGTTCGGAATAATGTATGCTTGGAATAATGTACGCTCGGAATAATGTACGCTCGAACTAATGTACGCTCGGAATAATGTACGGTCAGAATAATGTACACTTGGAATAATGTACGCTCGGAATAATGTACGCTCGGAATAATGTACGCTCGGAATAATATACGCTCGGAATAATGTACGCTCAGAATAATGTACGTTCGGAATAATGTACGCTCGGAATAATGTACGTTCGGAATAATGTATGCTTGGACCAATGTACGCTTGGACCAATGTACGCTTGGAATAATGTACGCTCGGAATAATGTATGCTTGAACTAATGCACGCCGAATAATGTGCGCCGAATAATGTACGCTCGAACTAATGTGCGCCGGAATAATATACGCCGGAATAATGTGCGCTCGAACTAATGTACGCCGAATAATGTACGGATCGGAATAATGTACGCTTGGAATAATATGCGCTTCGAATAATGTACGCTCGAATAATGTACGCTTCCGAATAATATACGCCGGAATAATGTACGCTCAGAATAATGTAATGCGTTCGAATAATGTACGCTTCGGAATAATGTACGCCGAATAATGTACGCCGAATAATATACGCCGAATAATGTACGCTCAGAATAATGTAATGCTCGAATAATGTAAGCTTGGACCAATGTGCGCCGACCAATGTACACTCGGAATAATGTACGCTCGGAATAATGTACGCTCAGAATAATGTACGCTCGGAATAATGTACGCTCGGAATAATATACGCTCGGAATAATGTACGCTCAGAATAATGTACGTTCGGAATAATGTACGCTTGGACCAATGTACGCTTGGACCAATGTACGCTTGGAATAATGTACGCTCGGAATAATGTATGCTTGAACTAATGCACGCTCGGAATAATGTACGCTCGGAATAATGTACGCTCGAACTAATGTACGCTCGGAATAATGTACACTTGGAATAATGTACGCTCAGAATAATGTACACTCGGAATAATGTACGCCGAATAATATGCGCTCAGACCAATGTGCCTCCGAATAATGTACGCCGAATAATGTACTCGGAATAATGTACGCTCGAATAATGTAAACTCGAATAATGTACGCTCAGAATAATGTACGCTCTTAATAATGTACGCTCGGAATAATGTATTCTCGTAATAATGTACTCTCGGAATAATGTACGCTCGGAATAATGTACCCTCGGAATAATGTACCCTCGGAATAATGTACGCTTCAGAATAATGTACGCTCAAAACAATGTATGCTCGAATAATGTACGCTTGGAATAATGTACCCTCGGAATAATCTACACTTGGAATAATGTACGCCGAATAATGTACGCTCAGAATAATGTACGCTCGAATAATGTACGCTTGGACCAATATGCGCTTTCGGACCAATATGCGCTTGGAATAATATGCGCTTCCGGAATAATGTACGCTTGGACCAATGTACGCTTGGAATAATGTACGCTCGAATAATGTACGCTTGAACTAATGCACGCCGAATAATGTGCGCCGAATAATGTAAGCTCGGACAAATGTATGCGCTTCCGAATAATGTACGCCGAACTAATATGCGCCGAATAATGTACACTCGGAATAATGTACGCCGAATAATGTACGCTCAGACCAATGTACGCCGAATAATGTACGCCGAATAATGTACTCGGAATAATGTACGCTCAGAATAATGTACGCTCAAAACAATGTATGCTCGAATAATGTACGCTTGGAATAATGTACCTCGAATAATGTGCGCTCCGAATAATGTACGCCGAATAATGTTCGCTTGGACCAATGTACGCTCGAATAATGTACGCCGAATAATGTACACTTGGAATAATGTACGCTTGGACCAATATACTCTTGGAATAATGTATGCTCGAATAATGTACACTTGGAATAATCTACGCTCAGAATAATGTATGCTTGGACCAATGTACGCCGAATAATGTACGCTCGAATAATGTACACTTGGAATAATCTACGCTCAGAATAATGTACGCTTGGACCAATGTATGCTCAGAATAATGTACACTCGGACAAATGTACGCCGAATAATGTACACTTGGAATAATGTACGCTCAGAATAATGTACACTCGAATAATGTACTCCGAATAATGTACGCTCTGACCAATGTACGCTCGGAATAATGAACGCTCGGAATAATGTAAGCTAGGACTAATGTAAGATCAAAAAAATGTATGCTCGGAATAATGTACGCTTGGAATAATGTACCCTCGAATAATGTACGCCGAATAATGTACGCTTGGACCAATGTATGCTCAAAACAATGTATGCTCGGAATAATGTACTCTTGGAATAATGTACCCTCGAATAATGTACGCCGAATAATGCACTCGGAATAATGTACACTCGAACTAATGTACGCTCGAATAATGTACTCTCGGAATAATGTACGCTCGGAATAATGTACACTTGGAATAATGTACGTTCGGAATAATGTTCGCTTGGACCAATGTACGCCGAATAATGTACGCTTGGACCAATGTACGCTTGGAATAATGTATGCTCGAATAATGTACACTTGGAATAATCTACGCTCAGAATAATGTATGCTCGGACCAATGTATGCTCGGAATAATGTACGCTCGAATAATGTACACTTAGAATAATCTACGCTCAGAATAATGTATGCTCGGACCAATGTACGCTCAGAATAATGTACACTGAATAATGTACGCTTGGACCAATGTACGCTCAGAATAATGTGCGCCGACAAATGTATGCGCGCCGAATAATGTACGCTTCGAACTAATGTACGCCGAATAATGTACACTTGGAATAATGTACGCTCGAATAATGTACGCTCAGAATAATGTAAGTTCGAATAATATGCGCTCGGAATAATGTACACTTGGAATAATATACGCTCGAATAATGTACGCTCAGAATAATGTAAGTTCGAATAATGTACGCCGGAATAATGTACTCGGAATAATGTACGCTCGAATAATGTAAACTCGAATAATGTACGCTCAGAATAATGTACGCTCAGAATAATGTACCCTCGAATAATGTAAACTCGAATAATGTACTCTCGAATAATGTACGCTGAATAATGTACCCTCGAATAATGTACCCTCGAATAATGTACGCTCAGAATAATGTACGCTCAAAACAATGTATGCTCGGAATAATGAACGCTAGGAATAATGTACCCTCGGAATAATCTACACTTGGAATAATATACGCTCGAATAATGTACGCTCAGAATAATGTACGCTTCCGAATAATGTACGCTTGGACCAATATGCGCTTCGGACCAATGTACGCTTGGAATAATGTACGCCGAATAATGTACGCTTGGACCAATGTACGCTTGGAATAATGTACGCCGAATAATGTACGCTTGAACTAATACGCTTCCGAATAATATGCGCTTTCGGAATAATGTACGCTCGGACAAATGTACGCTCGGAATAATGTACGCTCGAACTAATGTACGCTCGGAATAATGTACACTCGGAATAATGTACGCTAGGAATAATGTAAGATCAGACAAATGTACGCTCGGAAAAATGTACGCTCGGAATAATGTACTCTCGGAATAATGTACGCTCAGAATAATGTACGCTCGTAACAATGTATGCTCGGAATAATGAACGCTCGGAATAATGTACACTCGGAATAATGTACGCTCGAATAATGCGCTCGGAATAATGTTCGCTTGGACCAATGTACGCTCGAATAATGTACGCCGAATAATGTACACTTGGAATAATGTACGCTTGGACCAATATACTCTTCGAATAATTTATGATCGTAATAATGTACACTTGGAATAATCTACGCTCAGAATAATGTATGCTTGGACCAATGTACGCTCGGAATAATGTACGCTCCGAATAATGTACACTTGGAATAATCTACGCTCAGAATAATGTACGCTTGGACCAATGTACGCTCAGAATAATGTACACTCGGACAAATGTACGCTCGGAATAATGTACACTTGGAATAATGTACGCTCAGAATAATGTACACTCGAATAATGTACGCTCGGAATAATGTACGCTCTGACCAATGTACGCTCGAATAATATGCGCTCGGAATAATGTAAGCTCGGACCAATGTATGCTCAAAACAATGTATGCTCGAATAATGTACGCTAGGAATAATCTACCCTCGGAATAATGTACGCTCGGAATAATATGCGCTTGGACCAATGTATGCTCAAAACAATGTATGCTCGGAATAATGTACTCTTGGAATAATGTACCCTCGGAATAATGTACGCTCGGAATAATGTACGCTCGGAATAATGTACACTCGAACTAATGTACGCTCGGAATAATGTACACTTGGAATAATGTACGCTCGGAATAATGTACACTTGGAATAATGTACGTTCGGAATAATGTTCGCTTGGACCAATGTACGCTCGGAATAATGTACGCTTGGACCAATGTACGCTTGGAATAATGTATGCTCGGAATAATGTACACTTGGAATAATCTACGCTCAGAATAATGTATGCTCGGACCAATGTATGCTCGGAATAATGTACGCTCGGAATAATGTACACTTAGAATAATCTACGCTCAGAATAATGTATGCTCGGACCAATGTACGCTCAGAATAATGTACACTCGGAATAATGTACGCTTGGACCAATGTACGCTCAGAATAATGTACGCTCGGACAAATGTACGCTCGGAATAATGTACGCTCGAACTAATGTACGCTCGGAATAATGTACACTTGGAATAATGTACGCTCGGAATAATGTACGCTCAGAATAATGTAAGTTCGGAATAATGTACGCTCGGAATAATGTACACTTGGAATAATGTACGCTCGGAATAATGTACGCTCAGAATAATGTAAGTTCGGAATAATGTACGCTCGGAATAATGTACTCTCGGAATAATGTACGCTCGGAATAATGTAAACTCGGAATAATGTACGCTCAGAATAATGTACGCTCAGAATAATGTACCCTCGGAATAATGTAAACTCGGAATAATGTACTCTCGGAATAATGTACGCTCGGAATAATGTACCCTCGGAATAATGTACCCTCGGAATAATGTACGCTCAGAATAATGTACGCTCAAAACAATGTATGCTCGGAATAATGTACGCTTGGAATAATGTACCCTCGGAATAATCTACACTTGGAATAATGTACGCTCGGAATAATGTACGCTCAGAATAATGTACGCTCGGAATAATGTACGCTTGGACCAATGTACGCTCGGACCAATGTACGCTTGGAATAATGTACGCTCGGAATAATGTACGCTTGGACCAATGTACGCTTGGAATAATGTACGCTCGGAATAATGTACGCTTGAACTAATGCACGCTCGGAATAATGTACGCTCGGAATAATGTAAGCTCGGACAAATGTACGCTCGGAATAATGTACGCTCGAACTAATGTACGCTCGGAATAATGTACACTCGGAATAATGTACGCTCGGAATAATGTACGCTCAGACCAATGTACGCTCGGAATAATGTACGCTCGGAATAATGTACTCTCGGAATAATGTACGCTCAGAATAATGTACGCTCAAAACAATGTATGCTCGGAATAATGTACGCTTGGAATAATGTACCCTCGGAATAATGTACGCTCGGAATAATGTACGCTCGGAATAATGTTCGCTTGGACCAATGTACGCTCGGAATAATGTACGCTCGGAATAATGTACACTTGGAATAATGTACGCTTGGACCAATATACTCTTGGAATAATGTATGCTCGGAATAATGTACACTTGGAATAATCTACGCTCAGAATAATGTATGCTTGGACCAATGTACGCTCGGAATAATGTACGCTCCGAATAATGTACACTTGGAATAATCTACGCTCAGAATAATGTACGCTTGGACCAATGTATGCTCAGAATAATGTACACTCGGACAAATGTACGCTCGGAATAATGTACACTTGGAATAATGTACGCTCAGAATAATGTACACTCGGAATAATGTACGCTCGGAATAATGTACGCTCTGACCAATGTACGCTCGGAATAATGTACGCTCGGAATAATGTAAGCTCGGACCAATGTATGCTCAAAACAATGTATGCTCGGAATAATGTACGCTTGGAATAATGTACCCTCGGAATAATGTACGCTCGGAATAATGTACGCTTGGACCAATGTATGCTCAAAACAATGTATGCTCGGAATAATGTACTCTTGGAATAATGTACCCTCGGAATAATGTACGCTCGGAATAATGTACGCTCGGAATAATGTACACTCGAACTAATGTACGCTCGGAATAATGTACACTTGGAATAATGTACGCTCGGAATAATGTACACTTGGAATAATGTACGTTCGGAATAATGTTCGCTTGGACCAATGTACGCTCGGAATAATGTACGCTTGGACCAATGTACGCTTGGAATAATGTATGCTCGGAATAATGTACACTTGGAATAATCTACGCTCAGAATAATGTATGCTCGGACCAATGTATGCTCGGAATAATGTACGCTCGGAATAATGTACACTTAGAATAATCTACGCTCAGAATAATGTATGCTCGGACCAATGTACGCTCAGAATAATGTACACTCGGAATAATGTACGCTTGGACCAATGTACGCTCAGAATAATATGCGCTTTCGGACAAATGTACGCTCGGAATAATGTACTCTCGTACTAATGTACGCTCGGAATAATGTACACTTGGAATAATGTACGCTCGGAATAATGTACGCTCAGAATAATGTAAGTTCGGAATAATGTACGCTCGGAATAATGTACACTTGGAATAATGTAAACTCGGAATAATGTACGCTCGGAATAATGTACGCTCGGAATAATGTACGCTCGGAATAATGTAAACTCGGAATAATGTACGCTCGGAATAATGTACGCTCGGAATAATGTACGCTCGGAATAATGTACCTCGAATAATGTACACTTGGAATAATATGCGCTCGGAATAATGTACGCTTCCGGAATAATATGCGCTTTCCGAACTAATATGCGCTTCGAATAATGTACGGTCGAATAATGTACACTTGGAATAATGTACACTTGGAATAATGTGCCTTTCGAATAATGTACGCCGGAATAATGTACGCTCGGAATAATGTACGCTCGGAATAATATACGCTCGGAATAATGTACGCTCAGAATAATGTACGTTCGGAATAATGTACACTTGGACCAATGTACGCTTGGAATAATGTACGCTCGGAATAATGTACGCTTGAACTAATGCACGCTCGGAATAATGTACGCTCGGAATAATGTAAGCTCGGACAAATGTACGCTCGGAATAATGTACGCTCGAACTAATGTACCCTCGGAATAATGTAAACTCGGAATAATGTATGCTCGGAATAATGTACGCTTGGAATAATGTACGCTTGGAATAATGTACCCTCGGAATAATGTACCCTCGGAATAATGTACGCTCAGAATAATGTACGCTCAAAACAATGTATGCTCGGAATAATGTACGCTTGGAATAATGTACCCTCGGAATAATCTACACTTGGAATAATGTACACTCGGAATAATATGCGGCTCGGAATAATGTGCTTCCGAATAATATGCCTTTCGAACTAATGTACGCTCGGAATAATGTACGGTCTGAATAATGTACTCTCGGAATAATGTACGCTCGGAATAATGTACGCTTGGAATAATGTACGCTCGGAATAATATACGCTCGGAATAATGTACGGTCAGAATAATGTACGTTCGGAATAATGTACGCTCGGAATAATGTACGCTCGGAATAATGAACGCTCGGAATAATATACGCTCGGAATAATGTACGCTCGAACTAATGTACGCTCGGAATAATGTACGGTCGGAATAATGTACACTAGGAATAATATGCGCTTCCGAATAATGTACGCCGAATAATGTACGCTTCCGAATAATATACGCTCGGAATAATATGCGCTCAGAATAATATGCGTTCGAATAATATACGCTTCCGAATAATATGCGCTTCGAATATTATGCGCTTTCGGAATATTATGCGCTCGAATAATATACGCCGAATAATGTACGCTCAGAATAATGCGTTGAATAATGTACGCTTGGACCAATGTACGCTCGGACCAATGTACACTTGGAATAATGTACGCTCGGAATAATATACGCTCGGAATAATGTACGCTCAGAATAATGTACGTTCGGAATAATGTATGCTTGGAATAATGTACGCTCGGAATAATGTACGCTCGAACTAATGTACGCTCGGAATAATGTACGGTCAGAATAATGTACACTTGGAATAATGTACGCTCGGAATAATGTACGCTCGGAATAATGTACGCTCGGAATAATATACGCTCGGAATAATGTACGCTCAGAATAATGTACGTTCGGAATAATGTACGCTCGGAATAATGTACGTTCGGAATAATGTATGCTTGGACCAATGTACGCTTGGACCAATGTACGCTTGGAATAATGTACGCTCGGAATAATGTATGCTTGAACTAATGCACGCTCGGAATAATGTACGCTCGGAATAATGTACGCTCGAACTAATGTACGCTCGGAATAATATACGCTCGGAATAATGTACGCTCGAACTAATGTACGCTCGGAATAATGTACGGTCGGAATAATGTACGCTTGGAATAATGTACGCTCGGAATAATGTACGCTCGGAATAATGTACGCTCGGAATAATATACGCTCGGAATAATGTACGCTCAGAATAATGTACGTTCGGAATAATGTACGCTCGGAATAATGTACGCTCGGAATAATGTACGCTCGGAATAATATACGCTCGGAATAATGTACGCTCAGAATAATGTACGTTCGGAATAATGTAAGCTTGGACCAATGTACGCTCGGACCAATGTACACTTGGAATAATGTACACTCGGAATAATGTACGCTCGGAATAATGTACGCTCGGAATAATGTACGCTCGGAATAATATACGCTCGGAATAATGTACGCTCAGAATAATGTACGTTCGGAATAATGTACGCTTGGACCAATGTACGCTTGGACCAATGTACGCTTGGAATAATGTACGCTCGGAATAATGTATGCTTGAACTAATGCACGCTCGGAATAATGTACGCTCGGAATAATGTACGCTCGAACTAATGTACGCTCGGAATAATGTACACTTGGAATAATGTACGCTCAGAATAATGTACACTCGGAATAATGTACGCTCGGAATAATGTACGCTCAGACCAATGTACGCTCGGAATAATGTACGCTCGGAATAATGTACTCTCGGAATAATGTACGCTCGGAATAATGTAAACTCGGAATAATGTACGCTCAGAATAATGTACGCTCAGAATAATGTACCCTCGGAATAATGTAAACTCGGAATAATGTACTCTCGGAATAATGTGCTCGAATAATGTACCCTCTGAATAATGTACCCTCCGAATAATGTACGCTCCGAATAATGTACGCTCAAAACAATGTATGCTCGGAATAATGTACGCTTGGAATAATGTACCCTCGGAATAATCTACACTTGGAATAATGTACGCTCGGAATAATGTACGCTCAGAATAATGTACGCTCGGAATAATGTACGCTTGGACCAATGTAAGCTCGGACCAATGTACGCTTGGAATAATATGCGCTTCCGAATAATGTACGCTTGGACCAATATACGCTTGGAATAATGTACGCTTCCGGAATAATGTACGCTTGAACTAATGCACGCCGGAATAATGTCGCTCCGGAATAATGTAAGCTCGGACAAATGTGCGCTCGAATAATATGCGCTCGAACTAATATCGCTCGAATAATGTACACTGGAATAATGTACGCCGAATAATGTACGCTCAGACCAATATACGCCGGAATAATGTACGCTCGGAATAATGTACTCTCGGAATAATGTACGCTCAGAATAATGTACGCTCAAAACAATGTATGCTCGGAATAATGTACGCTTGGAATAATGTACCCTCGGAATAATGTACGCTCGGAATAATGTACGCTCGGAATAATGTTCGCTTGGACCAATGTACGCTCGGAATAATGTACGCTCGGAATAATGTACACTTGGAATAATGTACGCTTGGACCAATATACTCTTGGAATAATGTATGCTCGGAATAATGTACACTTGGAATAATCTACGCTCAGAATAATGTATGCTTGGACCAATGTACGCTCGGAATAATGTACGCTCCGAATAATGTACACTTGGAATAATCTACGCTCAGAATAATGTACGCTTGGACCAATGTATGCTCAGAATAATGTACACTCGGACAAATGTACGCTCGGAATAATGTA
This sequence comes from Odontamblyopus lacepedii, assembly GCA_034769755.1. NCBI lineage: Eukaryota > Metazoa > Chordata > Actinopteri > Gobiiformes > Gobiidae > Odontamblyopus > Odontamblyopus lacepedii. Next base: position 46,049,808 of record CM068349.1, on the reverse strand, counting down.
CACTTGGAATAATGTACGCTCAGAATAATGTACACTCGGAATAATGTACGCTCGGAATAATGTACGCTCTGACCAATGTACGCTCGGAATAATGTACGCTCGGAATAATGTAAGCTCGGACCAATGTATGCTCAAAACAATGTATGCTCGGAATAATGTACGCTTGGAATAATGTACCCTCGGAATAATGTACGCTCGGAATAATGTACGCTTGGACCAATGTACGCTCCAAACAAGGTATGCTCCGAATAATGTACTCTTGTAATAATGTACCCTCGTAATAATGTACTCTAGGAATAATGTACGCTCGGACTATAGTACACTCGAAATAATGTACGCTCGGAATAATGTACACTTGGAATAATATGCATTTCGAATAATGTACACTTGGAATAATGTACGTTCGAATAATGTTCGCTTGGACCAATGTACTCGAATAATGTACGCTTGGACCAATGTACGCTTGGAATAATGTATGCTCGAATAATGTACACTTGGAATAATCTACGCTCAGAATAATGTATGCTCGGACCAATGTATGCTTTCCGAATAATGTACGCTCGAATAATGTACACTTAGAATAATCTACGCTCAGAATAATGTATGCTCGGACCAATATGCGCTCAGAATAATGTACACTCGGAATAATGTACGCTTGGACCAATATACGCTCAGAATAATGCGCTCGGACAAATGTACGCTCGGAATAATATGCCTCGAACTAATATGCGCTCGGAATAATGTACACTTGGAATAATGTACGCTCGGAATAATGTACGCTCAGAATAATGTAAGTTCGGAATAATGTACGCTCGGAATAATGTACACTTGGAATAATGTACGCTCGGAATAATGTACGCTCAGAATAATGTAAGTTCGGAATAATGTACGCTCGGAATAATGTACTCTCGGAATAATGTACGCTCGGAATAATGTAAACTCGGAATAATGTACGCTCAGAATAATGTACGCTCAGAATAATGTACCCTCGGAATAATGTAAACTCGGAATAATGTACTCTCGGAATAATGTACGCTCGGAATAATGTACCCTCGGAATAATGTACCCTCGGAATAATGTACGCTCAGAATAATGTACGCTCAAAACAATGTATGCTCGGAATAATGTACGCTTGGAATAATGTACCCTCGGAATAATCTACACTTGGAATAATGTACGCTCGGAATAATGTACGCTCAGAATAATGTACGCTCGGAATAATGTACGCTTGGACCAATATGCCTTCGGACCAATATGCGCTTGGAATAATATGCGCTTCCGGAATAATATGCGCTTGGACCAATATGCGCTTGGAATAATATGCGCTCGGAATAATATGCGCTTGAACTAATGCCTTTCCGAATAATATGCGCTCGGAATAATGTGCTCGGACAAATGTACGCTTCGAATAATATGCGCTTCCGAACTAATATGCGCTCGAATAATGTACACTCGAATAATATGTACGCCGAATAATATGCGCTCAGACCAATGTACGCTCGAATAATGTACGCTTCGAATAATGTACTCCGGAATAATATACGCTCAGAATAATATGCGCTCTAAACAATGTATGCTCGGAATAATGTACGCTTGGAATAATGTACCCTCGAATAATATGCGCTCGGAATAATATGCGCTTCGGAATAATGTTAGCTTGGACCAATATGCGCTTCCGAATAATGTGCGCTCGGAATAATGTACACTTGGAATAATGTACGCTTGGACCAATATACTCTTGGAATAATGTATGCTCGGAATAATGTACACTTGGAATAATCTACGCTCAGAATAATGTATGCTTGGACCAATGTACGCTCGGAATAATGTACGCTCCGAATAATGTACACTTGGAATAATCTACGCTCAGAATAATGTACGCTTGGACCAATGTATGCTCAGAATAATGTACACTCGGACAAATGTACGCTCGGAATAATGTACACTTGGAATAATGTACGCTCAGAATAATGTACACTCGGAATAATGTACGCTCGGAATAATGTACGCTCTGACCAATGTACGCTCGGAATAATGTACGCTCGGAATAATGTAAGCTCGGACCAATGTATGCTCAAAACAATGTATGCTCGGAATAATGTACGCTTGGAATAATGTACCCTCGGAATAATGTACGCTCGGAATAATGTACGCTTGGACCAATGTATGCTCAAAACAATGTATGCTCGGAATAATGTACTCTTGGAATAATGTACCCTCGGAATAATGTACGCTCGGAATAATATGCGCTCGAATAATGTACACTCGAACTAATATGCGCTCGGAATAATGTACACTTGGAATAATATGCGCTCGAATAATGTACACTTGGAATAATGTACGCTCGGAATAATGTTCGCTTGGACCAATGTACGCTCGGAATAATGTACGCTTGGACCAATGTACGCTTGGAATAATGTATGCTCGGAATAATGTACACTTGGAATAATCTACGCTCAGAATAATGTATGCTCGGACCAATGTATGCTCGGAATAATGTACGCTCGGAATAATGTACACTTAGAATAATCTACGCTCAGAATAATGTATGCTCGGACCAATGTACGCTCAGAATAATGTACACTCGGAATAATGTACGCTTGGACCAATGTACGCTCAGAATAATGTACGCTCGGACAAATGTACGCTCGGAATAATGTACGCTCGAACTAATATACGCTCGGAATAATGTACACTTGGAATAATATGCCTTCGAATAATATACGCTCAGAATAATGTAAGTTCGAATAATATGCGCTCGAATAATGTACACTTGGAATAATGTGCGCTCGGAATAATGTACGCTCAGAATAATGTAAGTTCGAATAATATACGCTCGAATAATGTACTCTCGGAATAATATGCGCTCGAATAATGTAAACTTCGAATAATGTACGCTCAGAATAATATGCGCTCAGAATAATGTACCCTCGAATAATGTAAACTCGAATAATGTACTCTCGGAATAATGTACGCTCGGAATAATGTAACCTCGGAATAATGTACCCTCGGAAAAATGTACGCTCAGAATAAAGTACGATCAAAACAATTTAAGCTAGGAATAATGTACGCTTGTAATATTGTACACTCGGAATAATCTACACTTGGAATAATGTACGCTCGAATAATGCGCTCAGAATAATGTACGGCTCGGAATAATGCGCTTGGACCAATATGCGCTCGGACCAATGTACACTTGGAATAATGTACGCTTCGGAATAATGTACGCTTGGACCAATGTACGCTTGGAATAATGTGCGCTCGGAATAATGTACGCTTGAACTAATACTGCGCTTCGGAATAATGTACGCTCGAATAATGTAAGCTCGGACAAATGTACGCTCCGAATAATGTACGCTTCGAACTAATGTACGCTCGAATAATGTACACTCGAATAATATGCGCTCCGGAATAATGTACGCTCAGACCAATGTACGCTCGGAATAATGTACGCTCGGAATAATGTACCCTCGGAATAATGTACGCTCAGAATAATGTACGCTCTTAAAAATGTATGCTCGAATAATGTACGCTTGGAATAATGTACCCTCGGAATAATATGCGCTTTCGAATAATATGCGCTCGGAATAATGTTAGCTTGGACCAATATGCGCTCCGAATAATATGCGCTCAGAATAATGTACACTTGGAATAATGTACGCTTGGACCAATATACTCTTGGAATAATGTATGCTCGGAATAATGTACACTTGGAATAATCTACGCTCAGAATAATGTATGCTTGGACCAATGTGCGCTTCGAATAATATGCGCTCCGAATAATGTACACTTGGAATAATCTACGCTCAGAATAATGTACGCTTGGACCAATGTATGCTCAGAATAATGTACACTCGGACAAATGTACGCTCGGAATAATGTACACTTGGAATAATGTACGCTCAGAATAATGTACACTCGGAATAATGTACGCTCGGAATAATGTACGCTCTGACCAATGTACGCTCGGAATAATGTACGCTCGGAATAATGTAAGCTCGGACCAATGTATGCTCAAAACAATGTATGCTCGGAATAATGTACGCTTGGAATAATGTACCCTCGGAATAATGTACGCTCGGAATAATGTACGCTTGGACCAATGTATGCTCAAAACAATGTATGCTCGGAATAATGTACTCTTGGAATAATGTACCCTCGGAATAATGTACGCTCGGAATAATGTACACTTCGAACTAATATGCCTCGGAATAATGTACACTTGGAATAATGTACGCTCGGAATAATGTACACTTGGAATAATGTACGTTCGGAATAATGTTCGCTTGGACCAATGTACGCTCGGAATAATGTACGCTTGGACCAATGTACGCTTGGAATAATGTATGCTCGGAATAATGTACACTTGGAATAATCTACGCTCAGAATAATGTATGCTCGGACCAATGTATGCTCGGAATAATGTACGCTCGGAATAATGTACACTTAGAATAATCTACGCTCAGAATAATGTATGCTCGGACCAATGTACGCTCAGAATAATGTACACTCGGAATAATGTACGCTTGGACCAATGTACGCTCGGAATAATGTACGCTCGGACAAATATGCGCTTTCGGAATAATGTACGCTTTCGAACTAATATACGCTGAATAATGTACACTTGGAATAATATGCCTTTCGAATAATGTACGCTCAGAATAATGTAAGTTCGGAATAATGTACGCTCGGAATAATGTACACTTGGAATAATGTACGCTCGGAATAATGTACGCTCAGAATAATGTAAGTTCGGAATAATGTACGCTCGGAATAATGTACGCTCGGAATAATGTACGCTCGGAATAATGTAAACTCGGAATAATGTACGCTCGGAATAATGTACGCTCGGAATAATGTACCCTCGGAATAATGTAAACTCGGAATAATGTACGCTCGGAATAATGTACGCTCGGAATAATGTACCCTCGGAATAATGTACCCTCGGAATAATGTACGCTCAGAATAATGTACGCTCAAAACAATGTATGCTCGGAATAATGTACGCTTGGAATAATGTACCCTCGGAATAATCTACACTTGGAATAATGTACGCTCGGAATAATGTACGCTTGGACCAATGTACGCTCGGACCAATGTACACTTGGAATAATGTACGCTCGGAATAATGTACGCTTGGACCAATGTACGCTTGGAATAATGTACGCTCGGAATAATGTACGCTTGAACTAATGCACGCTCGGAATAATGTACGCTCGGAATAATGTAAGCTCGGACAAATGTACGCTCGGAATAATGTACGCTCGAACTAATGTACGCTCGGAATAATGTACACTCGGAATAATGTACGCTCGGAATAATGTACGCTCAGACCAATGTACGCTCGGAATAATGTACGCTCGGAATAATGTACCCTCGGAATAATGTACGCTCAGAATAATGTACGCTCAAAACAATGTATGCTCGGAATAATGTACGCTTGGAATAATGTACCCTCGGAATAATGTACGCTCGGAATAATGTACGCTCGGAATAATGTTCGCTTGGACCAATGTACGCTCGGAATAATGTACGCTCGGAATAATGTACACTTGGAATAATGTACGCTTGGACCAATATACTCTTGGAATAATGTATGCTCGGAATAATGTACACTTGGAATAATCTACGCTCAGAATAATGTATGCTTGGACCAATGTACGCTCGGAATAATGTACGCTCCGAATAATGTACACTTGGAATAATCTACGCTCAGAATAATGTACGCTTGGACCAATGTACGCTCAGAATAATGTACACTCGGACAAATGTACGCTCGGAATAATGTACACTTGGAATAATGTACGCTCAGAATAATGTACACTCGGAATAATGTACGCTCGGAATAATGTACGCTCTGACCAATGTACGCTCGGAATAATGTACGCTCGGAATAATGTAAGCTCGGACCAATGTATGCTCAAAACAATGTATGCTCGGAATAATGTACGCTTGGAATAATGTACCCTCGGAATAATGTACGCTCGGAATAATGTATGCTCAAAACAATGTATGCTCGGAATAATGTACTCTTGGAATAATGTACCCTCGGAATAATGTACGCTCGGAATAATGTACGCTCGGAATAATGTACACTCGAACTAATGTACGCTCGGAATAATGTACACTTGGAATAATGTACGCTCGGAATAATGTACACTTGGAATAATGTACGTTCGGAATAATGTTCGCTTGGACCAATGTACGCTCGGAATAATGTACGCTTGGACCAATGTACGCTTGGAATAATGTATGCTCGGAATAATGTACACTTGGAATAATCTACGCTCAGAATAATGTATGCTCGGACCAATGTATGCTCGGAATAATGTACGCTCGGAATAATGTACACTTAGAATAATCTACGCTCAGAATAATGTATGCTCGGACCAATGTACGCTCAGAATAATGTACACTCGGAATAATGTACGCTTGGACCAATGTACGCTCAGAATAATGTACGCTCGGACAAATGTACGCTCAGAATAATGTACGTTCGGAATAATGTACGCTCGGACAAATGTACGCTCGGAATAATGTACGCTCGAACTAATGTACGCTCGGACCAATGTACTCTCGGAATAATGTACGCTTGGAATAATGTATGCTCAGAATAATGTACGCTCGGAATAATGTACGCTCAGAATAATGTACGTTCGGAATAATGTACGCTCGGAATAATGTATGCTCGGAATAATGTACGCTCAGAATAATGTACGTTCGGACCAATGTATGCTCGGACCAATGTACGCTCGGAATAATGTACACTTGGAATAATGTACGCTCAGAATAATGTACGCTCGGAATAATGTACGCTCGGAATAATGTACGCTTGGAATAATGTATACTCGGAATAATGTACGCTCAGAACAATGTACGTTCGGAATAATGTACGCTTGGACCAATGTACGCTCGGAATAATGTACGCTCGGATTAATGTACACTTGGAATAATGTACGCTCAGAATAATGTACGCTCGGAAAAATGTACGCTCGGAATAATGTACGCTCGGAATAATGTACGCTCGGAATAATGTACGCTCGGAAAAATGTACGCTCGGAATAATGTACGCTCGGAATAATGTACGCTCAGAATAATGTACGTTCGGAATAATGCACGCTCAGACTAATGTACGCTTGGACCAATGTACGCTCGGAATAATGTACGCTCGGAATGATGTACACTTGGAATAATGTACACTCGAACTAATGCACGCTCGGAATAATGTACGCTCGAACTAATGTACGCTCGGACAAATGTACGCTCGAACTAATGTACGCTCGGAATAATGTACACTTGGAATAATGTACACTTGGAATAATGTACGCTCGAACTAATGTACGTACGGAATAATGTACGCTCGGACCAATGTACACTTGGAATAATGTACGCTCGGAATAATGTACGCTTGGACCAATGTACACTCGGAATAATGTACGCTCGGACCAATGTACGCTTGGAATAATGTACACTCGGAATAATGTACGCTCAGACCAATGTACGCTCGGAATAATGTACGCTCTGACCAATGTACGCTTGGAATAATGTACACTCGGAATAATGTACGCTCGGAATAATGTACGCTCCCAATAATGTACGCTCGGAATCATGTACACTTGGACCAATGTACGCTTGGAATAATGTACACTCGGAATAATGTACACTCGGAATAATGTACGCTCAGACCAATGTACACTCGGAATAATGTACGCTCGGACCAATGTACGCTTGGAATAATGTACACTCGGAATAATGTACGCTCGGAATAATGTACGCTCCCAATAATGTACGCTTGGAATCATGTACACTTGGACCAATGTACGCTTGGAATAATGTACACTCGGAATAATGTACGCTCAGACCAATGTACGCTCGGAATAATGTACGCTCTGACTAAAGTACACTCGGAATAATGTACACTCGGAATAATGTACCCTCGGAATAATGTAAACTCGGAATAATGTACGCTCAGAATAATGTACGTTCGGAATAATGTACGCTTGGAATAATGTACACTCGGAATAATGTACGCTTGGACCAATGTACGCTCGGAATAATGTACGCTCTGACTAAAGTACACTCGGAATAATGTACACTCGGAATAATGTACACTTGGAATAATGTACCCTCGGAATAATGTAAATTCGGAATAATGTACGCTCTGACTAAAGTACACTCGGACTAATTTACCCTCGGAATAATGTACGCTTGGACCAATGTACGCTCGGAATAATGTACGTTCGGAATAATTTAAGATCGGAATAATGTGCCACTGTTTTTCGGGCTAATGGAATGTCGGATCAATGGCTGCGGAAGGAAGTTTAAATTTCTGATGAAAGTGAAATAAATATTTCACTTTTGTGCCGTGAGAACTTCATTTGTACTTTGTTCCAAATGGGATGAATTTAATTTAACTTCATCTGCTGAGAATTTTAACTAAAAAAGGTTTAAACTCGGTGATGTAAAAACCCCAAAGTGCGATGGGTCCATCAGAACTAACTGTGCAACAATATACAGATATAGATATATATATCGAGAGAGAGGGGGATGGATAGATAGATAGATAGATTTCTAAAGACACTCAGGAAAGGTTCTGCTCACTCCTGAAAATGGGAATTTTTCCAGATCCAGAGCTGAGAAAAACGAGGAGCGTGTTTTTATAGTTTCGGTTTCTGTGAAGTTGTTTTTGAACGTTTTCCTTTTGAGCCAAACGCAGATTTCCTCTGAATTATTCATCTGCTTCTCTCAAATGAAACCCCTTTTTTCCCTGGTTTTAAAAACTCTTTGACAGTTTGAGTTCAGGAGACGATCGACAGGAGAATTATAAGTAAATACAATCAATTATGTCCTCGATTTTAGATTTGAAGGCGTTCGGTGGTTATTTTTCGTTGTCTTTCTCAGTCGTTCATATTAAACGTGGCTTCATTGGCTCAGCGCAGGACCACAGACACTTTATTACAGTGTTATTTGTGTTTTCTGTCGGCACATTTTATATTTTTCTGTATATTTGTTGTATTTCCTGTGGTTCCAGCGCGGTGTGAGGACGGCTGTCTGAACGGAGGGACCTGTGTGGCTCCAGACACCTGTGAGTGTTCACCAGGATTCACTGGAGCCAAGTGTGAGAGCGGTGAGAGCATTTATTTAAAGATGATTAACCCCCGAAGACCTAAGGGCAGTTTTAGTACGTTTCTCCTCGCCTGGATTTTTTGCCCCTTTTACCCCTAATGAAGTGTTCTACCTCCTTTTGTTCAGTCCAACCTGTTATTTCACAATCTGCTGCTGTAGTTGTGTCATGAGGCTGTGAGAAAAGCTACAGGACCAGAAATAGAGATGAAAAAAAAACAGAAAATAAAATTCACTCTTTTATACAAAACCCACAGCAAACATGTAGAAACAACTTTTTGGACATAAAAAATGCTTAATTTAGGGCCTGAGCTTCAAAAATGCAAAATCTCAAGTCTGTAAGTAAATTAAAAATCTCCTTATTGCCCTAAAAACAAAAAAAGTGCAGTGGCTCCATGACTTTCCTGGTCCAGTCCTGGAAACAGCTCCTGTCAGGACCACGGCCAGAGCCACAGCACTTCTGCATTTCCAGGGTGGAAATTACATTTGGATTTGTTCATTTGGACTGAAATAAACCTTTAAATAAAAATAGAAAGAGATGCACAATTACACACACCAAGATGTGTCATTTTCCATGTGTGTGAGAATTAACTCCACTTAGAGCGACTTTTTCCCTCGTTATAAACACACACAGTCAGAGGAGTCGACCATCTTGACTCACTTCACTCTTTGGCAAAGTTTGGCTCCATCAAAATGGACGGAGCGCATGAGTTTGGGGAAAACAAAGTTCCTATTGGACACTCGTTTTGCTCCCGTCATCACACAGCGTGAGTGTGACGTAGGATAAAGCCGCAGAAATGTACGGAAACCTCTATGTCTGCACTTTCAGAGGGGAAAAGGACGTTTCTGTCTTTTACACTTACAAAGTTCTGCGGTTATACAAACATGTTCCTCTGAGTCGTGGACGATGTCGTGGGTCTTCAGGGTTAATGATCCTGACAGACGTCACCTGCAAAAACAACTTTAAAGAGGAGGGACTCTACACAGTCGACTTTGTTTCTCTTTCTCTCATGTTCTAATGTTCCTCAAACCTGAAGTGGCTTAGAGGTCACGTTTGTACGAGGCTCCACCCACAATAATAATAATAACGATAATATTAATAAAATCTTTATTTATAAATGCTGTACAAGCAGCAAAGGAGAATAAAAACTGCCTCCACAAAGCACAAATACAGACAATGAAACAAATAGTTCAATTAATTATAATCATTAATATAATCAAATTGAACAAAAATAAATAAATTCAAGTTAAAACCAGCTCAAGGAAGAAGAACTGATAAAAATGAGTTTACGAAGGGATTTAAAAGATGAAGAAGATGAGACTTATTTCCTCAGGCAGGTCGTTCCAAAGCCGAAGCCCCGGACTGAAAAGGCTCCAACACCTTCGACCGGAGCCTGGACTTTGGAACAGCTGCAGGGACCTGAGGGTCTAAGGCTGAAGAGGAACAGCTGCAGGGACCTGAGGGTCTAAGGCTGAAGAGGAACAGCTGCAGGGACCTGAGGGTCTAAGGCTGAAGAGGAACAGCTGCAGGGACCTGAGGGTCTAAGGCTGAAGAGGAACAGCTGCAGGGACCCGAGGGTCTAAGGCTGAAGAGGAACAGCCGCAGGGACCCGAGGGCCTAAGGCTGAAGAGGAACAGCCGCAGGGACCTGAGGGCCTAAGGCTGAAGAGGAACAGCCGCAGGGACCCGAGGGCCTAAGGCTGAAGAGGAACAGCCGCAGGGACCCGAGGGCCTAAGGCTGAAGAGGAACAGCCGCAGGGACCCGAGGGCCTAAGGCTGAAGAGGAACAGCTGCAGGGACCTGAGGGCCTAAGGCTGAAGAGGAACAGCCGCAGGGACCTGAGGGCCTAAGGCTGAAGAGGAACAGACGCAGGGACCCGAGGGTCTAAGGCTGAAGAGGAACAGCCGCAGGGACCCGAGGGCCTAAGGCTGAAGAGGAACAGCTGCAGGGACCAGAGGGACTAAAGCAGAAGAGGAACAACCCCAGGGACAAGAGGGCCTAAGGCTGAAGAGGAACAGCCGCAGGGACCCGAGGCCTAAGGCTGAAGAGGAACAGCCGCAGGGACCCGAGGGCCTAAGGCTGAAGAGGAACAGCCGCAGGGACCTGAGGGCCTAAGGCTGAAGAGGAACAGCTGCAGGGACCTGAGGGCCTAAGGCTGAAGAGGAACAGCCGCAGGGACCCGAGGGCCTAAGGCTGAAGAGGAACAGCTGCAGGGACCTGAGGGCCTAAGGCTGAAGAGGAACAGCTGCAGGGACCCGAGGGCCTAAGGCTGAAGAGGAACAGCCGCAGGGACCTGAGGGCGTAAGGCTAAAGAGGAACAGCTGCAGGGACCTGAGGGCCTAAGGCTGAAGAGGAACAGCCGCAGGGACCTGAGGGCCTAAGGCTGAAGAGGAACAGCCGCAGGGACCCGAGGGTCTAAGGCTGAAGAGGAACAGCCGCAGGGACCTGAGGGTCTAAGGCTGAAGAGGAACAGCTGCAGGGACCCGAGGGCCTAAGGCTGAAGAGGAACAGCTGCAGGGACCTGAGGGCCTAAGGCTGAAGAGGAACAGCCGCAGGAACCTGAGGGCCTAAGGCTGAAGAGGAACAGCCGCAGGGACCTGAGGGCCTAAGGCTGAAGAGGAACAGCCGCAGGGACCTGAGGGCCTAAGGCTGAAGAGGAACAGCCGCAGGGACCCGAGGGCCTAAGGCTGAAGAGGAACAGCCGCAGGTTGTCAGATGTAACTTGGTGCAGGGCCTAACTGAAGCTGGCGGCACGGGGGTTGAGTGGTTAGTACTCACGCCTTACAGTGAGAAGGTTCGCGGTTGCATGTTCTCCCCGTGTCTATCGCCGAGGTCACGTGACGCTGTAAACTGCCATAAACAGTCAGACAGTTTATCTCTGCATCACCACCCGATGTTTGTCAAAGTACTGGATGAACGTCGCTTTGGATAAAAACAGATATGTTCTGTCTGTGTGAACCTGCCGGGGTCTAAACCAGGACTGAACCAGGACTGAACCAGGACTGAACCAGGACTGAACCAGGACTGAACCAGGACTGAACCAGGACTGAACCAGGTCTAAACCAGGTCTAAACCAGGTCTAAACCAGGACTGAACCAGGACTGAACCAGGACTGAACCAGGACTGAACCAGGACTGAACCAGGACTGAACCAGGACTGAACCAGGTCTAAACCAGGTCTAAACCAGGTCTAAACCAGGACTGAACCAGGACTGAACCAGGACTGAACCAGGACTGAACCAGGACTGAACCAGGTCTAAACCAGGACTGAACCAGGTCTAAACCAGGTCTAAACCAGGACTGAACCAGGTCTAAACCAGGTCTAAACCAGGTCTAAACCAGGACTGAACCAGGACTGAACCAGGACTGAACCAGGTCTAAACCAGGTCTAAACCAGGTCTAAACCAGGACTGAACCAGGACTGAACCAGGACTGAACCAGGACTGAACCAGGTCTAAACCAGGACTGAACCAGGTCTAAACCAGGTCTAAACCAGGACTGAACCAGGTCTAAACCAGGACTGAACCAGGTCTAAACCAGGTCTAAACCAGGTCTAAACTAGGACTGAACCAGGTCTAAACCAGGTCTAAACCAGGTCTAAACCAGGACTGAACCAGGTCTAAACCAGGTCTAAACCAGGACTGAACCAGGACTGAACCAGGTCTAAACCAGGTCTAAACCAGGACTGAACCAGGACTGAACCAGGACTGAACCAGGACTGAACCAGGACTAAACCAGGACTGAACCAGGACTGAACCAGGACTAAACCAGGACTGAACCAGGACTAAACCAGGACTGAACCAGGACTGAACCAGGTCTAAACCAGGTCCTGGTTCAGTCCTGGTTTAAATAAAAGTCCTGTTAACGCTGTATAAATTATTATTGTTCAGTCGTGTTTCTGTTTCTGAGTCTCAGAGGTGAAATATTTGGGGTTTTGTCTCATTAAATCCTGTTTGGTTTGTGTCCAAACGCATCTGCATAATTTGTATTTTTAAATCCAAACTAAACCAGCGTTTTCCTCACGCTCAAACGCACAAACACAGGCGCCGGTGTCTCTGTTCTGTCGCCCGTAAAATTCTGATTATTTGGTGTGTTTTGGCTGAACTCAGCGCCGCGCGGTTCATTTCCTGAGACGAAAATGAGTTTTTTGCCTCCAACAGAAACACATCAAATCATCAGAGAAATTGTCATATTCACAGGGATTAAATTCTAACTAAAGTCAACCAGGGAGGGCATCTGACACACGGGAGGGCATCTGACACACAGGGAGGGCATCTGACACACGGGAGGGCATCTGACACACGGGGAGGGCATCTGACACACGGGAGGGCATCTGACACACAGGGAGGGCATCTGACACACGGGAGGGCATCTGACACACGGGAGGGCATCTGACACACGGGAGGGCATCTGACACACGGGGAGGGCATCTGACACACAGGAGGGCATCTGACACACAGCAGGGCATCTGACACACGGGGAGGGCATCTGACACACGGGATGGCATCTGAAACACGGGAGGGCATCTGACACACGGGGAGGGCATCTGACACACAGGGAGGGCATCTGACACACGGGAGGGCATCTGACACACGGGAGGGCATCTGACACACGGGAGGGCATCTGACACACGGGGAGGGCATCTGACACACAGGGAGGGCATCTGACACACAGGAGGGCATCTGACACACGGGAGGGCATCTGACACACAGGGAGGGCATTTTGTGTGTTTTATATTTTGTGTGTTTTATATTTTGTGTGTTTCATATTTTGTGTGTTTTATATTTTATATTCTCCTGTCTCTGCACCACAGCTCCAGACTGTGCAGGGGGCACCTGTCCACAGCCGGGGGGCGCCTGTCCACAGCCGGGGGGCGCCTGTCCACAGCCAGGGGGCGCCTGTCCACAGCCGGGGGGTGCCTGTCCACAGCCGGGGGGCGCCTGTCCACAGCCGGGGGGCGCCTGTCCACAGCCGGGGGGTGCCTGTCCACAGCCGGGGGGCGCCTGTCCACAGCCAGGGGGCGCCTGTCCACAGCCAGGGGGCGCCTGTCCACAGCCGGGGGGCGCTAGACTCGACGGAGAGGAGTGGACCCTGAGTCACGACCCCTGCTCCATCTGCTCCTGCAAGGTGAGATCTAAAGCACCAGAGTCTGTGGATCCGGAGCCACGACCATATTTGGTCGTGTCCACGAGTGTCATAGCAACCAGAGAGCCAATCAGGAGCCAGGACTGAACCAGGACTGAACCAGGACTTAACCAGGACTGAACCGGGACTAAACCAGGACTAGACCAGGACTAGACCAGGACTGAACCAGGACTGAACCAGGACTGAACCAGGACTGGACCGGGACTGAACCGGGACTGAACCGGGACTGAACCGGGACTAAACCAGGACTAGACCAGGACTAGACCAGGACTGAACCAGGACTAGACCAGGACTAGACCAGGACTAAACCAGGACTGAACCAGGACTGAACCAGGACTGAACCAGGACTGGACCAGGATTGAACCAGGACTGGACCAGGACTAAACCAGGACTGCAGTGTGTCAGGTGCCCTCCCTGACCCTGTCTGTCCTCAGGAGTGGCAGGTGCAGTGTGCGCCCCTGCCCTGCCCCGCGCTCTCCTGCAGTTCCCGCGCGCTGCCACAGGGGGCCTGCGGTCCGTGCTGTGTGTCGGACCCCTGCGCCGCACAGGAAGTCCCGCCCCGCGCACAGGAAGTCCCGCCCCCGGCCCAGGGCCTCGGGTGCAGGGACCAGAGTGGCTCCTGGCACCTGTCAGGAGAAACCTGGCACCTGCCCAACTCACCCTGCACTACCTGTCAATGCAAGGTACTGACAGGGGCAAATCTCACAGGGGCAAATCTCACAGGGGCAAATCTCACAGAGGCACCGACTCTTCACAGCTGACGTCATCGACATTCCCTGGGAGTGTGACGCTAACTGCAGGCACTGCTCTGTCTGAGGCTCTGCCAGACGTTCCTCTGAGCTCTATTTTAACCCAGTCTGACCATAAAGACCCGACTTATACGGCCAAAGGTCCTGAAGCTCCTGCAGCCACAAAGTCCAAAAGTCTCTTGTTCTGCTGAAGTGTTCAGAGATCCTTTCACTGGAGCTAAGAGACAGAGCCGAGCTCCTGAAGAACAAGTCCACACCAGAATCCTCCACCAAACTTTACACTCAACCCAGTCACAAGAACCGTTCTCCACCAAACCCACACTCCTCCATCAGATCTGCAGATGGAGAAGCTCGGTCCCTCCAGAGAAGCGTCTCCACTGCTCCAGAGTCCAGAGGCGGCGCTTTACACCTCTGTACCCGACACATGAAGCTCTCTGCTGTTCTCGAGCTCCTCTGAAGGACACGTGAAGCTCTCTGCTGTTCTGGAGCTCCTCTGAAGGACACATGAAGCTCTCTGCTGTTCTGGAGCTCCTCTGAAGGACACGTGAAGCTCTCTGCTGTTCTGGAGCTCCTCTGAAGGACACGTGAAGCTCTCTGCTGTTCTGGAGCTCCTCTGAAGGACACGTGAAGCTCTCTGCTGTTCTGGAGCTCCTCTGAAGGACACATGAAGCTCTCTGCTGTTCTGGAGCTCCTCTGAAGGACACATGAAGCTCCCTACTGTTCTCGAGCTCCACTGAAGGACACGGGAAGCTCTCTGCTGTTCTGGAGCTCCTCTGAAGGACACGTGAAGCTCTCTGCTGTTCTGGAGCTCCTCTGAAGGACACGTGAAGCTCTCTGCTGTTCTGGAGCTCCTCTGAAGGACACGTGAAGCTCTCTGCTGTTCTGGAGCTCCTCTGAAGGACACGTGAAGCTCTCTGCTGTTCTGGAGCTCCTCTGAAGGACACATGAAGCTTTCTGCTGTTCTGGAGCTCCTCTGAAGGACACGTGAAGCTCTCTGCTGTTCTGGAGCTCCTCTGAAGGACACGTGAAGCTCTCTGCTGTTCTGGAGCTCCTCTGAAGGACACGTGAAGCTCCCTACTGTTCTGGAGCTCCTCTGAAGGACACGTGAAGCTCCCTACTGTTCTGGAGCTCCTCTGAAGGACACATGAACCTCTCTGCTGTTCTGGAGCTCCTCTGAAGGACACATGAAGCTCCCTACTGTTCTGGAGCTCCTCTGAAGGACACATGAAGCTCTCTGCTGTTCTGGAGCTCCTCTGAAGGACACGTGAAGCTCTCTGCTGTTCTGGAGCTCCTCTGAAGGACACGTGAAGCTCTCTGCTGTTCTGGAGCTCCTCTGAAGGACACGTGAAGCTCCCTGCTGTTCTGGAGCTCCTCTGAAGGACACGTGAAGCTCCCTGCTGTTCTGGAGCTCCTCTGAAGGACACGTGAAGCTCTCTGCTGTTCTGGAGCTCCTCTGAAGGACACGTGAAGCTCCCTACTGTTCTGGAGCTCCTCTGAAGGACACGTGAAGCTCTCTGCTGTTCTGGAGCTCCTCTGAAGGACACGTGAAGCTCTCTGCTGTTCTGGAGCTCCTCTGAAGGACACGTGAAGCTCTCTGCTGTTCTGGAGCTCCTCTGAAGGACACGTGAAGCTCTCTGCTGTTCTGGAGCTCCTCTGAAGGACACGTGAAGCTCTCTGCTGTTCTGGAGCTCCTCTGAAGGACACGTGAAGCTCTCTGCTGTTCTGGAGCTCCTCTGAAGGACACGTGAAGCTCTCTGCTGTTCTGGAGCTCCTCTGAAGGACACGTGAAGCTCTCTGCTGTTCTGGAGCTCCTCTGAAGGACACGTGAAGCTCTCTGCTGTTCTGGAGCTCCTCTGAAGGACACACGAAGCTTTCTGCTGTTCTGGAGCTCCTCTGAAGGACATGTGAAGCTCTCTGCTGTTCTGGAGCTCCTCTGAAGGACACACGAAGCTTTCTGCTGTTCTGGAGCTCCTCTGAAGGACACATGAAGTCTGGAGGTCTGTAGTGTTTGACTCTGCGCCTCAGCGTCCGCAGATCTGCCCTGTCAGTTTCCGTGGCTCCACTTTCTGGCTGAGTTCTTTCGTTCCCGATCGCTTCCTCTTTGTTCTGATCCCACTGACTCGACTGTGGAATATTCAGGAGGAGGAAATGTCTTGACTGGACTCGTGTCACAGGTTCGTCCTCTCACAGCTCCAGGTTCCTGAGAGACACGTTCTGTCACTAATGTTTGGAGAAACATCTGAGGCCGAGGGGTGAGTTTATGCACCTGAGGCTCCAGAACAACTCCTGATCTACACCTGAGGCTCAAGAACAACTCCTGATCTACACCGGAAGCTCCAGAACAACTCCTGATCTACACCTGAAGCTCCAGAACAACTCCTGATCTACACCTGAGGTTCCAGAACAACTCCTGATCTACACCTGAGGCTCAAGAACAACTCCTGATCTACACCTGAGGCTCCAGAACAACTCCTGATCTACACCTGAGGCTCCAGAACAACTCCTGATCTACACCTGAGGCTCCAGAACAACTCCTGATCTACACCTGAGGCTCCAGAACAACTCCTGATCTACACCTGAGGCTCCAGAACAACTCCTGATCTACACCTGAGGCTCCAGAACAACTCCTGATCTACACCTGAGGCTCCAGAACAACTCCTGATCTACACGTGAGGCTCCAGAACAACTCAGCATGAGCCTGAGCATTAGCATGAGTGTTAGCATTAGCATTAGCATTAGCATGAGCCAACAGTTTTCCAGTGAGTGCCTCTCACCTTTCAGTGTCAAGTCAAACTCCTGAACAGAACCGTGAGCACTCTGACCACAGGAGCATTAACATGTCAAAGTTTTTGAGAGTCTTTGTTTGCTAATGTGCGCTTTGTGTCTCCATGGTAACCGCTGAACATTCCACCATAGACATACATATCAGACACAACACGTGAGAAGGAGTTCATTTGATTTTCGTCTTATTCAGCAAAGATTTACCCCAAAGGTCCACGGGTGAAATCTGAACTCATCTCACAAAGCTCAATGAATGAAAAGTGCACGGTTTTCGTTTCTGTGGATACATCACTGCTCGGGCTGGAATGTTCCGCAGTGTCACATTAAACAGCTCAACTTTACTTTTATTCAGTCACAGCAGGTTTTAGAGCTCAAAAACACCTCTCCACAGATCTCACCTGGAACTCGGTCTGGTTTGGTCTCCATGGAGATAGAAAGGTTTAAAGCCACACTGCGAAACATTCCAGACAAAAGAGCAATAACATCTCCATGGAGAAAAGCATTTGATGGACCCTCCCCCAGAAACACAGAGCAGCTTTAACTCCTGTTTTAACCTTCTTCTTCTTCTTCTTCTTCTTTTTCTTCTTCTTCTTCTTCTTCTTCAGAACGGAAGTGTGTGCTGCGCCGTCGACCTGGACTGTCTACAAAACAACTGAGATTCTCCAACAAAGTCCAGGACTAAACCATGACTAAGAACTCAACCAGTACTGAAGGAGGACCCGACCAGGAATGAGATTCTCCAAAGACTAAACCGAGATCTTAAACGGGACTAAAACTGGACCACTTTCAAGTTTCACAACCCAGTAAAACCTGATTGAGTTCTGGTCTAGTCCTGTTCTAGTCCTGGTTAAGTCTCAGTTTACTGCCGGTTTGGCCAAGACCCAGCAAGAACCAGATCTTGGACTACATTGGGACTTCTTCTGGACCTCACCTGGACTGAAGAAAACTTGGTCTAGACCTGGACTAGACTCGGATCATAAAAAGACCCCCCTGGAGCTGTTTTGGACCACAGTAGACCAGGATTCAGGCCGGTCCTTCCTCGTTGTTCCGTGTCCAGTCTCGTCTCAAATGTTGAATCGTCTCGATGTTTTTCGCACAAACCTGAGCTCCATTTTGTACAGGATTTTCAAATCAATAGCTCAAAGTTTGGGTTCAGTTCTGTTTCTTCTGGAAGTTTATGTTTAAATCTGTTTGGGTTTCGTGATTTTGTCCCTGAGAATCGTGAATTCTGCCGTGTTCGAGGTGAGACGGACCTGGTGCTTTTTCCTCTTTTAGATCCACACTTAAGGTTTTATTATTTTCTTGCTTCAGCTCAGATGGTCCTGGTTTAGTCCTGGTTTAGTCCTGGTTTAGTTCGGGTTTAGTCTGGGTCCTTGTTAGTAGTTGTGTCCTTAAGCCTGAAGGTGGCGCTGTGGGCACAGTTCTGTAAGGAGCTCACTGATTGGTCAGGAGTCTCTCTGCGAGCAGCAGGAGAGTTCCAGGTGTGTTCCAGGCGAGTTCCATGCGAGTTCCAGGTGTGTTCCAGGCGTGTTACAGGTGTGTTCCAGGCCTGTTCCAGGCGAGTTCCAGGCGAGTTCCAGGTGTGTTCCAGGCATGTTCCAGGCGTGTTCCAGGCGAGTTCCAGGTGTGTTCCAGGTGTGTTCCAGGCGTGTTCCAGGCGAGTTCCAGGTGTGTTCCAGGTGTGTTCCAGGTGTGTTCCAGGCGTGTTCCAGGCGAGTTCCAGGTGTGTTCCAGGTGTGTTCCAGGTGTGTTCCAGGCGTGTTACAGGCGAGTTCCAGGCATGTTCCAGGCGAGTTCCAGGTGTGTTCCAGGTGTGTTCCAGGCATGTTACAGGCATGTTACAGGCGTGTTACAGGCGTGTTACAGGTGTGTTCCAGGCGTGTTACAGGTGTGTTACAGGCGTGTTACAGGCGTGTTACAGGCATGTTCCAGGCATGTTACAGGCGAGGTCCAGGCGTGTTACAGGCGTGTTACAGGCGTGTTACAGGTGTGTTACAGGCGTGTTACAGGCATGTTCCAGGTGTGTTACAGGTGTGTTACAGGTGTGTTACAGGCGTGTTCCAGGTGTGTTACAGGCGTGTTACAGGTGTGTTACAGGCGTGTTACAGGTGTGTTACAGGTGTGTTACAGGTGTGTTACAGGCGTGTTCCAGGTGTGTTACAGGTGTGTTACAGGCGTGTTACGGGCGTGTTACGGGCGTGTTACGGGCGTGTTACGGGCGTGTTACGGGCGTGTTACGGGCGTGTTACAGGCGTGTTACAGGCGTGTTACGGGTGTGTTACGGGCGTGTTACGGGCGTGTTACGGGGGTGTTACAGGCGTGTTACAGGCATGTTACAGGCGTGTTACAGGCGTGTTCCAGGTGTGTGACAGGTGTGTTCCAGGCGTGTTACAGGCGTATTACAGGTGTGTTACAGGCGAGGTCCAGGCGTGTTCCAGGCGTGTTACAGGCGTGTTACAGGTGTGTTACAGGCGTGTTACAGGTGTGTTACAGGTGTGTTACAGGCATGTTATAGGCGTGTTCCAGGTGTGTTACAGGTGTGTTACAGGTGTGTTACAGGCGTGTTCCAGGTGTGTTACAGGCGTGTTACAGGCGTGTTACAGGCGTGTTCCAGGTGTGTTACAGGTGTGTTACAGGTGTGTTACAGGCGTGTTCCAGGTGTGTTACAGGTGTGTTACAGGTGTGTTACAGGCGTGTTCCAGGTGTGTTACAGGTGTGTTACAGGTGTGTTACAGGCGTGTTTCAGGTGTGTTACAGGTGTGTTACAGGTGTGTTACAGGCGTGTTACGGGCGTGTTCCGGGCGTGTTCCGGGCGTGTTCCGGGCGTGTTCCGGGCGTGTTACGGGTGTGTTACGGGTGTGTTACAGGCGTGTTACGGCCGTGTTACGGGCGTGTTACGGGCGTGTTCCAGGTGAGTTCACGTCACTCTGCCCCAGGGCAGATGTGGCTATAGAAATACCACCACCGAATGTGGGGGGAAAGAATAGTTCAGTCCTGGTTTAGACCTGGTTTGGTCCTGGTTTAGACCTGGTTTGGTCCTGGTTTAGACGTAGTTTGGTCCTGGTTTAGACGTAGTTTGGTCCTGATTTAGACCTGGTTTGTTCCTGGTTTAGACCTGGTTTGGTCCTGGTTTAGACCTGGTTTGGTCCTGGTTTAGACCTAGTTTGGTCCTGGTTTAGTCCTGGTTTGGTCCTGGGTTAGACCTGGTTTGGTCCTGGTTTAGACCTGGTTTGGTCCTGGTTTGGTCCTGGTTTATCAGTGTAAAAGTACCAGGTTCCTTCTCACCTCGGCCTCCTGCTCGTCACCGTCTAAAACCTTTATTATAATTTCATATTTAATCCTGTTTTCCTCTTTTATCTCTTCTTTTATCTTCTCTTTCGTCCTCGTGTATAAACCTGAACTGTCTCCGCTGGTGTGTATCAGACAGGTGCACTGACAGGTGCGCTGACAGGTGCGCTGACAGGTGCACTGACAGGTGCGCTGACAGGTGCTGTAAATATGGTGTAAAATTATTATTGTAAAAAACTAAAATAATGTGAATAATTCTGACTGTTTTTTTAACTCTTTGGAACTGTCATTTATAAAAACCTGATGCCCTCCCGTGTGTCAGATGCCCTCCCGTGTGTCAGATGCCCTCCCGTGTGTCAGATGCCCTCCCGTGTGTCAGATGCCTTTCCTCCTCGTCTCTTTGGATTTGTGAGCGGGATGTGGGAGTGGGCTGAGGTGTGGCAGCCTCACACTCAGTTTGTCTTCTTCCTCCTTCTCCCACACTCTTCCCTTCTCCTCCTCAGCTCACAGACGGAAAGCGTGAGGACAGAATTCTCCAGCTGCTGCTTCATTATCATCAGAACCACTGCGGAAAAAGTTCTGATCGTGTTTGTGTCGGCGGCGAAACGACAAACCGAGATGACAGAAAAGAGCAGCTGAAGTGTGGGTTTTCTTCCCAAAGACGGAAATACGTTTGTGTCGCTGTCCAATCAGCACCTT